>PTEX01000105.1:1935162-1988597 GCA_003342815.1 Eudromia elegans
TCAGATATTCAAGCACCTAGTGCTAGTAGTTGCTAGGCTTTTCTCTATTGCTAGAAACCTACTTGTATCTCTTTTTAGAAATGGTAGAAATTATTTCTTACTTAAGAAAAATATGTCATAGAACAAGACTTACAATGAAGGTCTGTGCAAAGCTGAACTCACTTCAGTGGTCTGCCCATGGAGAGCAACATGAACCATGTCTGTTTTTTCTTGCACATACAGGTATTTTAAAGAAACCTCTTTTGAAGCCAGGGGTAGACAAGGTCTGTGGAAAAGCCTGGGTGTACCATATGATTCAGCAAGTGTCAGTTCAGTGTTGTTACTTTTTAATTTCAAAAGAAAAATCAATTTTACTTAATTTTCTTAGTGTATGTAACCATACAGAGAAGAACAGTACACAAACGAGCTATTCCTGCAGATATTTTTATGATACATTTGTGATTGGTAATGAGTCAGGCACTGACTAATTGACTAATTCCAGTAAAAATTTTTTTTTTTTTTTTTAAAAAAAAAGCTCAAGTGTGAATTTGCACAAAAGAATTTGTCCACTGCATGCCCAGACCATGAGTTTCGCTTTAGCCTCACATTCCTGAACAAGGTAATGCTGGTTACAGACAGTTTGGTTACTTCCAAATAACATTGTCATCTGTTGATCTGCAGATAGTAGAGAGCCCTGTAGCTCTTTCCTGCAGTACTTGAGAATGCCCAGGTCCTTCCTGTTTGTTGTAGGCACTCATATTTCCATTATTTATCAGTAAACACCCAATGCTTATGTTCATAGCACATAGCAAATGTTTGGTTGCCATTCCCAACTAATGTTATTTCAGGGTGTTTGCATGTTTATCACTTATGAAATGCTGTCATAGCTTTCAGGATAAAACCAGGCTATAAATTATTAGTTTAATTCAGTGATGCTGAGGAGCAAAGTAGTTTATAATTTGTCTCTGGAACTTTCTGCTTTTCTATATGGTACTGCTATTTATTTATTTATTTCCAGTACTGTGATTTAAGTAGCACAGAACCTACCATTCATGTTAGTATCCTAGATGTAAGGAAGGATCTTTCCAAAACAGCAGATCACCCTTGAATCTGGAATAAGAAGATAAAGCTTCACTAAAGCCAATCAAGTCACAGCTTTTTGTGCCATTTCTGAATTTTTCAGTCGTCTGGAATTTTCTGTTAGTTATAATAATTTTATGACAACTAACAAAATTATATAATTATAGGAAAATCTGAATGAACTGTATTCTTCCAATTACTGACCATGAAAAACTCTCTTTCAAACCGAATTCTAGAGCTATATCTATGCTACATAGATCTGTGCTACATCTACATCTACATCTAGAGTCACAGTTTTATTATTTAGAATATTGTATTTCTGTTGTGGCCACTATGCTCCATTCACAGGAGAATACCTAAATATAAGCAACTCTGCCATATTTTAGCAGATAAAAAGAATAAATATATTCTTTTGCATTCAGATGGTCAAACAGAAAAGAAAAAGGCTTAGATTTTGTGTGGAGATTAAACCCCCCTTGCTCTTTTCACTCTTTGCTGTTTAGAAGTTCACTTGCAATACTCAGGAGACATGTACAAGTGAACATAGACACCAGAAGCAAATACAAAGCCAGTTTCTTATTCTGATGAGGGCAAATGTCATTCTTCCGTATTCAGTCTCTGAGACTGGCAACGAAAACAGCAGCCATTGATTTTGTTCTTGTTTTGTTTACAGACCATAAAAGAGACTTATGAAAATGTCAAGTTCAGACCATCAAAGACTGAAATCCTCTGTTTATTCTAACTAGGATCTTTCTAATTTCTGCCTTATTGACACACTTCTATTCTGACTATATCACCATCTATATGGAAATCATTTTCCTCCTATTGTCACAGAATAGAATTCAAAATAAAGAAGATGTCTAGAATACCATTTGGAAACACATAGAAATGTACATGGAAAAATTCTTATCTGTTTTAACACCCACATTATAACCACAGAGAGTAGGTATTTTCAAAAAATAGTAATTTAAAGGTCTTATTTTCCTGTATTTCACACTGGATCCATTTTGCTCTCAGTTGTCATGACTGGGAAACAGCTGATATATCAGAGTGCGAAAGCCAGTCATTAAAATGCTTAATACTCACTTTGGAAAGCCATTTTAGTAGCTGTGTGTTCAAATTAGGAACTTAAATACTTGACATTTTTTGTGTGAGCAATTGGATCACTGACCTTTTGAAAACGTAAGTCTTTCAAGTTAGCCCATTGCCCCCATCCTGCTTGCGAGAAGGAGGTTATTGCTTAGAGTGTATTTACGGATATCTTGAAATTCTCTCTCATCCTTCCTGCTCTTGCCAAATCCTGCCATACGCAGCTGCCCATTGCAGTCAGGGCAAGCTGGGATCACGGTGCAACTCCGGAACTTGTCTTCTCACAGGCTCATCCTCTGGGGCTTCCACTCTGCTGGAAGGGATGTGCACTGTTTAAACAGCTGATGCTCTTTCTGTACTGCTGTCCCATTTATCCTAATTAAGGCACCTACAGTAATTCTTTCCCACTGTGGTGTTCACATAAAATGGCACATTTGTTTTCAGAGACAGCTCCTGGTTCAATCTAATCTTCAAAATCTTGCTTTTAACTTGAGCTTCTTCACAGCTTTCCTTTAGAACTCCTAAAAATATACAAATATGTGTTAATGTTTTAAATAGTATATATCCACATAAGTACCTTTACATAGATATGAATGAGATATGCATAAATTTACAGTGTCTATTATATATAAAATATATAATTGCCGTTTGACTGTCTTATTTGTTTTATGGTCCAAACAGCAGTTAGCAACACAAAATGTAGCACGATATAAATTTATTCTATGATTTCAGAAAGACTTAAGGACCGAAATTTCTAGTCTTCTTTGTCTGTCTGTCTTTTCTTATGTATGCATTTTATTATATTAAACTAAGAAACAAACAAACAACAACAAAAAAAAAAAAAACCCTCCTGATTTATACAAATTAACAAAATTGAATATCCATCGGGAAGATATTACAAAAAAAAAAGAGTTCTGGACATATCAGCTAAAGAATAAGAACCAGTGGATGACATGAAGTCTGAATTGTTCTTTTCTTTATTTTCTTTTCTGTATTTTTGCTTTAACAGTCCTCATTTTTCTTAAAACATCCTGCTGGTTTCTAGAGGAATGGAGACAATTTCTGATGGAGTAGCACAACGGTGTTTGACAGAAAATGCTTACATGGGTGCTGATCTCTTACCTCACCTGTTTCAACCATCAGAAAACAAATGGGAGAAGTGGAAATAGCAAGGTCAGGTCAGGTGAGCACATACTTAAACATTTCCTAAGGTGAAGGGTGCAGAGCAGTGATCTCCTCTCATGTACCATTAATTCAGAGACAGCTGTCATTTATCTTTTGATGGAAGCTAGAGGTTGAAATGCTTGACACAACATATCAAGCCTAATATGGAAAGATAAGAGCAATGTAGGCTCAGTTCCGTAAAAAAACTGAGTTACTGTGCAAAGAGGATTCATAATTCCCTTACTGGTGTTTAACAGAGAACTTCAGCGACATTTCAGCAAATACAAAAAGGCAAGGGATGGCATGCAGAATTAACCATATAATTGCTATTAGAAGCTATATGAATTGCATGTCTAAATTGTTGTGAAGTTTCTCAAATGATTAAGAGCAGCTTGCTTATAAAACGGCTTGAAAGATAGCTTTTGAAATACAGGTAGGAAGGCAAAAAGTTAAATAAATTGGTGAGGAAGTGCTCCATTTCTCTCTGGAAGAACTGACTGCATGATGACAACTAAGACATACCTGCTTCTTTAGTTGTCAAAGTATTAGCATCTGCAAGTCAATTTGGTGGGAAATACCATTAAAACGATAAAAGAAAGCAAAACTAAAACCAATTTTGCTAAAGACTTGTTCTATAATGCTCTAGATCCAAGAGAATAAAAATACTTTCTTCTAAAAACCAAAGAAGGCAGTGACAGCAAGGCACAAAACCTCTAAAACTCATGTTTAATACAAGAAACTTTCCACTTTATGCAACAGAAATACCAGAGAAATTTAGCACAGCACACTACTGACTTAAGAAATTATTTTAAGTGTGGCTAAGGGATTTAGGAACCACTTGTTTGTGCTTATGCAGCTCTGCATCTTACCCCTCTCTCATTTTGTGAATAGAAAGGACCAGATTTTCAAAAGAACTTTCTGCCACTTCTCACAGTACAGTTATGACTGCCAAGGGCACAGAGGAAAGCCTTGTTCTTCGTAACGACCAACAGATATCAACAGTTAACCAACAGATAATCAATAGCTTCTGTATAATCAACAGATCACAGTGTGAAAAGAGAGTATCTCACTGACGCCTCCCCCTCCCTATTGCAATCACACGTCTCTTATCCTTCTTCCCACACATGAACTGATATTACATATTTAGGAAAGCAGTATCAGGAAAATATATATGTGCCTTTGCACAGTTTATCAGCTGGAGAAGAGCAGACAGGGCAAGGTTTCACTCTGTGAATCATGGATGAGAGCTCTGGAGACCACCAGGTTTCACTCCTCGGATGCAGAGATCATGACTTCATTTTTTTACAGGATGACACTTTGTTCTGGTTACTCAGTAGTGATATAGAGGAGTCCAGACTTTCAGTGGTCAGACAGAGATTTCAAATCACCCATCCTTTCCGCCTGCTGATGATGACTCATACCAGATTAGTCAAGTCTGATGTGGGGCATATATCCTGGCCATGTCCTTCTAATGAAGGACTTCCATTTGAGAAATGAACTGATGCCTCCTGATCTGAAAACTCTCGAGCTATCGAGTCTAGATATTTTCATTCAGTTCTGTCTCTGGCAGGAGAGCAGGAGCAGCAGAAGTTGCTGGCATGCTTTCAGTTCAGCAGCGCTTAACTTCTAGAAACTTTTACTGTCATAGCTGAAATATTCTATCCTTGTCATTTTCTAAATGTTGTTGGCTTATGTTTTTCAATTTTGCTTGAAAAGAGTGTAATCATTTCTGAGGCTGAGGAAAGCAGAGATAAAACATTTTTCCCTTGATAAAGAACATTCTCCTGCCAAAGCAAGACGAAAATGAGAGATGAAAACAGGAGGAATGCACTTTATTGAGACACATCTTTGACTTTAAAGAAGAAAAGTGGTTTTGATTGGGCCAAAATACTTATTTTTTTGAAAATCACATACTAAGAATGAACAATTTGGTTGACTTTTTTTTCCTTCCCTTGGCTTTTTTTTTCCTCTTTTTTTTTTTCTTTTTTTCTTCCATGTTGTTTTTAAAGCATTTTGAAATACAGTGTTTCAAAATACCAGGGACATTAGTGCTGTGACAAAATCTCATGTGGCTTTCATAGGATGTCAAATAATTCTAAGAGAGCTTTGGTTTTCTCCCCCAAAAAATCTGTATGATGCACTATTAAATTATCTGGAGAATTTTTCTTACTAGACTACTTTGATACTACTCAGTAGAATACAATTCTGCTTACAGTAAGAAAAGCAAATCTGCCTGTTATGGCATATTTTCCCTTGACTTCCAGCAGTCTTGTGTGGATCTGGACTTTCTGAGCTCTTATCAGAGAGAAAAGTAATGAAAGATGGTAGGGGAGGTATGGGGAGTCTCCCTGTTTTTGGACTCCACAGATCATGTGTAATAGCTGTTACTATGCTCAAGGAAGAGGAAGGAACATGGATTTCCATATCTCAAAGGCACAGCCAGCACCTTAAAGCAGTTAAGAAGGGAACGTCATCAGTGACTCTTTCAGTGCATAGTCATGGTCCAGCCACATGTGGCTGCATTGTGAGCTCCAAGCGCATTTAGGGATGTGAGGACTATAGGAATGTGTTTGGGGGTGATATGAGGCACACAGTTAAGTACCTAGAAATAGCTGGACAAACTGTTTCTGGGTGCTCTTCTTGGAGATCTGTTCCTGCTCCCAGCAGTTGTGTCTTAGTAGTGTAACCGAGTCATTAGTAGAGTAACTGAACTTTCCCTCACAGCATCAATCAGACACCTCTCGGCACCCAAAGAAGCTGCTACTGAAAGGGCATGAAGTTTTGAGGAACCATCCATTCGGTGATTCTCTTTTAAGATTTCTGTCCAAACCAAACCCAGCTATGCCTTTGACTTTACTGCAGCTATGGAGTCAGTATTGCAGTTTGAAGTACTGATCCAATCTGATGTTTTAATTCAAATTTCATCTGAGATCCCCTTGATCCTTCTATTTTTAAGGTGAAAATAATCATAATCTTTAGGGTTCCTTTATATGTCTTCAGCATATAGATCAAGGCTAGGCAGGTAATGGTTTTCTTGAATAAAAATTAAAAATAAAAGTAAAAAGGTAGAAAAAAATGTAGATTTTCTTGTAACTATCCTAAGATCTTAATGTAGGTCAAGGTCATGCTGCTGGTAAAATTGCTGTGCAGGAGACAAAAAGGGATAAAAGGTTCCCTGGGCCATTGTATGCCCTCCTTAGATCTTTCTTAGGTTCACTCAATAGAAGTAAGTAGTAGTTTCCCATTGCTGCATGAACAGGGACTACAGTGAGTAGGAAGTTACTAAGTGTTAACGACTGTGGTGCTAGTGCAGAGGAGGTGATGTGTGTCCCACATGGCGAAGCTGGAACAGATTGAGGCCTTCCTGTTCTAGCGGAGAAGTAACTCCTTCTCAACTATATTTGCTGAGTAGTAACATGATCTTACCTAGAGGCACAAGCTACTCCTTAGAGCTTCTAATGAATTCAATTAGAGCCTTTTTTTTTTCTGTCTGCTTTTTTTCCAGCAAGCACTAAGTAGTGATCTGAGATTGCTTCTAGATTGGGGAATTGTTGACATCTCCATGCTCTGTTTGGGTAAAACTCATACAGAATTGGCACCTAGTGCAGGGTATAGTCATATTTTTGAAATGCTTATGACCAAATTAGACTGAGTAGAGGGATGTGATATTGCCCTCCTCCTCCCCATATTCTCTATATCTCTTATTGCAAGAACAGCTATTTTTGTTTGACTGCTAAGGTTTAAGGAAACCATGCATTTATATAGGGCATGTTCAGAGGCCTAGCATAATTATACCCAGAGTAACAGGACTGTTTTTTGTTAGCATAATTATGCCCATACCCATTACATGATATTTTTTTTAATGAATCATATTTCTTCACTTTGCTAGATTTGAATTTTCTGAATATTTGTTCTGTTTTTTTTAAGCATCATTTTTTTTCCAATTTAACTCTCAAGGTTGAAAGGGATTTTTTTTTTTTTTTTCTGCCTAGCTCCCCCTATTTGTGGCGGTGACCTGAGTCACTCCATGTTATGAAAAGAATGCAGGAGTGAAGCCCATGTTGCTTAGGACTTTGCCCACCTTATTTTCCGATCACATTTGCCTTTTTGTTTTGGTTCATTGAGGTTTGCTTCACTGAGCCTTTTCTGCTATGCTCTCTGCCCTCTTGTTGTTTCCTTCTAGTAGCATCACCCTTATGCCTTACTAACTGAGTCAGGAAGCATATATTGTTCCAGTTTCAAAGGTTGAATTGCGGGTGAGTGCAGATAGACCTAAATAGAAACTGAGTGGACCATTTAACAGACAGCAGTTTCCTGTATCCAGCTGCTTACAAACAGAAATGCAATAGGGCTTAGCTGACACAAACTAGCATTGGTCTCTTCAGGCTTAGAGAGGCTGCCATATACTATTTGAGAACTGCTGCTATAAAACTCTTCATCATATGGCCTTTAGGAAACAGTCTAGTAAGGGGAAAACATTCAGAAAGCTCATTAGTAAAATAAAAAACAAAACAATACAAAGGCTTCTAAGTATCACAATTAGATATTTTAAAAAAAAAAACAAAAACAAAAACAAACAAGTAAAACCCCACCTCTTGATTTTGTACAGCTAAGGTATTGTGCCCAAGAAACCAAAGTTAAATAATATAACTGGGTTTCCTACATCCGAGACTGGCTGTTTAAGAAGCAGGAATGGGGAAGGTAGTGCAAATATAAAGCTAAAATTCTTCTTTATTTACTACTTACTAGTGGGGAACTAGTTTCAGGAAAACATCCCACCTGTACTGTATTACATATCCAAAATACTCCTGCATGTAGCTTTGTGTCAGTCAAATATGGTCTATCTTTTCCTTAGCAGTGAGCATTGCTTTCATTTTTAAATGCATACAGATGCACAACACATGAGTTTTTCACCCTCCCAGTTACGTGTACCCGCTTTCTGATAGTTCACTGATTAAGGGAAGAGGCTGGCAGCTGGGGCTCCTCTGCTCAGTGTGATTCGCTAAGTGTCTTTTCCCAGTCAGAATTACCTTTTGATTTGAACATGGTCTGGAGGATTGAGCTCTGCTTGGCCTCAGGAAGTCCTGCTCATTAATACTTACTGCTGCTGAATGAGACATCTAACTTAGGTTGGAAATCTGTACAAACAGAAGAGGTAGATTCCTTCGTCAGGTGCTCTTAATTAAAAGATTAGTTGAGGTAGAGTGATTATGTCTTTCCTTTGCTAAAACAAACAGTACCTCTGCCTCAGTCCAAAGTCACTGAAGGATGAGAGTTTACACAAATGTGTGGCCTTGTTAGGTCATTCATATTATCTATTCTTAACAAATCTTAGGAGTGTAATCCTTCTGAGGTCCTTTCTATTGTCAATGCAATAGAGGGAGACATACTATAAGGTAACCTTGTGGTTCACCTAAAATATGCAGATGCATTTATAATTGTCATTAATGATAAGAGAGAATATAGCTGTTTTAAGTGTAATATCTCTCGATCTGACCAAAGAGATGGTAATAAAATTTGTTAAAGAAATGCTTTATACTACTGACTCAGATTGCTTCTCTGGAAGAACATGCAAAGTCTTGCAGGATTACTTCTCTCTCTCTCCCCTTTTCTTTTTTTCCCTCTTTTAGTTTTTGAATTAAACCCCAAAGTGAAAGGGATCATGCATTATTCTCCTTTTGGAAAAACATAAATATTTAGGGAAAAGAATAATTTAGGTTAGACTATATCAAATGCCCTGCTCAAACCAGATCTAATCAAATCAGTTGACCATATACATATACCATATACAGTCAAGCCTTGAATATCTCCAAAGATTAAAATTTCACAACCTCTCTGGACCTCTCTGAGTTGCAGTGTTAGACCACCCTCTTTGTGATTTTTATTTTCCTTATACCAAAGTGGACCAAATTTGGACAATTTGGAGTGGACCAAATTGTCCAACCAAGCTGGACAAATCCAGGCTTTCCTCACAAGCCATCTTCTCTAGGTCTCAGATCATCTTTAGGCACCTACACTGGACTTGTTCTTCTGTTCCAATGTCTGTCTTGTACTGAGGAGTGCCAAACTGGACATAGCACTGCTGTGGTCTTTGGTAAGTAAAGGGGAAGGATCACTTCCCTTTACCTCCCAATTATATTCTTGCTAATACAGCCAAGGATGCTACTGTCCTTCAGTGGCATAAGTGTACATTGATAACTTCTGTACAATTTTTGGTCCCAGTTCCTTTTCTGCAAAGCTGGTTTCTAGCTAGTCAGCTCCAGGCCTGTACTAGTATATGTGGTTTTTCCATCCCAGCTGCATGACTTTGCATTCACTTTTGTTCAGCTTCATGAGATTCCTGTCAGCCCATTTCTCTAACGTGTCTAGATCTCTCTGAACAGGAGCCCTGCCCTGTAGCAACTGAGCAATCAGCTATTGCCTGCAATTTCTTGCTAAAAATTCCCTACATCCCATCATCCAGGGTATTAATACAGACACTGCACGGTATTGGTCCCTGTATTGGTCCCTGAGGGACACTGCTAGTAGTTGATTGCCAGCTGTACTTTGTATTATGTTTGTATAATCCTTTGAGACCAATGGTCCAGTCAACCTTACACCAATCTTTTTGTCCACTTCTCCAGTCACCTCCTAGGTACATCTGTTTGGTAAAATATTTTGCTCTGGGAAGAAATCTCTGTCTTGGTCATTCAAAAACCTTATGTAGAAGTAATTTTTTTTTATAAAGTTAGTATTTTTGTGAAATGCTATTTATTAAATAAAAATCAGCATATGAAGTGTTTTTCTTTTGCATCGTTAAGAACATCCTTGATGCAAAAGACTCATTTTAATGTAGAGATGTTTTAACACTTAATGAAAACCCACAAAATGAAGTGGATAAAGTTGAAAACTAAATAGGGAAAGCTCATTTTATTTATAAAAGAAATGTTATAATGTTTTTCATACATCTCTTTTAATAATACGTGCCATCTCCCATGGTGAAGGCTATCTGAGATCTTTGGATGGAAAGCACTTAGTCACAGCAAAGATTGTGCTATTGCTATGATGATGAAAAAAAATGTATTTTTATATCTTAGTCTGATAGACAGAATAACAGAGAGGCAAAATAAATAACTGAAGTGCTGAAAGGTTGCCTCTACTCTAATAAACTAAAAATTTCTTATTTCTTTTATGTGGCAGGTGCACTAAAAGAAACAAGAGAACATGAGCTACCTTCCCATCCATTTTGCTGTGAATGAATCCCTTGACAAATGAATACCCTAGGGACACTTAGGTGTTAGTCATCAGCGCCTACCCAGTGACTTCTCTGATTACTTCACTTCTGTTATTGCATAGCAGATTTATAGTGCTAGAGTGACTGAGTAATGCACATTGCAAATTCCTTATTCCCCATACGTGTTCAGAAGGTATAACATAACTCTGAGAAGTCTCTTGTTTGTTGCAATGCCTACTTACCTCCTGGGACTTCAGGTCTCTTGCAATACGAGTAATCTCACTGTTGGTCAGTGAATTTGATCATATATAGTCATCGTATTATGAATAAAATCCAGCCTAAATATAAGTGCCTGCAGTGTTGGGGCCTTACTCTGTAGTATTCACAAGGAAGTATTGTCTGAAAAAGGTGCAGTTCATCTGATACCTAGTTAGCTCAAGGCTAAACAACTCTGTTATTTGAGTACATTTTGTTCACTGTCACATGCATAGATTTTTTGATCATGTGCATGCTTATCCTAATCTAAGCAAGCAGTGTCACCATTAATCAGCAAGGTAGTGAAAGCCAAAATGAAACAGTTCAGCTGTCCCTGTCTGGTGTCCATCTCCTCCATGTACAAAGACTTGCTGTTTCAGAGAAAGGCAAGAATAATCTTGTAGAACAATTATGCCATGATTTGGCCCAAGAAACGTTTCCTCTTTGTGGCCATTGTGTAGCTAGATTATGCCCAGTAATATGGGCATAAAAGCCAAATTTAATCTTAAAAATTTGAAGGATTTGAAAGCTGAGTGTCTTTTCTGTCTACACATTCATCTAAGCATTTTCTGGGGCCTGTAACATACCCTGATGTTGCTGAAAATAAATACTGTGTAGGCAGAAAAAGGACAGTGAAGGCATATTGACACCACTCACACTTCAACTAAGCAGTAAAGCTGTATCAATTAAGAGGCATGTTTCCATAGCCTCCATATATTGTTAATCTCTGTTAATATCCATCCACACATGGTTTCCTTCAGAGTGGTGCTCAGAGCAGAGTGGTACCCCAGTGCTGGGGTTCATTCTAAGATCAAACTGTCCTTCCTCTGCTGTTTGCGTAGGGATTATCAAAACACTGACTTGCTCCCTGAGGCCACCTGAACTTCCCATAGGTAGCAATGGCTTCTGCTGTGCAATATCTTTTTGCAATGTTCACGTAAGCACCAGGGTTATAGTCAGTGTTTTGTTGGTATCCGGAAGGATTCCTTTGGAGGATGAAGAGTAAGGGTGAGCAGTGAGAGGTACTTGCTAAGAAACAACCTCTAGATGTGATACCACTTTATACTTTTTTCACTTGACTGCTTATGTTGTTAATTCTGTTTTCCAAGTCTTTCAGCAGCAATTTCCTATTGATACAGCTGAACCATCTTGCTCTACTTCTATTGACTTTTTGATTTTTTTTTAAAAAAAGGCTTTAAGTCAATGTGTTCAATAGGATGTCTCAGCGATGTCTTTTAGAGTAATAAATGATTAAATAAACCTAGAGCTATATTTTTTGAAGTGTTTTAAATCTTATCACATTTCCATTGCTGGATTTATGAAGTTAAAGTCAGAGCACCCAGTGGCCATTCAGAATCACAGTGCATACAGACCTGCATTATAATGATAGTTGGGCCCAGATTTGCTCTACTTGTCATGGTATAGTATGGTTAATTGCAGCACAGAATAATTCCACTGCTGGATTGAGAATCCTGGCACACTGTTTACCTCTGTTAACCTTTTGAAAATGACTGCAAAAATAATGTTAGGAAATGGGTTTGTAGGCCCATACTATCTTTGATTCATTTTAGTGAGTTGTAAAAGGACTACTGAAAATGAGCTAAGTACAGAAATAAAGCCACACTTGGCTTTGGCAGAGCCAGCATTTAAAGGTCTTTACCTATAAGGCTGCATAATTGTTGGTGCCGCTTTCTGGTCCATCTTAAGTAAAAGGAGTTGTCAGTATTTTTTCCAGATGAAGTAGTCCTTGAAGCATTTAGCCATTTCTAAAGGTGACGGTGTTAGGAGTTCATTAGTGATGTGCTCATAGCTGCTGAATAAGACTGATGGAATGTGAGAACCGCAGCTATAGCTCCTATGAGAACTGAAGGCAGGAAAGGGACCCCAAAGGACTGCCTCAAAGTATCCGCAATTCTTGACAAAGAGAATTTTCCCATTTGCCATAACACTCCTTTTCACATTTATAAATGTGAATAGACTTGCATCCTCTTTGTCCATTCAGATGAATTTGCCCCTCATAGGGAAGGCAGAATACTACTTGGCCATTGGCAAACATCAGTTCACTGGGGAAGTGCAACCCACCAGCTAAATCAAAACTCTCCACTTTAAACCCCAGCTTCCTTGATAGTCTTCTTTGATATGAGTCATGGAGATCGAGAAGTTTTCTCTCATTGCCTAATTCCGTAACTTGCTAAGTTCTTTGCTTTTTCCTTGTTTCTCCAATTTCCTCCTCTTGATTGCCATCAGGTGGTTCTTCATCATCAGTGTGACACTGCAATAATGGTGATGGATATTTTTTTCGCAAGCACAAGTTTTCATTTGCATCTTCCTATGCTGTGTTTAGATTTTTTGAATGGAGCAAGAGCAAAGAAACAGCAGTATACAATCTTCTGAAATGTTGCTTTTTCTATATAATTGGGGCTCTTGCTAATATTATTGTTGCCTGTCATATCAAAACAGTCTTGGGCAAAAACTTATAGAGAACGTTGCTGCAGGAACTGATGTTTTTATCTGTTCAAATCACATTGGATTCTATCATTATGTTTGTTCCTAAAATAGGAATTTAGAGCTGTAGGATTACTTCTACCTATAACACTCCTGCAGAGTGTTTGCTAGAAACTTCCTACTAGCGGATTATAGTGATGAATTAATACCATTTGCCCAAAATCAACTAAGAGATCTGGTGATAGAGCTAAGTTCAGAAATCTGGAGCTGCTAACTTCCAGGACTGTGCACAGACCGCACCTGCTTCTTAAGTTTCTTAAGTTATGATCATAATGCTTTTCCACTCCACCTTTTTTTTTTTTCCTTAATTTTGCCTTTGAGTAATTGTCAGGAATGTCACTATGCAGATCGGAGACAACAGAGACTGTTCTGTGATTAAAACTTAGGGAGTTTTTAATGAGAGCTCCAAGGCTGATTCATAGTTCAAAGTTATGTGAAGATTTCTTTTCCTTTTATTTCTTTTTTTTTTTTTAATCAAAAGCAGATCATTCATTTTTATCTCAGACAAAAATATGATAATGGTTTATTCACTGGGTGGGAAGAGGGGACTTAGGAGTTCCTTACTGATAGAACTTAAATAAAAAATTTTAGAGGCCTAATATTTTATTTCATTTTGGAAATGTAATAAATCTTACAAAAGGCCTTGCACAATTTATCCTTGAAGATACTGTGCCATGATAATGATGTCATGCCCTTGCCAGCCAATTTCTCAATTTGTTCAGGTTATTCCAATAATATCTACATTTCACGGGAGGGTTTTAACATTCAAATCTTCCCTGAGATTTGTCATGCCCTGTTGTCATCATGTTTTCTCCTGTGTCACCTTCAAGAACTGATAGGGCATGAGAATCCACAGGAATAAACAGGTCTTGAAATCCCCAGTGAAAGAAGCTGCGCCTCAGCCCTGCGAGGCACGGAGCTCCTTCACTCCCACTGCCGTCATTAGCACTCCAGGAGACTCAGCGTTTTGGAGGAGATGCTCAGCGCTTAGTGGAATTAGGACGTAATTGGCAATTTCAAGGCTATGTATACAACTGTGTCACAGTCCAGGAGACAGAAAAGAAGCAGCTACATGCAGAAAGTCATATGTAAATATCACTGCCTGCTTTTATGGAAATAATGGTGTCTTTGGTGAGCAACTTTTTCATTTTTAGAAACACTTACATTGCTGTAATGTGATGAAGTTTACTGAAAAATAAGCACAGCTATGCTCCCAAAAACATGCATTCTCACTGACATGGTTGATAGGCGGAAAAGGATAGAGAGGCTAGGTAATTAAAATGGTTGTGTTTAATCAGTTTGAAAGGATACCTTATTAATTATTCCATATGATTGAAATATTTCATGACCTGAAAGAATTAACTTGTTCTGTAGTGTAGGTAGTTTAGGATGAATACAGAAAATTCAGGTGATACAGACAAGTCTGGGAGAGATGTGTGAATCCCAGGCTAAAGAGGCAGTGATTGGGAATTATGGTGTAGGGTAATGTGTTTGTTCACAAAGGATAAATATTTTAAGGTCTGTCTTTATAGATAGGGGCAGATGCACTCAGGACATTGATTGCTGATGAACCAGCCAGATCAGTCCATGGTCAGACAAGATGCCTGTAAAAGCCCTGGAATATGTGTGTGTATATATATATATGCTTATATATATATTTTCAAATGTTAAAGAACTTTACTTTGCAACCTGAATATTCAGAGCGTGTATGCTGTGGAGGAGAAGAGAGGTTGATAGGCTGGGTGAGTGAAGTGGATCATTATTTTCTTTTCATAATCTTTCAAAATACTTCATACTTGAGAGCAACATGAGATTTCTGACCAAATGAAAACATGTGGAGATAAAGGTATGTAAGATTTACTCATTAAGTCACATAATCTTACAAGTTTATCCTGCTTACAAGAGAGCAATAAAGTGTGATTTTTTTATCCTTTTGGTTAATTGTGCATTTCTCACTTTTATCAGTGTAATGAATAGGCTCACTTTGTCTATATTTTCTTATTTAATGCATGATAAATCTCCCATTCTTCTATCACTGAACTAGAATTGAAAAAAAGTTAAAATATGTAGTTTTTTGGACACCTAATAAATGATGCCTTCAATATCAATTCTTATTACATCTGTGCTGTTGCCCACACATAGCACTGACCTCCATCTGTATCCATAACTCTCACTGACATCATTCTGAGTATCACTGCGTATTTGAATATAACCTTACACTACCTAGACATGGAGATGCAGGTACATTTTTATGATGAATAGCAGAGTTTATCAGGAAAGAACTTCACGGACTTCTATGAAACAGTGGCAAGGATAACTATAGGCAGGAAAAGGCCCTGGGCAGAGCCACACAAAATTCTCCCATTTTTCCTCTGCAAAACTGATTTTGCTGATGCTCCTCATACACTGTGGTCAGTGCAGAGTTACCCTTGTGGAAAAACACCCAGAGGAAACACCTACCTCCTTCCCACCTGGAACCTATCCCAGAAGCAAAAGTGATATTTGTCTCATTTAGGCTGTGGCAGTGACATATATTGTGAGTGCAGATCTTAGGTTTTCAAAATGCTTGTGATTTCTGAGCACACATTTGCTCATTATGGTTAGCATGTACTGCTGGTTGCTGCAAGAGTCCTAGTGCTGCCTTGTGATCCCGCAGCCCCAGACCTGTGTGTTTTCCATCCCTTTCTAGTAGCTTTCCATGTGCATACTGGCGGTCTGTGCAGAGCAGGGGGACAAAACACAAGCTGTGCCCCCCTGGAGCAACCCAAAGCTCAGCCCAGCTCAAGTGCTAGTGGGTACCCCTGCACCGATGCAGAGTGTGGAGGGGAGGTGGAGTGACAGCACACACTTGAAACTGGTTGTTTATTGATGCAAAATGATGTTTAAAAGTGGCCTATGGTCAGAATTAGCAAATGCAATTTGCACAGCCCCAGTGCCTGATTGCTTGTCGCATGTTCCCTTCCCTCCGGTGGGCATTCCTTGCTTAATTTGTTCAAAGAGACAGAGTGGCATCTTTGTCAGCCAGGAGGTGTTACACAACCCAACATTAGCATATTTCTATTGAAACATATGTTATTTTGTTCAATTATGACACGTTTCTTCATTCGTCGCCCAAAGTGATATTTGAGACATCACCCCAATGCTCCGTAATTATAAAGATACATCCTATACCTTGCACTGAAAACTGTAACACTTGACTAGCATACAGACTGTTCAGGTATTCTTTCAGTACAGTATAGAGAATAATTATGGTTTCTCATATTCTCTGAGTAATTAATTTGAAGAATTTAATTATATTTTTCATATTAATTATTAATGTATTATTCACCCAGCATAGTCACTTCATAATTCATAGATGTATTAGTCAAGTAATTTAGGTGATGAATTTCATATTTTTGAATACGTTATTCAATTTTTTGTAATTATTCACTCAGCTCTAGGAGTATCTGTTGACTTTTGAATATTAGCTATTGTATGGAAACTTTTTTATTATTATTTTTCCAGGGTTTTGTGAACACCCATTATTAAACCCAGAAGCTAGGGGAATGCTGCCCAGCCCTGAAAAGCATATTTAATTAAGTCTACTTTACAAATAAATAGCAATTTCTTCTGATAAGTAGATTTCAGATTTGGGATCTTTATGCCCATTTAAAATTAAACTTCCTTTTGCTTAAATTTTACTCTCTTAAATTTAGCTACTATTTGCTACATTTAAATTGATATAGGAACCTATGATGAAGTCCTGTCCTCACATTTAGCTTTCAATAATGCTAAAATTACACCCATGATGATGCACCCGTTCATTAGCCTGTGAGGTTTATATCCAGTCTGTAATCAGTTTTACACTCATATAATTCTGCTCATGTTAGATTTCTTAATGAAATCATATTGAGTGAGAAATAATGTCTCCATAGTGTGCTGGCATTTCAGGAGGATACTTCAGCTTAGACTATGGTATGAGTAGCCTAGACAATTTTCAAGGAAAATAATCCATCACACTGGGAACCACACCTTTGAATACATATCAGACAATTCTATAGTGACAGATGGATTAACACAGGATGAACTAGCTAATCTTTCCATTTCTAGATTCAATTAGTGTATCACATAACTGGTGAGGCAATACCATGCATGGAAAAGCACCAGGAGGATGCAGATATGTGTGTGTATGTGTGCGTTCACGTGTGTCTCCTGTGTGAGTATATTTTATAGCAGCAAAAGCAAATATCGGAAAACTGTAGCGATCAAGTGGAAAGTTTTGAGTGAATGGTGTGCTGTCTAAACATTTTTTTTCTAGACCCTTTATTATGCTAAAAAAAAGTGACTTTCATTATGATTACTACTACTATTACTACTACTACTATTATTTTACAATCACACCTTTTCGTCTAATTAAGATTTGTCCTCCATTCTGAAAAAAACTGCAATAACATTAATTACATTCAAGTAATGATTACAAAGGTTGTAATGGTGACCATGGCACTGTGCCACTAATGTATGGAATAGAATGCATAAATTGAGATTTTTTCCCCCTGTGTGGACCTCAGGGAGGTTTTTGGTTTTTTTTTTTTTTTTTTTAAGAGCTGCAAAAACCAATACAGGCATTTTTTAAAAGCAGTCCTATACTTATAGCATATTGGTTCCAAGTTCTCTGCATATCAGTGCACACATTTACCATTTATGTACTGCTGTGTTATACAACCTCAGTGACTACGGTAAATCCAAAAATACAAAGGTACATGCCAAACCTTTCATGATCTCCAAATCCACAATCATGATACAATATTCTAAAAGAAAAGCGTCCAACTAAATATTGCTGCTTTCCATGCAGAAGGTTTTTGTGCTTTGTTACCTCACTAGCAGGCAGTCCATATGGTGCCAAATCCTGTAAACTAACTATAACTAGGTATAAAATTCATAGGGAAAAAAATGTAATTTATCAGAAGTGCACAGCTGGTGTCTCCTTCTAAGTGGTTGTTTCCAAATCTGATACCAACCTGTTCACAGCCCTACTATGTTATTGAGCTATAAAATCAATAACAAATAGCATGCATGATCCCCTGAGAGATTAACTGTTTATTCCAGCTGTGAAGAAGAAATGAAGGTTAAAGCAATGGAGCTGCTTTAAGAAAGGTATGTGTGTGTTGGTGGGTGTCTGTGCATGTGAAATAAAAGAAAGTAGACCCCTTTTGGATTATATGATCACAACTGCAGTAACAACATAGGGTGTTTTGTTTATTTTTACTTATGGTGGGGGAGTTTTAAGCAGTTGATTTTCAAACTCAAATTCCCATGCATTTTGCTTTCTTTGTGTTCCCAGAAGTGCCAAATATGTGATTTGTATTTGCTCTTTTTTCCCCAATGTTCCATTATTACTTTGCTCTTCTATTAAGTCTCAGCTAATATCTCAGGCAAAGAGTGCCTGGGGCATAAGCACCAAAAGCTGTAACAGTAGAAAAAACAGAGTGGTCCAACTTGTCGCATCCTTTCTTCCTGTATCACAGCTGTAAAAACCGTGACTGTTTTCAATGTGTGCATCTGCAGTGGGAGGGAAGTGAGAGATTACAGCTGGTGAGCAAAGACAACAGTGAGAAATGAGTGGCGTGAGAGAAAGACGAGACCAGATCTGCTCCCGGTGCAGGGAAATTGCAGAGACCTGGCTCTGTATGGACAGGGAGACGCAGGTGGCCTGTGCAGCACACTAGTATATGGGAGTGGAATCGGGAGGAGTGGAGCTGCCACAAGATTTCACATTATTCCTAGCGATTCAGAGTGACGGCAGCTTCTAAGTACTTATTGCTGAGCAAAATACAGGTCTCGGCCTCAGATGTGGCAGAAACAAACTGAGCACAGTGATTCCAAAGAGGGGAGAAAAAAAAAAAGCCACCTCCTGAGCCAAAGTCGTTCCTGTTTGATGTGCAAAGGTTTCCGATAAGATCTTAACACAGAGTTTCTGTCTGTCTCCTGCACAGCAGTTAGAAAGATGCTATTACCATTTTAATGGAATTAACCATTCTTCCTGTGATTCTTGATTTTTTTTTTCAGCACTACGCCTTACAGTGCTTGGCCCGTTGTGCTACTTGGTCTGCCGCCTTTATCTCTGAGTTGGTTGCAATTCATTGTTTTACATTGTATATAGTTTGTAAAGCACTTTACAATGAAAGACACTTGCAATGAATTTACTCCAGTCTAATTCCATCAGCTGCAGAAGTGCTGTTCCTGGTTTTACTGAAAAAAAAAAAAGTCAGAATTTGACCTCAGTACACCCCACTGAGAACAATATTATTTATACTTATTTTGTAGTGGAATAAATTGAAACACTGAGAAGCTAAGTGACTTGCCTGAAGGCATAAAGCTTCTCAGTGCCATAGCAAGGACTAGAATGCATGAATCCAGACCCCAGTGTCCTTGTTCTAAATGACAGATGCACTCTGTGAAATCAGGATTGGGCTCAGATGGAAAAATCTACTAGCATCCATGGACTTATAAAAGCCATTTTAAAAAGGGAGGAGGCTACACTCTGCCTACTTTTCAGGAGCAGAAGAAAGTTCTGAACAGTTCTGTCTTCTTTTCCTGTTAGTGTGAATGATGCTTAGGGAAAAGTAAAATCCTCTTTGAAAAAATGAAAACGAATTCTGCCCAGTAATAGAAAGTCAGTTCTTACCCTCTTACCTCTCAATAGAATATGAAATGTGGGGAGTGCAGTTAAGAAACAACCCCCCAAAAAACCACTGAAGAAAAACATATGCCAAGCTTAGAAGCTTAGGTTCATTTTTTATTATTATTTTTGTAATTTGGTGCTTTGGTTGCTGGGGTTTATCATAATATTATATTTGCTTGTGCAAGAGCCTGAGAAACTCGGTGCCATTTCCTTCACTGGGTTTGTTGCAGTAAAGTCACAGGACAAAGGAGGCAGCCCAGGCTTCTCACACCGGCAGTCTCTTGGGTGCTAAATTGCTTAAAAGCCAACACATTTGCTGATGGGCAGTAAGAGAGAACAGGGAACTTCTCCTCTAGTCCCTGACTATTTTTAGTATCTCTATGGCTGTCTGTATCCTTTTTCTGTAGTCTGCACTAGCACTCATGGAACTAGCTCAGCTCAGCCCCATCCTTGGTGGTATTATCTCAGGCAGTCATATGAACACACTTAGAAATGCTGTCAACTCGTGAATGATGGGCAGCAAAGACACAGCAATGGAGGTAATGCCATGTCTGAGTTTTATACTGATTATTCCCTTTACAAATGTAACATCAGAAGCTTGATACACTTTAAAGATTATGCTGGATTTTGTGAAATGTTTTGCAGTAAGAAATTTCACACAGTGGATACACTGAAGCTAACAAAGAATTTATTTGATGCTCTTTATAAGCCCGTGGAAAGCCTGCTCTCAGACTGTAATTTCCTGGAATTTATTATTCACAATTATTCACTGTATTTTATTTTGGCAAATCTTTTTAACCCTGTTTTGATCATGAACATTCTTGCATCAATAATCATTGTTTCAGTTTGGAGCTAAAGTGATAGGTCAGAAGAGAGAGACGGCATCCTCATGTTTGTGACTGGAAATGGAAGAAACCACTTCCAGTGCAGCATTTGCAAAACGTGCATATAAAATTTGGCCCCTGTAGATATTCGTGTACGTAGAATTGAATCTATGCTCTGGGCTTGATCCAAAGCCACTAGAGGTAGAAGAAGAAAGAATGAATATTCATGTCAGTAAACTAAACTCCTAGATGGTTCACTGAAAGCAGATGTAAAGAGGAAGCAATACGAGCAAAATGCATTAAGGAAAGAAGTCAGTAGAAAGTAGGTAATCCAGTAAGTAGTCACTGAAAATATGTCCTATTTATTGTATTCTAATACTATCTTTCACATATGTGTTAAAGAAGTAACACACATGCACAGAAACTTGCCTGATTGCAGTCTCCCTTTTAGCACTATTTTTCGAAACCACAGAAGTGCTGTTGCTTAACAGCCAAATAAAAAACTAAAAGCTGAAAAATCTATGGAACTGGTCCAATAGAAAGTAAGCACTTCTTTTTCCCCTATGTGCAACATGAATTTGAAACAGTTGTAAATTTTTTTTTGATTTAGTATACTTTTCCACAAAGCTCAAAACATAATACATGCAGAAGCTATGTGGGCCTGTGAAGCTTTCATTTTCTCTTCAGACCAAATCTCTCATACATGTAAAATTACCTACGTTTCAGTCCCTCAATTCACTGTTTTGATTAATTTTAATGGGTTTTTTTTCTCTATCGGAAAGGCAGAAAAACGTGAATGAGTCTGAAGAGGCAGAAGCACTCTGAAGATGCCAAAGTGGTCCAGTCAGGCAAGAGATTTGGAAAAGCTGACATTGGTGGTGTTTGAATTTTGTTTGTCCAATGGTATATACTCAACTGAAGGCAATACTGCTTGGGACACCCTTCATTTGTAAGTCTCCCAAACTCCCCCTGTAAGTCCTGCTCTATCCATTCGTAAGAAAAGGTGCTAATATGGAAATAAATTGTAGTTCATTAGACCACCGATCTTGACAGAAAATTTTAACCCCACTGGTTAGATAGGCAACAGAATTGGTGTTGACAGTCCTATTTGTCCTCATAATTAGTGTAAGATCAAGATGAATGATGTAGTTCAAATTTTTGTATTTGTCTGTCTGTAGGAATAGCTAAATATTGCTATGTATGGTCAGGAGAGCACATTTGTAAAACATAATAACCTGTTATTCTATAGCTTAAGTACAAAGGGCTCCATTCTCAGCTGGTGAAAATGTCCCAGTCCCACTTAAAAAGAATTGTGTTGGCTTGGACTGAGCTCTTATTTCTTTGCAGCTTACAGTATTAGAATAACCAGTAGTACAAAGTAACAGAACACTGTTCAAAATTCTTTCTTAACTCACATGGATGTTAAAAGTACACATGGATGAACAATGAGGATTTGCCTCATGCTATAAAAGAAGGGATTGAACATCAAATGCATCAACAAATACTGACACACCTGCTGTAGAGAAAGGAAAGACATATGTAGGAGTGCAAAAAGACTCCACCAATATATTTCAGAAAATAACTCTCCTGCAAGTAGAAGCATAGGATAATTTGTACTCAACAACAGAGTAGATGGGACCTCTAACTCAGACTCAGAAGGTCTAAGCTCTGTGCCTTAGCCAGCCTGTTTCTGCCTCCAGACATGAAGAATAATGTCCAAATGGTGCTACAGGATTAGATCATTCAGATTGAATTAGGACAGTGGTTCTGTAAGTAAAGAAGGAGCTTTCTATCATTTGCACTCCATAGAGCCATAGGGCTTTTGAGGTGCTCACTGGAGAAAGCAGAATGTTCTCTCTGTCACTGCCTCCAAAAACAGCACTCTAAAATAGGTGATAGCTCCTCTACTTTGGTAGTTTCCCTTCAAATAAGTATTTTGTTATGAGTAAATCACTGTTGTGATACATTGCTTAAGAGCATATTGCTAAATTGTAAGAGAAATAATTACTGTAATACAAAACAGAGAAAGCAGTTATTCAGCAAGGATCATGGTTAGAAAGTATCAAATCTTAAATACTTTAAAATGAATTTTTGCTTCCCCTGAAGTTAGTGGAAATTGAGGTGAGTGGAGGAACTATCTGGAAATCCTAGTCTCTATAATAGTTCAACACTTCCTTTCATCTCAAATTGGAACAAAAACATGTGATTTCTCAAAGGATGACTTTTCCAAATGATTTCATTTCAGAAATATCAGAAGTAGTTCCATGAATTTCTTCATTTTTATAAGAGTAAAATTTTTCTTTTTGACTTGTTTTGACTTTTCTATTATTAAATACAGAGTAATAAGGCTTTTGTTTTATAAAATAAATGTTCATAAAATCATAAATCAAAACAGTCACTGAAACAAAGTATTTTGACCTTATTGAAATGAAGTTTATGGAAAATTTTGTGTGAAAAATTCTTATAAATCCATATATCCCAGAAAATATTTGATTTAATTGAACTAGATTTTTCTAACAAAAAAATGTTCTATCTGAGAAATCGTTTACCAGTTTTAGTCACAAGCAAACAAACAAACAAGTAGGGGGCAAAAAAAATGCCCTAAGCCAAAGACAGTGGTTATGCAAATTTTTTGGGAGGCCTGAAAGCTAAGTAAGACCACACTGCAATGTCACTGAAGTTGGTGGATATTCTGTAAGTTATTTTAATGGGACTGCTGGATCTTATGCAAATGCAAATGCCCAGGGAACCTTAGCCATTTCTTGAGAATGTAACTGGCAGAATTCTCTTTTTTGTTGTTATTGTTGTTCATTTGTTTGTTTTGTTTTTATTTTCAGCTGAGAAAGCAGTGTGCCAAAATGCAGCAGCCAACACTGTGGATATTGGAGTCCAAATGTGTAACGACACTTCTGTATCTGGATTTGAACCCCGTTGTGACAAGCTATAAACAGTGTCTGATGGGCACTGCCCCTTTATGGGCGCTTTGGATGCACAGAGGGTGGATCAGAACGAGATGCTGGTTTCATTTGGATTTCTGCCCTTATGTCCACAGGACTGCAGTTTTGGCATTATTTGCCTTTGCTGCAAAGTTGATTTCTGTTTCAGCATCTGTTCATGGACAGAGGAGTCTGCCTCTGCTTCTTTTCTGGTACATCTACTGCTATTTCACCACTTCTTTTAGCTTGTTTGTTTGCTGCTCCTGCCTGCTCTCTGCAACAGACATGTTCTTTCTTCCCATGTCTGCTGTGCCAAGCCCCTATCTGCATGCAGCCAGAGCTCTGCTCCAAGCATTTGAAGGATTTGTCCTAGCAAGGGATGGTCTTTATTTTGATTCTGAATTAATCTCTCTCTCATACAGA
Organism: Eudromia elegans; assembly: GCA_003342815.1. Lineage (NCBI taxonomy): Eukaryota > Metazoa > Chordata > Aves > Tinamiformes > Tinamidae > Eudromia > Eudromia elegans. The sequence continues at coordinate 1,959,292 of PTEX01000105.1, forward strand.
CCTGGTATGATAATCCTACATTTTCTCCTATAACGTATTTAAATCACAAATGCAAGACCAAAAAATAAAGGTAAGATAAAAGGTTAAATACAGTAAAATAAATGAATTCTCTAGCATTTTTAGCTATCTTGTATTTTTTTTTTTTTGTCTACTTCTGGGGAAGGTGGAAGGGAAACTTTCTTCTTCCCAATTTAAGGTCCCATTGGCAACAGGACAGGTTGAAAATCTAGTCCAGCACTTTTATGGATTTTCACAAGGATTTAGTTGCGAACAATAAATCCTTCTGATAATAATTAAATTTTTGCATAAATATTTTAAAATATGAGAACAAAATATCTGTATTTCAGTGTTTCTTTTCCTTTTCTGTTTTGTTCATTTTATGCTTAAAAATTGTCTTACCACTTTTTGATCAATATCACAGAATTAAGTTGTTTTCTGTAGCAAACTTGCTGTAAACTACCCAAAGATGGCTTTGCTAGAAAAGCTGCTTGCTATTGCAAGGTGCTAGGGTGTTTAACAGGCTCTTAAGGTTTCTTCCAAACAACAGGCCAGAGTTTTCATCCAGTATCAGACTGTTTCACCTACATTTCAAAGTGCATCTCCAAGCTTAGCTCCAAAAACTGATAGAAATGTCCCAAGAATGAGTATCCCTTGCAACAACTGCCCCTGAGAATGTGAACTATCTGAGATAACAAATCTGTGTCAGAAATCCCAGTCAACCAAAAAATAGTCTTCAGCTTGAAGGTTTCTTAGTAATTCAAAGGATGTCCAGATAAATTCCTGAGTCATTTGCTGGCCCTATTAGGGCTAAAAATATGCCAGATGTTGTATTTGTAAACTGAATAGGGCTTGCTTTCTTATTCTGAGGCCATGTGACACAATCTGGACTTCTTCATACATCTGAACTCTCTAGTTTTAATGGCAGACTAGTTACAGCTGAGCCACCTTTTGAAGACAGGTAGAGAGCACTCTTTTTTTGAATTGATTCACAATTTGTGCCAAGGAAATTTTGAGGAAGTGGTTCATTTCCTGGGCCAAAACTGTTCTGCTCACTGCCCAAGATAGGTTAGAATATGGACAATTAAATACCAAAGTCCATATCTGAGCAGAATTTAATTTACACTTAATTAAGTATATTTATTCCCTATGATTACACCTTAAAATAAAAGTTATGTTATCAAGGAAGAAGGCATTGCTCAGTATAAGCACCTCATTCCAAAGGTCACCTTTAATGATAGAAATTTCTTTTCTATATGGTGTTCGTGGAGAGCAAATAGTAAAAAAATCATTGCAAAGAACAGTGCATTTAATATTTCTTACCATATGCTATATGGAATTTGCAATTTTACCTGTGTATCTTTAGAGGCTTCTGAAAGAGGAAAGCAGCCTGAAGCTTATACTGGGAATGTGCTAATTAAGGACAATGACTGAAATGCTAATCAAGAGAATCTAAGGCTGAGGAAGAAGGAGAAGTCTTAATACCCCACATAACCAAAAGGTATTCCTTGGTGTAGTCACACCACAGGAAATGCACGTGAACAAAACCAGAAATGGAAGGTGGCACTACCCATCTTGGGCTATGTTGCTTCCTCAAGAATCTTCAATATTTGTAGCCAGAGCAGTGAGCTAAAATAGAGCTCTGAGGCTTCTCCTGAGCATGCCACATGTGGGGCAAATTATACAGACTAATAAGTGAACCTCAAAATCTTGTGAAGCTTAAGCTGCTTGTGACTTTGTTCTTTTACTGAAAATCTGTATTTTTAGGAAATCATGCCATTTAACTCTTTTCTGAACAACCTGACAAGACATTGCACTTGTAGAGATATGTTAAATCTGAAAATATCGGAAGGATATCTGAAAGGAGTGCCATTCATGCCCCCTTAGATTACTACATGGTGTGAGCCGACACGTGGTGTGTTGGGGGAGGCAGAGAGATTTGCTTCAAAAGTGCATTCCTGATCTGAACTAAAACACCAGGGTGGACATGCTGTGTTCTTGAGGTATTATGAAAACAGTTTCAAAACCTGAATTTATCAGAAATGTCTAGGTGATTCTGATGGCAATATTCCTTGAAAGGGAACAGGACATCTCGACCCCCTAGGAAGTAAGAAAATAATCCTGAGAGATAATTTCCTTTGTGTTTTTAATCTCACTTTGGAACCCTCTAGGTAAAATGCAAGTAGAAAAAAATGCAACAATGTAATAGCATATCTGAAGAAAAATAATATAAGCAAATGAAATTAAACTAATATTTTTATACCTGTCATTTAAAATTAGTTGTTTTTGATATTTGTTTGTGTGGAACACTGGAAATTTTTGATTTGCTGATTTAGTTGAGGGTGCACTTTTGTTGTTTTTTGTTTTAATTGTTTATGTAGTTGACCTTTCCATCACAGCAGTTTGGCACTACCACTGGTAAAATGTTATTAATATCTTAGCACATCTACATTAATAATCCAAATGAAACACAGCTAAACATGCTCTTTTCAACTTGCTCAGTGCCTTAGCACCAGTGGTGTGCACAGCTGGTGCAAGTGACCTGTTTTCAGCAGGAACTTAGCTCTTGATATCCGCATGCCCTGCAGTGAAGTTGAGGTGATCCTGTTGGCTGCATCATCTTGGACGACACCATATTGAAGGCAGGTGCTGTTTCTCAGTACTAATAGTTTTTAGTACTGTGAAAAACTCAGTGTAACCAAACAGGCAACTGGGTAACCAGTTAACTGAGAATATCTAACAGAAGGGATCTGTTTAAAGCCTGACACGGAACTTCTGGCAAAGCCAAGAATGGCATTCTCATCTTTCTGCCTTCTAGTCGTCATTCCAGATCACAGGACATATTGCTTCTTCTTAATAGCTCATATAAAGTGTTGATATTATTAATATTTATTAACCCCTCCTGCAGATTGTTATTTAAATTGTTGGTGAGTCAAATCTTAATTCCTTTGGTGTTTACTATTGCTTCCACTTGATACAATTTCAGTTATCATTGCTCTATCTCCCTTGTGGTTCATTTTCACTTGAAGTAAACACCAGCATTTGGTATATAAGATATCACATTTTAAGTGGCTGAGACTGTAACAAACATAAGCAGTGTTAGCAGAACTTGGCACACTGAAGCCAATAAAAAAGCCTGACTATAGGATATTCAATGCTCTAAAGTGTGAGGAAGGAACCCTGAGTAAGTCTGTCTTTTAATTTAGACTTATGAAGAATAGTAGTTAATAAGCCTTTGCTGAAATGTGATAATGTTCTCCTCATGTGACAGGTTTAAGTTTATGTATTTATGCTGGAGGGAATGGATGAGCTGATTCTCAGTAATGTGGTCCTAAGTTATGGTAACCCTTTATCCCAGTTTGACTTTTTATTATATCACGCTGCTATGAGCCATACCAGAGCTAAGGGAATGACTTGATAAATGTGCCTTTAACGCAGTTAAGCTAACACTCCCATAAAGAAAAAGGAAGTATGCAAATTAGAGTCCTCTTGAGGACACCAATAAAGGATACTATTTATAAGCACAAAATAACTGTTTGGCAAGCAAGATAACCTTTTACGGTTGGCTTTCCACAATAAACAATATCACAGGTGTCAAAATCTGGTAGCAAGAGCACTAGGAGTGATGCTGCTCCCACTGGAATTTCATATTGATTTCCAGAACTGAGTGTAAAGATCAGAGTTAGGAAAGAGAAGACTGGAGCCAAGATTAGCAGAACTTGTCCCCTGGCTTCTCCCTCACAGCTATGCTTTGGTAGCTCTGTCTTTTCGGGTCCATGTTGCCCCAGCAGCAGTACCGGGGGCTGTGATTTGCTGTTCTTGATCTCTGGATTGATACTGAGAAGCAGGAAGCAGCAGGCACCAGAGCTCAACCCGCGGCCCTGGTGGGATGACTGGCATGAGGTGTGCACCCCACCGGCAGCATCGACAGCAAAAGTTTTCCAGATGGTTCTTTTATTCTGTCAGTGCCACTGAGAAAGGCTTCCCCACCCTGAAAGTAAAAATAGGTGTCATGAAATACTGTGAGAAAGCCACTGTGTAGCAAAGCTTGTTGAGTATCTCACAATTCAATATGGAAAAGGACAGGGCAGGATTTCTTCATCACTATAAATAGCATGCTGTTTTTTATCTCTGTTATATGATTAACTAAATCCTTCCTTTTGGCACCTGATTGCTTTAGCTGGCAGTATAAACATAAGGACTTCATGCACGGAGAAAATCAGAGAAGAAGAAACATGGCTGTGCAATCCTGTTAGGATTTCTCTAAAGCTCTAGAGTGGCAGCAGAGGCTTGCCCACATCGGTTGTTGCTTCTTGATTTTTTTCCTGTTGTTGCCAGCACTAGCACAGTGTACTAGCACAGGCAACCAACCACCCAGAAGTTAAAGGGGAACAATGTTTTGACCCGTGTGTTATTAATATCTGGTCCGAGCAGTTCTGGTCAAACCTAAAGTGCTCCAGCCACCTACACTAACGTGTTTAGAGCTGCTGAGATGGTGGAGAAACAAAACAGATCTTGTGGGCACAGAATAAGTGTAATGCTGTATAAATTGCCATATTTGCTACTGCAGGCACAGATTTAATATTAGAACTGATAACAGGATCTCAAAAAACCTTTTTAAACATTTTGAAATTGATTTTTAAATTAAAAGTTACATTTTATAAAAAAAAATAAAATACAACCTCTTTTTAAATTGCTTTTCACTTTTTTTTATATATTTTTACTCCCTTCTTGCCTATGCTGAATCCAACACTGTTTTCATTATAAAACTTGAATGAACTATGCAATGTCACTGTAAAGGAAAGGGAAAAGAAGAAAAGAAATATGAAAAGGCAGAGTTTTAGCCATCAAAAAGGCTGCGAAAGCTCTCTGACACTAAAACAAACAAACAGTTTAATATAGTTTTGGAAAGAGAAATCATGTAAAATTTTCCCACTTACATTAGGGCAGTAATATAATTGGGAAAGTTCTACATTTTTTTCCAAAAGTTTTCTGAGATCTAAAGATTTATAAAATTGGCTCTGTGATCTGAGATGACTATCCTGGTTATTCCCAGGTTATCTCTTGATAAGATTTGATTCTATTAACAAGAAGATTCAATATTTAATGTTCTTTAGTCTCTGCCATAACTCCTTTCTAAAAAAAATTATTAGAAGTTTTATTAGCAGATATCATTTTCCACTAGAGCATCTTTTAAATTTAAATATTTTATGATAAACATACTAATTTGTATGATTACAAATGTAGGAAAACACAAAAATGAATGAGAACATTTCTTTATTGATAACTGAAAATGGTTTCTGTCCTACCCAGAATTGGTGCACGATATATATTACGTAAATTCACATATATTACAAGTCACCTTGTCCGACTGAAGGCTTTGCTATCAAAATCTGGTTTTGAAGGTTAGGAACAGAGTACATGATCGATCCATGATGGTAGAGTGTGTCTGAAAATCTAATGATATGAGGATGAAATATATGCCTTAATGAACCGACTTTAATGAAGCCTTATGAAAATGAAATATAATCTTTTTAGCTATAGTGAATGTAGCCATGAGGTCTCCATTTCTCTCTGTCAGCTTTCTGAACTTCACTTTCTTTCTCTAGAGGTATCTCGGAAAGCACTGAATTGCTTTCATCCACTGCAGATCTCCCCACACATTTATGGAGAAGGCTCGTGCTGAATTTCTGCTGTCCTGACACCAGGCTTGTGCGTGTTCAGAGTTTCTGTCAGCAACTCGTGTTTGTGGAGAAGAGTGAAAATTCCTAGAGCACCTTTACTTGCAGTGGTCCCACTCAGAGTCCACATGGGGTATGCAGCTCTTTAGAGCAGGTGGAGAGCAGGTACCTCGCATGTGACAAAAAGGGACTCTGGTGAGTGCAGAAAGGGGCTTCTCAAATTTCAGTTTGGGTGGGTACGCATTCTAGCAAGGGATCTGAGTATAAAACTGATCCTTTTGCTGTTCCTTTAAGGAACACACTAAGGTCGTGGTAAGAAAGGCGAGTTCAAAAGGGGTAACATGGGAAGCAAGGCTCAAATATAACAGCCTTTGAGAAGTCACACATTTTTGGATATAAAGTTAGATATATAGTCTTGCTAGGACTGTTGGCAATCTATTGATTTATTTTAACTGTGCTTATTTTGTGTTATTTTATTTTAACTAGCAGCACATTTAATTCAGATATTCTGAGACAGACACTAAACATTATCATTGCAATTCTTTCTTTAGGAGTCACATTTATTTCTTGATTTCATCTGCACTTGAAGAGATGACAGAAAGGTTACATTTACCCCAAATATGACCCATTTTTGCTTAGTTTTCTAAGATTAGTAAATCTTTTCAAATTAAATATCATGGTTTTCTTATCTAGAAATCAACATTGTTTAATATAAGCAGATGTCAAGACTTCAAAAGGTTATTGTTAATAAAAGGAGTAAACAGATTTTTTTTGATTATTAGGAAAAAAGACCTTTCAAATATTCTCTTGATGTAATGCTAATACATTAATGTTATAGAATACATTCCAGTGTCTGGAACTAATTCCATTTAAGTTAATGAAGTATATACTACTTTTACTTGATAGGAGTTTAGAAAAACTTGTTCAGCTTGTTCAGACTTTTCTGGTGTGAGTACAGATTTACAGATTTTTATAGATCAGCACCTGTCGTTGTAAAGGCTCTCATATCCTACCTTCTAAAGTGAATTTTAATATTATTGCTTTATGTAGATCTTACTAAGATGCTAGCTATTAGTTTTTGCTAGCTTTGGCTCTCTGTTTGATATTAAAGGTAAGTAGCTACTACAAGTGACCATTCTGGATTATACAAGCAAGAATCAGTTGGTTGATTTATAAAAGACAAAATTAGAAAAAAGAAAAAAAAATGAGAAAAAAAATGAGAAAAAGAAAAAGAATATGATTGCATAAACAGTTTTAGAACATGATAGATGAAAATTCTAGAGTTTGAAGAAGAAATTAAGATCCTGGCACACTACATTATGTTACTAAGGCCACTGTGTCTATGTACTACCCCTGCAATTGCAACAGAATTGTATGCAGCATAGAGCTGTACAGTGGTAAATCAGGTCCCTCCAGGTGGTTATGTGGAGCTATGTTTGCTTATTGGCAATTTTGTGGAATACTTCTCCTTGGTTTCAAGCACACAAGAAATATTTTGAATATCATTTTTGTTTTACAACTCAGCTTTTCTCTTCCTATAGCAGGGAAGCTCAGGAAGTGTGGGTTAGATGAGTGGACAGGGAGGTGGATCGAGAACTGGCTGGATGGCAGAGCTCAGAGGGTTATGATAATTGTGGCCGAGTCTAGTTAGAGATCTGTGGCTCTGCAGACCCCCACATGTGGTCAGTGGTGTCATGCAGGGGTCATTGATGGGCCCAATGCTTTTCAACTTTCTCATCAATGACTTGGAGGAGGGTACAGAGGGCACCCTGAGCAAGTTTGCAGATGATACCAAACTGAGTAGAATGGCCAACACTCTAGAGGGCTGTGCTGCCATCCAGAGGGACCGGGGACAGGATGGAGAGTTGGACAGAGAGGAACCTCATGAGGTTCAACAAGGATAACTGCAGGGTCCTGAACCTGGGGAGGAATAACCCCAGGCATTAGGACAGATTAGGGGCTGACCAGCTGGAAAGCAGCTCTGCAGAGAGGGATTTGGGAGCCTTCGTTGACAACAAATTAATCATGAGTCAGCAATGTGCCGTCCTGGCCAAGAAGGTCAATGGGATCCTCGCCTGCATCAGGAGGAGCGTTGCCAGCAGGTTGAGGGAGGGGATCCTGCCCCTCAGCCCTGATGAGGTTGCACCTTGAGTACTGTGTGCAGTTCTGGGCTACCCAGTACAGGACAAGGAGCTTCTAGAGAGGGTCCAGCATAGACCAACGAAGATGATTAAGAGACTGGAGCATCTGTTGTATCAGGAAAGACTAAACGAGCTGGGCCTGTTCAGCCTGGAGAAGACTGAGAGGAGATCTGATAAATAAGTATAAGTGCCTGAGGTATAGGTATAAGTACCTGAGGGGAGAAGGTAGGGAGGATGGGGTTAAACTCCTCTTGGTGGTGGCCAGTGACAGGACAAGGATAATGGGTACAAGTTGAAACACAGGAAGTTCCATTTCCATGTGAGGAGAAACTTCTTGACTGGGAGGGAGACAGAGCCCTGGCACAGGCTGCCAAGAGAGGCTGTAGAGTCTCCTTCTCTGGAGATCTTCCAAACCCGCCTGGATGCCACCCTGGGCCACGTGCTCCGGGTGTCCCTGCTGGAGCAGAGGGGTTGGACTAGATGATCTCCAGAGGCCCCTTCCAGCCTCAACCATTCTATGATTCTGTGATTAATTTTAAAAGGAGAAAAGTAAACAAATGTTTAGAGATGATTCTTATATGTTTTCCATTAGTCACTAAAATTCTTAGAGTCTTCCAAAAACATGAAATGTTGTAGAAAGAATTATTTTTGATTTAGCATATTATAACATTTTTTGTTGCATGCTTGCTTAGGACAAAAAGGGAAGGTAATTCTTAGCTTGTTTTGAAAAAGCTGTTATTTGTGATTCTTTTTTCTGGAAATAATTAGGTCATAACACATAGCAGTATGATCAAGACCTCCATTTGGATGCGTTCAGAGTGCAATACGAAGTGTAATTAAAAACTATAGAGAACATGTATTTTCCTAAACATAAATACCAGCAGCAGGTAAAAGAACTGTAAACCTAATGCTAAAAAGGCTGCCTTTCAAAAATGATTTACTTTGGTCCTGAACTCTGAGCCTGAAATAGTGTGTTTTAAGAATTTAGTTTTTAATGTATCAGTCATTTTATTATTTTTGTATATTCTGGCCTCAGGAGCGTGCAACTTTGAAATGTTATACTCATTGATCAGCATTAACCCAAGTAAATATACTGAACCGTGACATTTAGAAATATAAACAGAAATCTTGATTCCACTTAGCTCTAGCTGATGTCTGAAGGACACAACAAACTATACAGCCAGACCATGGTGACAGTACCTGAACAAAATTCCCAAAGTAGTAAGAGTTTTTGGGTAATAAACCTAGTTTCCACAAAAATAAAATTTATGTGCTAAATTGTCAATATGATTTTGCTTTGTACAGTTTTCCAAACAAAACAAAGCAAAATGTCTTAAGAACAGTTAATATAATTTTGACCCTGAGATGCCGAAGCATATTTCAGGTGCTGTAGTTTCAGCATTCAGTGATCCCATTTTTCTGCTCAGCCCCCTCCTCCACTGAAGCTCCATCTGCACTCTACAGAATACATAGATTTTATGACTAAGATGCAAGTTATACATAAAATTTACTCAAGGACTTGAAAATCTGGCTTCTTTTTCCTTTGTGCCATTTTGCAGAAGGTTGTTTGATTAAGCCCATTACATCGGACAAATAAGTCCTTATTCTTACATAGTCTAAGAATTTTTTTTAGCTCTCCAGGAAGTAAACAGACTTTAAAAGGATTGAAAATATAATTTGGGTTTTTTTTGTCATTTAAGACCTATATTACTATCACAGTGAGGAAAAAAAAAAAAAAAAAGCCAAGCGATGCTCAATCGATGGAAGTTTTGTCTTCCTTCTGCATTTTTTACCCAAAGTCTTTAGATCCTGTCTCTTTGATAAGTTGCTGAATCATTTTTTCTGATCTGAGACATGAAATATCTTTTAGGGTGAAAATCCTCCGCTCTGGTAGCTCCTGCATATTTTTATTTTTGATACATAAATAATATATATCTGTGTGCATTGTACACAGTTTGCTTAGGAATCATAACGAAATGCATATTTTTGTCTGTGTAAAAGTCATGGATCTCAATTTGGAAACCATTTGAACATTTTTAGAATTTGGTCCCTGCCAGAGAGGCCAAGAGTTTTTATTTATTTGTACTATGACATATTGACATGTTGATATATACATATGTGTAAGGTTACTAGTATTTGCTGAGTGAAAAATATTAACAGGAGACTTTTTTTTTAATTTGGCTTATATTCAGGCTTTATTTTACTTTTTTTTTAAATTATTTCCTTGTAAGTGGCAAATGTAAAGAAAAGTAGAGGACAAAAAATGTGAAATTTTTGCAGGATTTTGACAAAGCAAACATATTTTTAAAGCTTGCAGAATTAAAATGGTTTCCACAAGATATTTTCTTTATCTTTCAAGCATCTCATTTGTATTTCCACACATTTTCGTTTCCTCTGGATGTTGTAAAAGAAGGCAAAATAGAAAGTGAAGTGTTTGGAGCAATGAGATACCAAGATTTTCTCCCTTTTCTGGCCAGAGAGAAGTTATTTGGTTATCACTGCTGTACTCTGTGCAGTTTTTGACTTCATCTTCTTTCTGTGGCTATTACAGTCTTCCTCCACTCTCTGCTGGGCGTTAATGCTTTTCTGAGTAAAAGCAGATGAAAATGGGTGTGTTCCACTATGTATATTTAAACTCAGCATGTCTGTATATGGATACAGGGCATATGAATTCCTTTTCTGGGTATGTGAGAGATACCACCTGGTAAGAGCTTAGAAAAAAACCACAACAGTTTAAATTTCCCATCAGGTTTCTGAAAACAACTTTCCTGTGTCTCTTTTCTGGCCTTCTGTTATCTCCCTGCAGCCTATTTTCTTATTTTCTCATCTGGCAGCCTCTTCGCATGCATGTGAATGACGATTCAAATGTTTCAGAAGCTGTTGTTTTCAACTTTTATTAATGTTTCCCAACTCATTCTCTTGTTTTCCTGCTGACAGCCTGCCAAAATCACCCTCTGGTGAATTCTAAAAGGGTCTGGGTAGCAGAAATTGGACCCAAAATTTGTTGCAGATAATTACCTGATAAAATCTTGTCAAATCAGGTATTTGACAGCCTACACATCTCTATTTTTAGTCAGTCCATGACATAAAACTACCAGTACTTTTATTTCTTTAAGCATAAGAAACATATATTTAGAACAAAGATATTTCATTTAATTGAGTAGCATACTTGATTCTGCATATATTTTTTTTGTTGATTCTTAAAATTCAGCTAACACTGTGATTCCTACTGTGTCCGAAAGTACATACCATTCCCTCCCACTTCTGGGAATAATATAATACAGTGGTAATCAAACCTGAGTGGTTTCATCACAAATGTCATTTGAGATAGTATTATCAGTAATAGCCTGCTAAGGAATATATCTGCCAAGTTCTAACCAGAATTTTGAATGAAACAAAGAAAATAATATGATCTCAACAAACTCAGCTAGAGAATTTACTTTAGTTACAATCTATTTTGGGATAGCATGTGAGGAATTTAATAACTACTTTATGAATATTCATGCATATAGACCTAACCAGTAAAGTTCATCCTTTAGGTTTCCTCCCATTGAGGCTCAGTAGAATTTAATTTATGACTTTTTTCCCCAGTAACTTCAAACACAGTATTTCAGATTTATAATGCATAGACAATTGACAAGGTTTGATTTAAATATTACTGTGACACTGTAAAAAAGTCTGAGACAACAAAAACAGATCTAAAGTCAATGTCAAAATAAAAACAATTGAGTCTTTAAAACTACCTCTTTAAAGAAGCAACACAGGAAGAGAATAAGAAACAGAGTAAGAGAAATAGAAATAAATAACTGGTTAAAAAAAGGATAGTCAGAGCATGCAAAAATGAAGCAATCATCACTTAAAAGCCCTTCATCGAGGAACTGCATAAGAAAGAGGACACACTGGTGCCCTAAGAAAAATCACAGAGGAAGCTAGCAATACAGAGAAAAGAGTGAACGTGAATGTATAGGAATAGCTGCTCTTCTGAAACTGAGCAACACCTTATAAAATCTCTCCTCCTTTCATTTAGAATATGGGGACTTCAGGTTTCTGTTGGAGTTTGGTTGGTTAGTTACAATTTAAAAGAAAAGAAGAGTTGGAAAAAGCAAGGGTAAATCCAAAGGTAGAATCAGAGTAACATTCATGGGAATACCATCATTTCTTTGAGTAGCTTCTTGAGATGGCTACAACTATGTGCTGTTCCACCTGGCCAGATAGTCTTTACTCCACACTTTGCTTGGAATTTCCTTGTCTTTCATTAACTGCAGCAAGATGATGCTGCTACATTTCAGGAAGGAGAAACAGTTATAGCAACTTGAAATAATTAATCTAATTTGTTTTTTGATCTGTTAACCAAAACATATTTGGGTAAGTGAACATCAACTACAGGTTGCTGATACTCAAATTGATATGTATTGATAATTTGACATTTCTGACCTCCTAAATTTTCTTGTATGAATCACTGCTTACATGCTCATGATCACTGCTTACAAAACTCTATACCCTAACAGAGTCTTTAATTCTATTATATTAGGGCAGTCTTTCAAATATTGTTTGCACCTAAGGACCTATTAAGGTTCAGTATTTGAGTGTATGTGAAAGCATACACAATGTGATGATTTAAAACTAAGATTCTAGAGGCCTTGTTAAGAAGGTGAAGGGATTGCAGATGACTGAGGAGTATCATGCATACCAATGTATACACGTTTGTTGGAGAGCATCTTGCATGAGACAGTCCTTCACCTGTTAATTATTTCATCAGTAAGAAATGCAGTAGTTAAACCTAAACTAAAACCCAAACTAAAGTTACACATTCATATGGGTTATTGTTAAATCATCAGCATGTCAGTCTTTAAACATTAACTGATGAATCTTCACAGCAACCCTGTTTGTGAAGTGCATCTTTGTTTTATAGTCTGGGAAGCCTGGAAGATTTAAACCAATCATTTAGGACCTTAGATACTCTTGGACTGCTCAAATAATAATAATAATAATAAAAAATGACTGAAGACCAGACCCATAGGTTAATCTCAAAATAAGCCTTGTTAAAGAAAAAATAATACTTGATGCTGGGGTAAGCACAGTCCAAAAGAATAATACTCATTTCTCTGCATGACAATAAGTAGAAAAAGGATCTTCAAAAGTTAAAAAAATGAAGTTTATTTAGTTTATAAAGCAAACAAAGCCTAATACAAAGATAAAATCATGTAAGGGAAATGAACTCTGTGAACAGAATGAACTAGGAAGCACAGATCCTGTAGTGACATGTAGTTTATTTTTGGTTTGTGTGTTATTTTAGTTGTTCACGTCCAGTCTAATAATTTTGGTGGTTTCTGTGCAGTCATGGAATGAAAAGGAATCCTTACAAAGGGTTTAAATCTTTGCAAAGGTGTAAATCTTTAGTGAGGTGTCAATTAAGACATAGATAAGTAATAAGTAAAAATAAGAGACCTGTTTTATGAAAACTTTCCTATAAAAACCTGCTTATTTGAAGCATACTGTCAGATGTCTTTGTAGGTTGGCTATTGCACAAGACAGAGACCTGTGGGTTTGCAAAGTCCAAAAAGAGGCATAGAGGTGCAGAGCACAGCCCATGCTAATGATATTATCTAAGCTTATTAACTTAGCGTCTAGGTTGCTTCTACTTGATCAGCTGAAGAAATGGTTTATAGAAGATATCCAGAGGACTGAAAGATGAAGGAAAGAGGGATGACAGTGATCATCCTCACAGGATAGGGGGAAAAGACAGCATTACTGGAAACCAAATGCAAGAACCATTAGCATATAGCTTCGGTAACCGCATGGTACTTTCAAAACAGGAAGCTAAAAATATTTTCAGTCCTACTTATTCTTAGCAAATAGGCAGCTGTGTTTACAACAGACTTTGATCCCAAGTAATATAACATTTTGGGTTATCTTGCCTTCAATTAAAACTATACTTACTATTCATTAATAGAAACTGATCCTGCACTGCATTCAAGAATGAATTTCATTTTCATAAGACTCTCTAAAGTAGAAAAATATTACAATTCAAAGATATTCAACTAAATTAGACACAAAATATGCAAAATAAAGCAAAAGAATCAAGTAAGTGAAACCCAGAAAGTTTACAAGATTCCACTTATGCTACCCCAGACTTGATTATCTTTTGGAAAACTCTTTACCAGGGTTTCAATAATAATAATTTATTTTTAATCCTCATTATTTATTTAAAAAGGCTCCTTTGGAAGGGGCTATGTTGGGGCTTGAGTTTGCCAAAACATGCCATGTATAAATCACAACCATTTCTTTAAAAAAGACCCAGCCTGTATCAATATGCTCAGACTAAAATTTCTGACATTTAGGAGGAATCAAAATGATTTAGAAATCTATGTATCAAAGATGGTGAGAAAAAGTAATCACCAATTCTCCTGTCACTTTTCAAACAAGCTAATTCCTGTTTTCATACAAGGCTCAAATGATGTAATGGGGGAGCACAGCACAATAGGAGAATTCATTCAAGCATGTTTCTTCATATTGATTTGGTTTGTCTGGTCTTTCTCTCAACACAGGTTGTGTAAAGTTCCTAATTTTGTAGGCACCACAGTTTGCAATCACTCCAAAAAAGTTTTAGCTTGTAGACCCTTAATTTATAAATCACAGGAAAATATGAGCATTAAGGATGCAATTCCAGATGGATAATAAAGCAGGAAATAAAAGGAAAAACAAAATAATATTCAACTCTTTTTTTATCCTGAAACATGTGGTGAGTTCTTTAGAAATGTATTTATCAATCCACTTGCTTCTGTGCTTCTGGTTAGTCCTAGTTGAAGATATGACCAGAAGGCTAAGGCTTGACTTAACACTTCATTTTGTCAGCTTTATGTACCGTAAAACTCAGTTTTCACCACCCCTTGCAGCACCCCTTGCACCACCACACAGTGAAAGACCTAGAACATTAATGACTGTAGTTGACAGAAAACTGATGCAATGCCTGTCTTAAAAATGGCCAAGAAGCTTTAGTATGAGTTTATCAGATGCTGGGACTGCAAGAGGTGTGAAGAAAATCAACAGTTGCACAAGGATTGTCAGAGACTTTGAATGTAAAGAACACTTTATTAAGGCAGAATTATAATTGCAGTGATTTTTCAAATGTGAATAGCAAAACAACCACCTGTTAAATCGTATTGATTTAAATCACAAAAGCTATTGAATTTTCCATAAGTAGCTGGATGTTCTGCTGTCATGTATTTTTTAAAACAAAAAGTAAAATAAAACTGTAAGAGACTTATAGAGACAAGAAACTAAAGAAATGGTGAGGAAGGAAAGGTGTGGAGTTTCCATATCTCTTGGGTAAGAATGTTTTTGCTGGATGATTGCACTTTGGATTGATTTACTGCCTGTGGCAGTTAGCTTGGAAGATGAGTTTCATTTCTCCTTTCTCCACAACCTCTTCTACCCTATTACTTAAACCTTGCTTATCTTATGAAATGTGAATTGCTGAGCTGGGCAACTTACTATTCCAACCTGCAAAATCTCCAGAATTCCCAACCTGCCAATTTTGACCTAAGAAAGCTTGCAAGGAACAGGTTTACTTTTAGTCCATCACGGAGAGATCAGACACTTGATAAGGTCTCATATTTTCCCCTTAAGTGGATGCCTAGGTTTTGCATCCCTTTTCTGTCTTGATGAAGCAACTAACCTGCACCAGATGACAGTGGAAACTGGGGAAATAAGACAGCTCTAAAATCAGTGTATGAAGTTTCTAAGCCTTGTATGAAGAGAGCAGATGGAGCTGCCTACCCCAACGGTAAATAGCAACTGCTTGGAAGCAAGCAAGTAAAACAGATCCTGGGTCTCTTTAATTTCCAAGAGTTGTGGGAATACATGATACACAACTTGTGAAACACAGAAAGGAAACTGTGAAGTTTTAATATCCTTGTGAAGTCAAAGATAGTTTCCTTGTAGGCAGATTTTCCCCTAGATGTTATATCCTGTCTTCTTCTTCTATGGAAAAAAACCCCTTAACCTTCTAAAGGAAAGACAGGGGTTTTGTCTTTTAAATAGCACCGATATATTCCATATACTTTGTGCTTCCAAGTTAAGGTTAGGAAGGTGAGCCATATTTTTAGCTTTCATTTGCCTTTTTCTTTTATTTATTTATTGATTGATTGATTGATTGATTGGTGGTGTTCTGGGTTAAAAAACAAGAAACCACAATAGAAATCCAGTATGTGGCCTGATTCGTGCATGGGTGTACTGATTACAAGTAGACCCATACGCAGAAGATCAGACCAACAAACATATCTTGCTGGCAGGGTATGCATAAGTCTGGACAACTAAAGATTATTAGGAGAGATTCATATTGAATTTTTAGGCATCACCTTAGATGTAATGTATGTATCTCCATTATATATGTCTCTGCCACTGTTATGCTTGTTTGTTTTTTAACAGCTCCACAATAAATCTCCTGCAGTTCAAAGAAAATATCTTCTATGCAAGAAAAACAAATCCAGCCTATCTAGGATTAAAGCAGCTCTACCACTGAGATATCAAGGGCTAAGAATTTAGTACTGTGAGCATTTGCAATGCAGTTTTGATATGGTTTTCATAGACTTATGCGTGAAATACAGTCTCTTTTGAAAGTATTCGCCTGTGCCAGTTATTCATATGTGTCAAGGACTTAAAGGCAGAATGCAGGATGAATAATTAAAAAGGGAACCATGCCCTCAGTGGGGTAATTTAAGCAGAATTCTACCAGATTACACACTCTTAAATTTTAATCTGAAATATTATCCAAAACTGTGTTATATGATATTACTCTGGGTAGTACTTCATAGGCTATGGATTTCTTATTTACCTGTGGTTTAAACCTGTGTGGTTCCATAAACATCATTGGGGTTGTTTTACACTGTGTAAATTAAGTTAGAATCAAGCATTTGGTGGCAGTGATCTGCTCAGTTATCATATTTCTTTCTTTATGAATCTCTGGCTAATATATTTAGAGCAATAGTACTCAGAGTGCTACCTGCCTGGTGGCGCAGTCCACCACTGGGGCAATCTGAGGTAGAGGGAGCGGTAATGGGGAAGCAGTTGAAGTGATTAGAAAAAAACATAAATGAATTGTCATTGTTTTGACATTCCTCTTAACTACAGAGAAATTTAAGTAACTAACAAAAAAAGAGAGAAAATGTTTAATTCTATATTTTTAAAAAACATTTTAAAAATCATAAATTATAAATTTTAGGCTGTCTCTTTTCTGCTAATTTTTATTCCTGTGCTAAATGTTTTTCTGTTTCCTAGTTCATCCTGATGACATTGATGATGGGACATGAAACAGCAATGGATGCAGGCACCTCTTTGGAGCTCTGCTGCATTAAAGGTTCTTCTAGCAACTTGTTTTTTTAGCAATTAGTTCTGCTTTGAAGATGCCACAGTCTGTCCTTGAGAGACTTAATCCTCAGCTAAATCCTGGTGACCTGAAACTTACTTCTGCAGGCAACTGATGTACACTTCTCTTCTTCCCTGTCATTGTCATTTCAAGACAGTAGCACTGGCTTAAGTAGTTACCTTGAACTTTTGATAGCACGCCAGGTAGGTGCCATACTCCAAAGTGAGTGCAAACTCTGATACAGTTTTGACAATGAGAGGCTTCTTTGACTGCTCACTTATTTGAGAGGCTTGATATAGGAGGGTTTTCACTTGGAAGCAGCCAATAGCTGGAGATGCAGGCTTTTTTTCTTGATTAAAACATTTGTACATAGAATGCTTTCTAGAGTAGTTCTGCACCTCATTTGGGAAAATCTCCTTTCCTTGTAGCTTTATCTTTATTTTTCTCTCATGTCCTTCTCCCTGCCCAACCAAGGATATACCTTGCAAAGGCATATTTACCCACAGCATAGAGAATTTCTTATTGCACATTGACAGAAATTCTATAAGCATTTTTGCCTTGTTGTACTTAATGATCTAAAACCCTTCCAAACTGGAGATTTTTTTCATTTTCTTGTTTATCTTTTACTGAGTAAAAGTTTACTGAAATAAACTTTACTCAAATCCTAATAACAAAGGGACAAAAGAGAGGGACACTTGCCATACTCACTTGGCGTTTTCCAGTGTCAGAGGCAGGCCTTCAATTTTGCATCAATACGTTGATTTATATCTACCTAAGATCTGTCTTGAAAAGATTAATATGTAAATATGTTTGTCAAGAAAGGGCAATATTTTTGTAAGAAAATATCCTCTACTGTTTATCAAGGCAGAGTAACTGCAGTAGATTCTTAATGTTGTGCTTTGGAATCATGTATTTACTATTCATTTTGATAGTTTAGAGCATTCTGTGCAATAAACCAGCTTGACAAGGGAAAAAAAAAAAAAAAACCCACAGTGTTTAACATATTGGTGATATAATGCCTGCAAAGCTTCTGTTAGGCAGAGGCTGCAAGGCACACAACAGGCAAGAAGGCAGAGAAAAGTTGGACAATGTTGCCAAAATGACAGTAAATGGTAATGATCCGATCACAAAAACTGTCCTTCAAACTGCAGCGTGTTGTAAATAGTAATGAATAGATGTACTTGTCAGGAAGGTTTGATTTGTTTAGCAAATCCTTACTGGCATACACACTCATTTACTACTATATAGCCTTTTGAAAATGCCATTCCAGCAGAGCATAAAAAAGGTTATTTAGATTAAGTATAGTAACAAGATGAGCAGCATACTGAGTTCATTGGACTACAGGCACACTCATTTAATATCCACTGCTCCATTACTCTGAATGAAACCGTCCCTGAAAAAGAAAAAAAAAAAACAATAGAAAAAAAACCCCACATATAAAACCAAGAATATTGGTTTAAAAACAAAAATATGCATTTCAATGTAATGCTGTGCACCATCAGCATTCACATTCAGACAGTAAAAGATAAGCTTGGAAATGGCATAAAGGTATTTAGTGTTACAGAAAAGGACAGCGTTACCCCCTCCAATAAATAATAAAGCAACAACAACAACAACAACACACTTTTTGGTAAAAAATTCTAAAAGCTTAAAATCTGCCTTCAATTTCATGAGTAAAACTTTAATTTACATTTTTATTTACAAGGAAATTTACATCTAAAAAAAAAAAAAGGAAGTCAAAGCAAAGATTATGCACTTTTAGCTTTATTTCTCTCATTTGTAGAGAATCTTTTTAGAGGGCCATATCCTCCACTCAGCTACATTTTGTTCTTCCTGTAGAGAGAAGGAAAGTACCATTGCTGAGTGCAGATGAATTTCTTAGCTTAATCCTTAGCTGGTAAAAAAATCAGTCTCATTTTTGGGTTCATTAAAGCAGTGCTAATATCTCTAGACGTACTAATGTCTTCAGGCTTAATATACTGTTTTGTATTTTTTCCCATATCTTCTCTTAATTTTATTGCAATCTTGACTGAGTATATTTCATCAACTTAGATCTTTTCATATAAGTAATTTTCTCTTACAGGTACTTCAAGATTTTCTCATTCTCTTCCTTCAGCCCAGGCTTTTTCAGGAGCAATTCAGGTATATGATAGGTCAGTCACCATCACAGAATCACAGAATCATACGATGGTTAAGATTGGAAGGGAGAGATCCTCTAGAGATCATCTAGTCCAACCCCTCTGCTTTAGCAGGAATACCTAGAGCACATGGCACAGGGTGGCATCCAGGCGGGTTTGGAAGATCTTCAGAGAAGGAGACTCCACAGCCTCTCTGGGAAGGCTGCTTCCATGTTTCCACAGATGGTGCAAATCTGCCTGGGAAGAACTAGGAGCAAGAACTAGGAACACAATGCAAATACAGAACCCAAGGAAAGTAAGCACATGTGAAGCAAAACACACACACATGCATGAACACACATGTAAATATGTAGTAATGAACTAAAGGGAAATCAGAAAGCTTTTTACCTTGTTGCACCTTAAAGACCAGGCTAGATCTACCCAAGTACTCAAAATTCAGCAGGGGCCGATGCATATCTCAAAGTATATTAAAAGATCCACTGCACTATCTTTATATTTGTCTTTTTTTTTATCTCTTTCTGTCTCTTTTTGTAACAAGTATGCTTTACTGCATACTTGTTACTCTCCACTGTAAAGGTGAATTATGTGCGTATTTGCAACAAGACATTTTGGGTTCACAATCCAAGCTTAACTGAAGGAGTGGGGTCTGATGAGCATTCCTAGTTTGAAACTTACTAACGATCCAAATAAAATTTATTTTAGATTAGCAAGGCTGCCCAGAATCCCCCCTTTGCATTGACTAAATTTTTAATCCTTTACTGTATTGCTGCTTTTAGCATGAACAGGTGAGGAACAGTTAAGATCTGGAATCCATTCAGATATTTAAATAAGAGCTTCTGCCGTGTGCAGAGCGAGGGGATTGGGCCAATAACTGAAGGACTGAATTTGGATTCCCTCTTTAGCACCTTTATGTAGAACTAGGAATCACAGTTTAAGAGCCTTCATCTTTGCAAACCAAAATAGTTGCTACTGGAAAACTATTTATAGCAATAAAGAATCCCTTTTTCATATGTCCTAACTCAATAAATAGCTCACTTTTAATTGAAATTATATAAAAGGTTTTGCTCCTCAAGTGCTGATTGTGAGAATACAAAAACTAAAATCTTATTAAATTGTTAAGCAGAAACAGATCCTTTTAAAGTCCCTGTTTAGTACTCTTGGTATGATGCAGAAGTCTTATTTCCCTTTAATTGGCTTATCTATAAAAATGATAATTTTCAGACAGTTGGCAGTAAAATCCCTCAGGACTTCAGGAAGCATAATTCCCTTTTTAAAATTCCCTACATTTATTAATGAACTTGAAAAATAACATTTAAAATTGCTCGGTAGGTTTTCCCTCCTGTGCATTGTACTCTCTATAGACTTTCATGGTGAACTTCAGGCAGTTCTTCCTAATTTTTACCTTCAGGCTGTATTTCCCAAGTGCTAACCTGGGTAATCACTGTTAAATCCTGCCCATTAAATGCTTGTGAGAAGATGGAAGGTTGTAGGTCAGATGTAGTTCACCAAGGCTAGTACATGGGAGGGGAGAGGTATGTGGAGCGAAAAGATATGCTCACCGTGCTATTTGTGCTTTTGAAGTCTACACATTCTCATTTTTAATGCTAAAAGAGAAAAGCTGTATGAAGTTCAGTCTTGCACCCTATTTTGTATTAGGGGAAATGGGAAGGTGAAAACACAGTTTCTCAGTCAATTCTTATCTTCTAGACCTGTCTTTTTTGTTTTATAATCTCTAAGGGACCCAGCAAAGTAGTGTCCTAATCCTTTGGACTCTTCACTACTACTGCAATGTTAAATAATAAGAACAGTGCAAAGCCTCAAATCACTGAGGTGTTCAGCTCAGCTTAAAATCAGCTCAGCTTACAATCAACAAATTTAGAAACTCACGTCCTCAATAGGGTTATTCAGAAACTGTTTAATATTTTTTGGTATACAATGTAATATAGGACATTTCAGAACCAGCTGACCGATGACATGAACTCTTCAGATACACGTGCAATTTTACATACAATTTTACATAAAAGTTCCTTAACCTTGACCACCAGATGAAGTTATCATAATAGGCTATGATAAAAGAATAGACTATGTCACTCCTTGCTTTCTCCTTCAAGACTGCAACAATGACATCAATGCTATTGAGATAAATATCCTTTGAAAAATGAACTAAAACTTTTATATTGCTTCCTAAAGCAGAAATAAAATTATATCATATTTGTCCTCTGCAAATCTGGGTCATTTTTGATTTGGTAATCTGGATTTTGGTAACAAAAGCTGACATATGTTTATTAGCTGTTGCTTATTAAGCTTTCACACACAATGCATAAACAGGATAGATGAGTATTTGGACCTGTGGCTTGGAGGAAGGCACCCTGAAACCTGAGCAGATGTGATCAGAATGGTTGCCTAAGCATTATCAGAGAAACTCTTAGCTTTCCAAACATATTTTTTACACTTTGCAGGAGAAGGTGGATCACCTTCTCTGAAGCGTGCTGAGTTTCAATTCCAGGTGAACTTTTATCTCTTGGTAAAAGTCAGATCCACAGTCCTATCTGCTTTTGAGGGAGATGTTAAATATAATACAAGTGAAAATAGTCATAACTGGCTTAGCTAGCCAATTGTTAAAGAACAAAAAGGAGGAAAAAGTAAAGGGACAAAAAAAGCTATTTATTCTCAGTTAGCTTATGCCAAGGTAAATTAAGAGCAACATCACTGAAGCAAATGAAATTATAATGTTGTAAAACCAGGAAATGCAAAGGGAGAATCACTCCAAAGTTGTGTTAACAGCCTGGATTTATGGCTTATGGTTATAGAAAGAATGCAAATTTGTGATTTTAATGCCTTTTCTTTATTGGATTAAGGAACAGAGAGATATTTAGAAATACTACAGGGTGTAAAAATAAATAGGATTTTATTTTTTACTTTTTCATTTTTCTTTCTTGCCTAGTTAATTAAAATTCAAAATTTATATCTTTTGACATCATATGCTTTCCTATTTTCCTAATTATTGGTGTTTTAGGAGAAAAAACATAAAGTCTGTTGCTTCTGCTTTATAAAATAGATGCATTATAAAAGAAGGATTATATGTGAACCTGATCAGGTGAAAATGGAAGGATATAGAAATCTAGAATTAAAATATTATTTGCATTTGTGTATACTTGAACTTAATCCTAGTGTGGCTCTTCAGATTACAATTAACTTTATTGCAACACAGGAAAAATCCATATGCTCATTTTATGACAGGAAAGAGTGATCATGCAGAAACCAAAATGTCTGGCCTTCTAGGTACTAATACTTTATCTACTGGACCATATTGGTAAACAAATGGTGGGGCTGATTGTTGTCTTTGGGCTACCATTCTTGTATCATCATCCATTTAGTGAATTCCATTACGTAACACTTCACACAGAGCAAAAGCAAAAGCCCTCAGACCTGTACCAAGCAAGGTACGTAGTTTGAACTCTTACCAGTGGTACTGTTAGCAGATCATATGTTCTGAATGATCTGAGTGAACAGGTTAACATCATGGCATTTTTTTCTTCTGTTTCCTCACTGACTGAATGTTCATATTAATATTGCATGTATAACTACTACAGTTCACTTTTGCCAATATTCTGCCAGTGTTCATTGAGCTTGAATATAAAATGAGGCGCAAACAAAGCAAACTGATTTTATTTAAAATGTAGGCAAATATTTGCAGAAACTATTTTGCATTATTTTCCTACTCCGTTCAGCATCCTCAGTTCCCAGTAGTATGTTGAGAGTTGGAAACACAGAATGTCTCCCAGAGGTGCTCAGCAATTTGCAAGAACAGCCCCACAGCTAATATCTCTTTGGTTCAACAGCTTCAAAATAAATTAAAACATTTCTGTTTTCTACTGGCACTAATAGAGATTAATCCATGAATAGGCAACAGCTATCTGAGCAACTAATTAGAAGGACCTGTATTGTTGAGTCTTCCTACTTTCTGGTGGACAGGACCATTAATGTATTATTTTAACAGTCAGTACAACTATCTATTAACAGTTGCAAAAAGTAAAAAAAAAGGTCTAAATAATCTCTTCATTGATTGATTCATTATAAAAACTTTTATAATGAAACAAAACATTTATAAACTTTTAATATATATATTCATTCTAGGAAGTTTCATTAAAAATCATAACTAGTCTAACTTTAGTACATAGTCAATAATTTCAAGTAAACATGATGGTGATTGCAAAATCTGACATAATTTTCAAAGTACTGTCATCCTCTGACAACACTGGTAGATTGGTTTTGTGATCCTAGATATTAACTGGATTGGACATGAGTCATCTATAAATAAAACATTATTTTATCATTTGCTTCAGAAATGTCATGGAAACAAGAGTGGGTAGTTAAATATAGATATGTTGGTGCAATTTCTGAGACTTACAATGTGCAAAGGATTATAGGCTATGGTAATAAAGGATTAGAGGATGTTCTACCAAGAATTATGCTCTATGACTCAAACAACTGTCAGACGGAAGGAGTCAAAGTGAGGCAAGTAGTACTGTAAGGTGGAGGAAACAAATCTTAGACAAATACTGTGAGGAAAAAAATTTCAAGTGGGTCATAGAAGTGCCATTACTTTTACATGTTCACTGCTTAAAAGAAAAGTTGTAAGCATAGCAAGTTTTTCAGTTTTTCAGATCTTTATACATTCGTTTACCTTCTCAGTTCATGTTAAATTCATTCTTACTTGTAGTGGTATGATAACAGATGTTGCGGTTTTGGAGTTTTGCACAATCTATTCAGAAAATCATTAATTACTGCATGCAACCAAAACTAACAGAAATGTTTCTCTGAACTTACTGCAGAATCCCTGCAGTTGAGTATGTCTTTTTGTATTTCTGTGGCATACTAAAATAAAAATGTATTGTGAATAGAGTCAGGTAGATACTTTACCACAAAATGTATCTTCAGGTTTTACTCATTGGATGCCCATGGCAACTCAGAGTGCAACATCTGTTATTAATATATGTGCCAATAACTCTTTAATCAATAAATACTAAGGAGAAGAGTGTAAAATTGCCTATTTTTTTATGCTGAAGATCTAGCCCTCTAATTCCAAGTTTGCAAATAGTAAAAGTAAATAGTAATAGTAAATAGTAAATTTCCATTATGGAATGGGACTCTCTGTCTTATGGATGCTTTTACACATTGGTATAAATCTTCAAGTCCATCTACAGAGGCCTGAAACATCACTATATATTTATGCATGATCCCCGCAATAAAATCTTCAAAACATCTTTTCTCAAGCCTATTAACAGAAGCCCTAATGTTGACCTACTTGCTAATTAAACCAGCTATTAGGAATACTAAAATGTTTTGATGTTTATTAAAGCACTCTTGAGGTTAATAACTGGTAAATCTAACCTATTCATCATAGCTGTGACTTCTATCTTTTTATCTGTTTGCAGAGTCTATTTTTTTTCTTCCAGAATTTGTTGCTTTTTGTTTACAACACAGATACTTTTATGAGCTTCTTTACATAAATGCATCTTGTGTCTGTTTAAGGATAATGTTCTGAATATTGCGATCCATGGGAACTTTCCTAGAATATCATAGGAAGTATTAAAAAAACAGATTATCTGCACAAAAATGACTCCCAGAGGGGAGTGGAAACAGCACAGCTTGAAATGCCTTGTTCTTTGTTATGTCCTTAGCCACTAGCAAGGCAAGTGTCCTGTGGAAAAGACAAATGCCTGCCTTCGCAGTACACAGAAGGATGTAGCACAGGAGGGTTTGCTGGGTAAATGTGAAACCACAAATGAGAATTGCCTTTCCTCTCACAGCACTCCTATTGGTATGGGACTTCAGGGGAATAACCCTGACTGGGATCTGGATAAACAAGGTTTCTGGTCTTCCCATAAACTCTTAACTTGAGGGTAGAAAGAGGTAGAGAGAGAACAAACTTTAGTCCCAAAGACTTTTGCTTATGAAATTAGATAACCAAGATTTCATTTTCACATCTTGATTGGAGGCCGATAAGTAAACCCACCGTGATATTTTCATACAGCTTCTGCTGACCAGTTAAAATTTGACCTTTTCCCCCCTTTCTATGGCTCTCCTCCTTTCAGGTACATACTGAACAAAGCTCAAGGCAAGAAAGAAAACTAATCAGGTGTCTTCACCCAAAAGAACTGCCAGAAAGACTTTGATTTGACCTACGTGAAAACTATGAACTGTCTGCAGGAGCCAAGTTAGTTGTAGGTAAATACTAACTTTATTTTCAACCTTCATTTAGTTACACCATTAAAAATTTTAACAACTTCAGAAAAAGAGCATGCTTTGCACAAAAGTAAATGGCCAGGAAGGTTTCAGGTCAAAACTGGCTAAGGATGTTCTTATATGGCAGCATGTTACTATGCTTTATCCTCTACCACAGACCGGGAGTCCTTGTAGTCAGATTGCCTCCAAATGTTTCATCATTAAAAAATTGCAACTTCCTTTAAATTTTATTCCAGAGTAGTACCTTTTGTAATAATATACTAGGGTAAATACTGCTTAAGTAAAAATGGGTTGGTGCTGTTGCTCTTTGGGGGTGGGGGCTGTTCTACAGAATTATATCCACCCAAACCTGCAGGACTTAGTTATTACTGCTTTTTTTTTTTTTTTTTTTTTTTATAGTAATCTGTTATGCCAGGCTGAAGTGGGTATAAATTCTCTCAAATGCTACCAATTTTAAAAAAAAAAAAGTGTTTTAAATACTGCACAAGTGTACATGATCATAACAGTGGCAGAGCAATTATGATTTCAGTCCCTTTAAGCCATACTATTAGCTTCAGTGCCTTAAACAATGCTGGAGAGCAGTGAAGCGTCTTGATTACCTACAATGAAGAAGCTAGAAACTACAGATCCTTGCTATTACCACAAGAAAGATAGGAAAAAAACCAACCAATAAGCACAAACAAACAAATCCAACCATATCTTTTATAGCAAAAATAAAACTTTAGAAATTCTTTTTTTTCCCTGAGAAATTGAAATACATGGAACTCAATAACAAGCCAATGAAATTCTCCTGACGCATCTGAAGAAGATACTCTGTAACGGCTCTAGCACAGCCTCTTAAGCAGAAAGATTTCACTATTAAAAAAAAAAAAACACAGCATGTTGCATCATTGTTACTAGTCAGGCAAAAAAAGTAAATCTAATAGAACCAAATCTTCATGATGTGGCTAAATGCGGTTGCAAAACTTTAAACTTTCCAGTTCCTAGATGAAACAATTCTTTGGTTTCCCATGAAGAAAGATAGCATTAGTCTTGGAAGATATATTGCAGAGCTCCTGCTTGCTTTAGTAATAAGAGAGATGGTCCTAAAAAAGAACCTCTGTATTTCATATACCTTGCTGCTTTTAATTACTATGTATAACTTTATATAATTAAAGCATTTGAGAATGCAAAAGATGTGTCTGCATAGTGCACAAATGTAAACTATTTTTCCATTGCATTATGAATATAGAATGAGCTAAAGAATTTGTAAATCTTGTTTATTTAACATGTCTATATGCCTTTTGATATAATTAGTCTGATGCGTATTCTCCTTTAAATAAAACATTACCAGTTTAGGCAATGCTCAGTGGGTTTGTATAAAGAGAAGTCAGAGATTAAGATGTGTCCAAGTCAAAATCTTGCATATAGGTAGAAAAAAAGAAAACTAAAGCATACATAAACATAGAGCAGCCAAAAAAAGCATTAAAACTGAGAGACGGGTGGGTGGAAGGTAGAGGTCTGAAACAAAAGCTAATTATGGAAAGGAAAATGTGTTTGAGCTTCACATAAATTTCTGAGTCCAGCTGAGTGACATCACAGATACTAGATATATGAAAGAACTGTGGAAAATGTGAGGTTCATTCAATGTAAACTTTGAGTATTCAAGGTTTACATTGTGAATGAACTTCACGTTTGTCACTGTTTATGCAGTGGCTGAATGGAGCAGGCATCTCCACCACCCTGTGAGTTTTATTCTTTGACAGTTTGTGTAGAAGGCTGCACAAGTTTGACCCAGGTTTTTAACCACCATAAATCCCGAGTTGTGTATTCATCATTCTGAATGAATCCAGGACAAAGAAAGTGAAGAGCTATTTAATTTTTTTCAAGAGGTGACATGGAGTGAATTTTCGTCTAATATTTAAATTAAATGATTGGGAATTATGAGGATGGGAATCTCAGGTAATCTCACTATGAGAAAAAATCATGTTAATATTCAGACACTATAGTACTTCTATAGTAAAAAGCTCTACTATGCCAAAAATGACCTACAGCTACTTTAGCTCAGGGAGGGACATTGGCATTGCCTGGGGTGTCTGGAAATGACCAACACATCAGTTCCTGAAGGATCTAGCTGTGAAAGAGAGTGGGAGAAGGAACCATGCAGCAGTTACTTGGAAATCAAGCCCGTGGAGAAAGGGAATGTGTACCCTTTGTTCCTGCAGGAGACAAGCAATTTCTGGTTATTATATTTTCAAATGGCCTGAGATCACAGGTGCTTAACATTACAGGTAATGGAGTATTGTTTGACACAATTCCAGGAGTAGCAATCCAGGCTTCACTAAAACAAGAATGCAAGTCAGGAAAAGATGCAGGCTGCAATAACTATTGGGCTAGCCTGTCCTCATTCTCTCTCAGATGAATGAGAACAAGGTGAGAAATTTCAGTGCCTTGAAGAGGTCCTATTGTGAGGATCTTAATGCACTGGAAATCAACAAAAGAAAAAAACAGCAGCGCCATTTCTTTGTAGTGATCGCTGTGATTACAACCTATAAAGGCACTAAACCAGAAAGCTGCAAATTCAGTATGTAAGAAGTATCACCTTAGGGTGGAGGGCAATCGTGAAAGACTTCTGCTTGTTTCCACCTCTGTCCAACAACAAACACCTGTCTGGACTGTTCAGCTGAAAAACATGCGCTGGCACGTGTGGTTCTTCACATGAAGAACACTGAACTGGCAACCCCAATATAACAACTGACTCATGGTTCAGGAAGTCTGCACTTTTTTCCCACAAAGTTTCTGTGTGTAGTGAAAGAATCCCTTTTGGTTTTACTGATAAGCTTGCTTGGACAATTTGCATAAATGCATGTTCTCCTTTCTATTTTCAAAAGGTAAATGCTTAAGACTTTCAGGAATGACACAAGGACGACTGTAATCAATGGAAGATGTTTCATTTACTTTAGTAGATTTTTTTTAAAGCAAATTCTCACTTTTTCAAAGAAAATAAAAAAGAAGAGCTTTTTCTTCTTAAGCCCTAAAGACCAGTTGTGTTAAAAATGGGATTAAATGGGATCCCTTGAGCTGAACAACAAATACTTTTGTATTTTTCGTTCCATCCTACACTTGAAAGTTGCCCTGAGACTTTTCAGACTTGTCAGACTATGCAAGGATACAATATGTCTGTTGTTTTGGTATGAAAAGTGTATTTTGCATTTTTTTTTAACATTGGTTTATGGATACAGGTGGAACCTGGGCACAAATTTACCACTAGATGAGCTTCCCAGAAGACATATTAATTGGAACAGCAAATTTAAGTGAGCACTATAAAATAAATGCTGTGAGCCAAGCTTGAATTTATAATAGGAACTATTTTCACTGCAGAAACTGTAATCTAAGAGTGAAGCCAATTCTGTCAGAGATCTGAAATTTATTTTATAGCTTATGGTGATCAAAGCTTCAGTTCATGTAAAGCATTTCAATTTCATAGCCTTTAGTGGAGCTATGCAGCTTATACTAGCTGAAGATCTCATCTAGAGAGTATATCCAGTATAAACAGTACAGATTTCAAGTACTGAGTACTGCGTTAGAAAGCTAATAGCTCCAAGAAAGCTGTTAGTTGTTCTTTCAAAATACTGAATGCATCTAAACACTACATATTCTATTACTGGAAGGAAGGAAGGAAGGAAGGAAGGAAGGAAGGAAGGAAGGAAGGAAGGAAGGAAGGAAGGAAGGAAGGAAGGAAGGAAGGAAGGAA
>PTEX01000105.1:1988642-2038782 GCA_003342815.1 Eudromia elegans
AAAAGAAAAGAAAAGAAAAGAAAAGAAAAGAAAAGAAAAGAAAAGAAAAGAAAAGAAAAGAAAAGAAAAGAAAAGAAAAGAAAAGAAAAGAAAAGTCACAATCTTTTGACTAAATTAGCTATACGAAATGCTATCCAGTATCAAAACTTCGAAAATATGAATTAGTCATTATAGGCTCAAAAAGTTCATGTAAACATCTTCACAGAAGAGTATAGCTGAAAATTTAATTTGATTTGTCAAAGCTCACAAATGGATTAAAACTTAAAAATGTCCATCACTGGGATATTAGGATATTGCCTTGGCTACTGCTGTGTTATTTAGCTAATCAAGACTATCCAGTTTGTTTGAAGTTTATTGCAGGCTTGTGACTAAGTCCACCTTTAGCAGCAATGACATGATGTAACAAGGATGAAGTTCTAGGATTTATGTTCTGGACGATGACAGTTTAGATGACTATAAAGGCACCACTGACCTTCAAATTTATAATTCTCAGAAAGATCAATCTTTCACAAAGATAATCTCTTTTTTGCCTATATCCAGTGTTTAATAGGCAAGGCCTTGCTGTGAGATAATGTGTTTAGACATATCTGATGCAATGTATTTCTGAATGCACGTCAACCTATCTGTCTTAGAAATGCATCTTAGATGACCTGCCTACAAGATCATGATCACTGCATAGCTTAGCCTATACAATTAGGCTCCAGATTGCTAAAGTAGCACAAGATTAATTCTACTCCTGATAAAAAGAAAAAAAACATTTTTTTTTCAGTAACATAACATCAAATACGATGGGATCCCAAATTGTCCTTCAGCACTTTCACCTCACTGAAAGATAGAAAAGCAGCAATAGCTAGTCCCCTTTCCCATTAAAACTTATATAAAACAGAGAAAATCATTATGAATGGAAAAATATGAAGTTGCCTGAATTTTTCTCTAGTGACTTGCTGAGAAAAAGGAATGCATGCTCACCAAGCATTATACTGCATTACTCAATTAGGGCCCATCTGCTCGTTAAAGTGAAATGTTACTTTTCATCCAGATTCCCTAGTGTGGCTAGTACCACAAGCCATCCAGTAAGAGAAGCAGCAGTAGCAACAGAATATATAGAATAATAATAGTAATAATAATAATAAAATGTATTTGATTGGGGATTTTTTTGATTTTTTTTTAAGCAGTGAAGGCTTAACATACATCCACAGCTTTTCCCTGTGAGTACCTTAACCACAATTACATAAAGTCCAAGCTATATACTATTACAGCTATACATTAAGATGCTATAGTTAACAAACATCTTTTCTTTGTGCTTTAGAATTACAAATTTAACTACAATTTGCTTTGGGGTAGGCAAGAAAGAAGGAAGTTGTTTTTCTGCATTAAGGATCAATATTTGGGTCAATAGCATTCCTTTAAAAACTCACTTGTTTATTGAAAAAAAAATATCGATTGACTCTATTACCTCTGTACACTTACACTCACATGGAATAGAGAAATTAATGACTCGAATCTCTTTCTGTTTAGTGTATGTTGCAATTGGCAGTGCATTGCTGTCCCATTCAGTTTGAAAAACACCCTTTACCCCAACCTTGCATTACATCTGTTTTCCAGCCAAAATGATATGACAAGTCTATAGCATTGGCAAGTTTACCATTAACTCCAGTTGGAGCAAGATTGGGATCTGTATAGATCTTTCTGTTGACTTAAATGGATTTTGGATATTAGTCCCTGAATTCAGGTTATACCCAGCTCTCAGTCTTGATTTTAATTGAAATAATGTGACTTCTCACATGATATCATATTTGTCTCATATTGCCACTAAACCCGTTGGCAACACCTAGTTGAGCAGCTTTTTGTAATTATTTCTTATGAAAGGAAGTTGTAGCTTTTCAAAGGTAGCTCTTCCCTTTTTTATTCCAGTTATCCAGGATCAAATTGCCTTTTTGTATTTTTTTTTTTTTTTTTTATTACAAAGAGCTGTACAACATCACAGGAGTTGTACTTTGCATTTCTTGGCAACATACAAAGAAATCAGCTGAGTACTTTCAAGGTCCCATAGGTGCACATCACCTCCCATTTTATAATTCTATTTCTCCTCTTCCTTAGAGAGGAAAGGCACATTTCACAAATATCTCAAGGGCTTCACAAATGGTGTAATCTAGCTGAGTATTCTACCTCTTGAGACCAGTAATAAACCTCCTTACAGGATGATCTTCAGCATTCCATAGTTAAGCCTTTTTATTGTTTTGTTTAAAAATAAAATTAACATGTTTTTCAAGTGGCTAATGAGCTCTTTCATTCTTTTTTCCTGTAGAAAGTAGATATTTTTCCAACATACATGCCACTATATGTATACACACAGATACATAAATACATACAAATATATATAAAACCATCTAAACTCCCACATTAACAATTTTGGTAAATTAAGTTCAATCAGTAGAGCAGGCAGGTAAATCTTCAGAAATCTTAAGGCTCTTCTTTGTGTCAGTTCAGGATAAAGAATATCAGGGCATAAGTAAGAGGGGCAGTCCAGTTGTTTCCAACTGTCCTAAAAGAGCAAAAGATAGCTGTATGTATCTCTCCCTTACAGTATTAACTAGATGATTAAAATGACTATTTATTTTTAAGGTTTGTATAATTATTTACAGAATTTTCCTACATTTGCTTTTCTAGAGATGTTGACTTGCTATTTGCAAGTTGTTATTTGACAACCTGGGTTTGCTTGGTTTGTCATCAAAGTTGCATTTCAGGAGACGATCTCACAGTATTTTTGGTAAGTCAGCGCTTGATAGGGTTAAAAGCAGAAGCCAAAATTGAAAAATCAGTTCTTGGCTGCAGCAATCTAGTTCTATTTGCAGCATCTGGAAAGAAAATCAAAACCTTCTTGGGAAGAATTAGCACAGCAATAATGACAGTAACAGTAAAGCATAATGCATAATAAGACATGTTTTGGTCTTGTGTCATTGAGCATTATCTTCACTCCAAAGATAATGTGTAAGTAACAGTATATTCTTCCACATATCACTAATCTTTAAAAAGTGCACATGCAACCTTATATTTTCCCTGACCATCTGGCAACTGAAATCTCTACTAAGAGAGACAATGAAATCTGAGCCATGGCAAGCTTCCATCTAAAATCTAGTGGGACCAAAGCTTAAAAGTTGCCTCCTAAATGCTGCTACTGTTGATATCTATTCCGATCAGTGACAGCACTGCCATGCTCAGCATTAACCTCTCATTCTCTTTCATTAGTGCCTATCAACTAAGGGACATTCTGATTGGATTGTTGCTGGTGGTTGATATATGGCCACAATATCATGTTTTTGGGAAACAAAACTTGAATTCAGGATTTTTGAACACCCCTCAAAGTGAATTTGTGGTTCAGGACAGTTTTCTGCCTTTCAAGTTAGATGGTCTCAGAAGCTGTGAATCACTTCTCATTGTTACTGATAATATGAATACCCAAATTCCTGGGTCATAAACCTTCATATCTGCACATTTCCTCTATTTCAATATTTCACAGCTAAAACTGAGGGCAAGAGCTGTCCTAATCCCCTTACATCAATGATTTGAATTAGGACAAGCTGTTCAATTTCCAGAAGAATCCTATGGGCAAAATGTCCTAGTGGATGCCAAATAGGAACAGACAAAAGACACTGGCATATAAATAATTCCTTTCATTCATGGATCTGCAAACATCTAAGAAAAAATAAAGGCAAACACTTCTGCCACCATTTTACAACAGGAGAAATCAAAGTCTGAAGGCAAACGCTCTAGCCACTGTCACAATGACAAGAAAGATGCAGGTTCTGGAAATCAGAGCTAAGCTCAAATCATTTCTTGGGTCTGAGGTGTTAAATGCTATGGGAAATACAAAATGAAAATAACTCTAAGTCTTTACAGCACTTACAAACAATTTTAAAAAATTATGAATGAAGAGATAATTTCAATTTATTTATTTAGTCTACAGACTTTTGTAAAGAATCTTTTGCATAACCATAATTTCCTCTCAGCATTTTTTGTTTGTTGTTTATTTAGTCTTCTGCAGCTTTCTAAAATTGCTTCTGTTGCAACCATTACGGAGTACTCAGTGCAGGGACAAATCGCAGCCTCCCAATTCCCTTTCCTCAGAAATTCCCCTCACCCCTTAGTGTGTGACAATCATCACTGTCAAGTACCAAGATGATGGACCAGTTAAATATGCTGGGAGGCAACACAGGAGCCTTGATGCTAGTGACTAGGCTAATAAAACAAACAACTAGAAAAACAGTCAACTGATGTGAAAAAAACACAGCCAACTGAAGTGACCTGAAATAGATTCCTACAGTCATTAACTGGACTTGACCAGGAACAAAGAGTTCAGAGTAAAAGATGCAAGTCCATGTCTTAATTAGTGGTATGTTTTACTTTAGACTAGATCAAACATGTATATGGCATTATAATCTGCATTACCACAAAAAATCAGGCAGCCTGTTTTGAAAGGCGCTGGCCTGGTGCACACGCTGGCTGTGGCAGCAGATAGACTGTTCGAGTCAGGCTGCATAAGAGGCTCTTCTGGGGATCCAAACCCTTTACGTCTTCCAGTCTGTCTTCAGTTTACTTCAGATTTGTTTTAAATGTGCACTCAATATACAAGTGATTTAGATCAAGTTAACAAATTTAGAATGATTTGCTTTCATTTCTTAATGATTTGGGAGTGATTGCATAGGTCATGCTGGTCCCTGGGCCCTCATCAAAGGCCCTGGACAATTGTTATTTATGTAACTATTTAAAACTACTTCAAAAAAACGGAAGGTTAGGAACAGATTTATGTCCAGAAATGCTTTCAATTTAAGAAATATCTTATTTTTGAGGCAGCCACGTGCTCTAGGTGTCCCTGCTTGAGCAGGAGCTTGGACTAGATGATCTCTAGATGTCCCTTCCAACTGCAACCATTCTGTGATTCTGTGATATGTATATGCCATATAAAATACTGAAATCAAGTAAGGAAACAATACCAAACTCTATATAACTTCTGAGGAGTTAATCTGCAGTCACTATTGGCAATTGAAACAGTTTTGACAGGAGCTTAAGCTACAGAAACACCTCCAATAGACACCAACACAAGAACAGCAGCAAAATTAAAGAAACACCTGAATATAGAATTGTATGGTAGCCTTTGAATGACTGTATTTATCATATTTTATTTTTCCAAGATGGATGTTGAATTTATTATATGATTTCTCATCATCATGGTGTAGTCCCAACTTGCTGGTCTACAGAGCACATCGCAGTGTAAAAACTATGAAATTATTAAAGAAAGTGTGTTTTGTGACAAAATAGATCGTCCAGTCATGGAAAAAAGCAAGTACTTGGCTTTAGGCAACCAAACATCGATCTCCAAAATAATACTGTAAGCAGTCAGTTTGCAATAATACAGACTACAGTATGCACCAAGCAGTTGGGAAGAACAAACAGTAGCAAACATTTCTTGCTCATATGTAATTACAAAAGAAGAAACAGAACTAAAGTAATTGAATAAAATGTACACAGACTGTTTACTCAGCTTTATTAGCAGTAAGCAGCATGCTTTCATTAAAACTAGAAGATTAAGAATAAAACACTGGTTGGAGCATCAGTGGAACAGTGATATTAGTTTCCACAACATTACCTTGCATGTTAAAGGATAATAACAGCACACCAGAATTCAAAATGACTGAATAAATATGTTGGCAAGTTAACCTGTTATGCATAGATTATGCACTCCGAGGTGAATGCAGTACCCATTGCCAAGGATTTCTTTGAAAATTAGTTAAGACATTAGATGTTGGATTTCACTCCTTTTAAAGCCAGACAGTATTTGCTTTTGTTTTTGATAAAACTGGACAAAGTTATTTAAAAAAAATACAGAAGCTTCAATTAATAATTCTGTTACTGAGTTCCTATATTTTGCCATACTCTTTTTTCCTTCCCTTCATCTCCTCTAGTAACTTTCCAGTATCAGTACAGGAACCCATGACAATTTTGAGTAACATCTTCTCTTTGTTCAGTACTTGTATTATCCTCATACTGTTAGCTCTATATTCTCCATTTTGAGTAAGCTTTCCTTCAGTGCTTCATCAACTTGCATTTTTTTTTGCAGTGCCCACGTGCCTATAGTTGCATGTTTATTTTTTTAAAAAAGATTTATGAAAATATGCCAGATTTAACTCTCCTCCACCTTGTCCCACTTTCCTTATCTTAGTGACAGATATTGTGAAAGATGAAAGTACTAGAACTCAGGCAGAGTACAAGAATCTTTAAACAATAATTGTTTATGAGAAAGTTCTTTTGTTGTTATGTTTATTTTCTGGGTGTGTTTCTGTTGCTGTATTTTTAAAGTTTTTTTTTTTTTAGTGATGATTTTGGTTGTTTTAACAGTAAGAATTCTCACTGTATCTTGTTCAAAGCAATTTTTCTTGGTTGGAATGAATCTTTCCCTTTTCCCTCCTCCTATTTTGTCAAAAAAATCAAGTGAAATTTGTTACAAAAAATTATAACTAAGAAAATCAATTTTTCTTTACTCCTACAGGAACTCCATAAAAGATTTCTTAATCTTAAATAAGTAGGTATCAGAGAAGTGATGTGAGTGCTATAAAACAAATTTTGTTGCTACTCAACTCATGCTGCTAGATAGACCACACTTAAATTGTCTCAAAAAAAAAAAAAGGAAATTGTAGAATAGTTAATAGATATTACCTATAGTTTATCCACATACACCTAAGTATGTCTGTATGTGAGTTCTACTTAGCCTTGTCTGTCTCCCCTATGATGCATTTCTTCCTTCATTTGAGTATTTTAAAGATATCCATTAATTTGTTGACAAAACCAAACTCAAGTGCAAGATAAAAACATGTTCAAACATCGTCTAAGTTAAATTTGAATTGCAACTTTGCTTTCTAAGACTTTAAAGATAAGTCACTTATCTTAATTTTTAAACAACCTACACAAATAAGTCTTCCTTAAAACCACTTTTACATTAGTAGTTCATACATCTGAACCCATAAGGAGAGAACCTTATTTATTATTTATATTTCAGTAGCATTCACTGTGTAAGGCACTGTCCACAGAGACAGTCAAACAGGCAGTTCCCATTGATTTCCTGCAGCATTTCCAAGTGCAGCCTTTCCAAAGATCCCCAAAGGACTGTATGCTGACATCCAAAATTAAAAAAAAGCAAGGTGGTATTTGGTCACATACATACCTTTCTATTACCAGCACTATTTAAGCTATGCCATGTATCATGGGACACACTTTCCCAACCTAGCTTAAAAAGTTAGGTCTAGAATTGGAAACAGCTTAAGCACATCAATGTAGCGTTCAGGCTAATTAGCCTAAAACAGAGGAAAGCCTAATTAGCTTGGGCAATATGCCATACTAAGTCTGCTCAGGACAGGCTCTACCATGGTCGTGCAGGGGAGAGAAGGAAATGGGAAACAGTCAAAAAATGACTCCACAGCAACTACACAAAGCATACTAGCTACTACACATGTCGTTTGGTCTCTTATTTTTCCTGCTTCCAAAGTGCTCTGCTTTCAATCCAAACACTACCTGTATATCGCTAAACTTTAAAAAGCCAGTCTGATTTCTGGGGTATGAACTGCATAGCACTGTGGCTTCACCAGCTCCTTCAGTGCTAACTCAGCACTGCATAGTGTTATGTAATAATGGATTGCAAGTCACTTTTTCCCACTCCATTATCTTGCCTGGATTAAATACAACTCCATCTTATCTACTCTTCCCTTCAAATAAAAGAAAACAAAAAACAACAACAACCAAATCATCTTTCATGTTCAGTCAAATGTAAAACTTTGTCATTCCTGTCTTAGTCTTTGACTAAGGATGTGGCCAAAAGGATTGGAGCACATCCAAGCAATATCTCCAGGCCTATAGAATCAAGGCCCAGCAATGGCAAAAGTTCCTCTCCTAGAACTGGTTTAGACAAGAATGGTTGTGGTAAAGAAGCCAGTTGAGACAAAGGGAAACTTTGCCTGCAGCTTCACAGTCACTGCTAGCATAGAGCTATGAGCTTCATTTATCTTCAACGTTACAAGCACTTGTTCTATGATTACAGTTTTACATTGTTTGGAAAGTGCACATTTAAAACAAAATTAATCTGGTCAGTGGCACATTTTGGCCTCACACTCTTGCTTAACTTAGGAAAGAACAACTAACACACTTAGTTATTTGTTATTCAAATTACTGACTAAAATGACTTTTTTAACTTAGAATTAAATTAGTTTGTAAGTTGTCTTCAACAAAGCTGAAAAAAATGCTTAGAGGTGAAAATACAATTTTGATTCAATGAGAATGATATTCAGATACTAGAATCTCAATTCTACATAAGTTTTCTCACTGACTGAATACCCATATAATACACATATAATAAAACATTCTGTCAATGCATATTGCGTCATTTCTGTAATGATTCCATGTATAAAACCACTGTGAATACTTTACTCACAATTTTCATTTAGCCGACTCTTATTGAACATTGATAAGGACTTGGACTTAGTTATCGTGACAAAACACACACACACACACACGTATATATATATCAAAAAGCTTTAATATCTCTTTTTTTTCCTGTCTCTTAGATATATAGTCAAATATATATTCTGTGAACTGAGACATCTGTTGGTTTTTCTGTCTCCTTATGTTTTATTAAACGTCAAGTGATATTATAGGACAATATCCAGTTCTCAGAAATAGCATGAGAGATACAATTAATTAATAATTCTAAGAGAAGTTAGTGGACAAAAAGGTCTATAGTGATTTGAAGGTATGTTCCCTCCAACAACTGAGTATACATAAAACTCTTTATGAATTAAAATAATAAACAACATATTTTTCCTGTGCCACCTCTAGGGACAGGAAAACAAATTTGTCAAAAAAGAACACAAATAAGCACTTAAACATTGAGAACAACAAGCAAAATTTATATTGATGACTAAAACTCTGCACTGCTCATGCTAATTTGACAGGGCAGTCAAAAAAAAGGCAAAGGGAACCACTAAAGAAAAGTCCTGCGGAAGAAGAAAGAAAGGACAAGGTAGAACTCTGCCTTCTCAAGAGTTTAGTAAAACATAACAGCCATCAGACTGTACTAGGGAAGCAGCACTGCGCTCAGGGAGCTAGGCTGATTTGTATTGGCTTAGGATGTGTTTCTTCCAAGGCTAATACTACTAACGCTTTCCTTCAGAAAAGAAGTGAACCAAAAAGCTGAACTCTTGCTTTTCACTGTTATTTTCTTTTTCTTCAAAGCTGACCTCATAAATTCCAGACTTATTTAGCAGCATCCTCACCTCTACTGATCTCAGAGTCCTCCCTGCTATCCCATAAGCCCACAGAAGGAGAAAGGGTAAAACAGCAGAACAATAAGATTATAAAGTCTTCTGGGGGTCTGCTATAAAAAAAGTAAGAGATGAAAGGACATGGGCTTACAATATGAAGGTCAGCTCAATGTGTTCTCTGGGGATGCTTTTCCTGGAATGTAAATATCTAGTTTACAGTATTCTGTGTCAGCAGCATTTTTGGGGTCTGATCCAGCACCAATAATTGTGGCCTTCAGGACGAGGTAACCTCTGGGTTCTCATTAGTGTTATGGGGTTATAATTCTGCACTCATTTGCACTTCTGCTCCATGTGATCAATCCTTGTCAGCTCAACTATCCAGCAAGAGGCCAGCATGCTGCAAATAGACATGCATCTCCTCTGTCCCCTCCTTACTTTCTGCCATAATTGTTTGCCAAATGGTGATGACATAGTTTGCGGAAAAAAAGAAAAAAGGTAAAAAAAATCAGGTTTCTGTTTTCATTGTTCTAATATTTTCTCTGTTGAACTCTTTGCCTTGTTTTTCAGCCCTATGAGACTGCAGAAACAGACTATGTGGCCAAAGGAGAAGTAGTCTTGACTTAGAAGTCTTATCCATTGTAAGAGACTAGGGGTGAAAGGTAGAAAGTCTATGCCATATGGCCCCCAAATATATCTTTGCTAGGTAGCCTATAAAGGTTGTAACCTGGCCCTTGTTAATGCTGCCCTGAGCAGGATGCACAGTGCCTACCACATGGCTTGGAATTATATTTGGCTATGCAATTCTCTATTAACTGCATTGCTGTTTTACCAGAACTGTACTCTACCTAAGGAAAAACAAACAAAACCCATTCTATTTCCTCCCTCCAACAAAAAAAAGTACTCTCATTTATTTATGTCTCATTATTTCAAAGGTTAAAGGATCTGCTCAACACCATATGCTATCAGATTTACACACAGACTGCATCCATGTGCATTTAGAAATACACATATGCAAATATAATTGTACATATTCAGACGTATATTTACACATAATCAAAGAAAGACAGAATTTATTGTTCCTAGAAATAGATTACAGAGGACACTTGGCAAACTTTGGACCTATCATTGAACTACAATATCCAAAAGTTACACTGTATCCAACGATGGTATGGATGCATATGTGTGTGTGCATGTACATGGGCACACACACATGTACTTAGAGAGTCCCCATATTCACTCTATGAAGCAGGCCCTTCTGGTGAATGCTATGAACAGCAAATGAGGTAGAAACCATCCAGATCTCCTCAAGTTTGATGCTTTCTTGAGTTTTCAAGGGTTTCTTAATTGACTGGGGTGAGGTCAGTTTCTAAAATGATTGAGCAGTGTGTGCAAAAATATTTTTTGCTGCCTCAATTTCCTTTCCTGACTACACATCCAGGAAATATCTCAAAGAAGGGAGAAAACCTTTAAAGGGTCAATAGTGCAAGAGGAAAGGATTTTAGAACAAACATTTAAAAGAATGCAATTGTGAAATCAGGTTACCAGGCTTTATTCCAACTTCTGCCCCAGATAATGGGGCATGATCACAGTGAAAACAATTCAACTTTTTTTACCCATATACCTTCCAGTGATATCAGAAATTCATTGTCTGAGGCTTTGACCTGTGTGTGGCTCCCAACAGTTGAGACTCATGCCAGTAAGGAGGGAGTAAAATAGCACTTTTTCTTAGTTAAGCATAGCATATGTGCAAATGTATAAAGCTATTGATTTTTAAACCTCATCTGATCCCTTAGCATCCCTTAGCATAGGAAGAGATACCAGTAATTAAGAATAATTTTACATGTTACTGAAAACAGCCTCTCCCCTGATTCACTGCTGTAAACAAGTCTGGCACTTCGTGTTTTTGTCAATTTTAATTCGACAGTTTGCTCATTAACTATTACTTGCATAAACATATCAGACATATACTGCAAACCATTATCATGGTCTTTAGGCTTACTTCCTGTTCCCTACTCCCAGTTACCTAAAGGCCTTCTTTGTCAGTCTTCAGGAGCTGTTATGGCTGCCCTTTGGACCAGATATCTCAGAAACTGAATTTAAATCCTACTTTTCATTTAAAACTAGCATTCCAAACAACTGAAATTACAATCCCCCTGGACTTGGCAAATTTCATGAGACACTCAATGAATGAAACATATATTTATACAGTATTTGGTTATTTCTTTTGACTGTAAACCTCTTAAGAACAAAAGCGACAACAAAAAAAAAAACCAACAGGTAACTTGAAAGAATTTCTTAGCGAATTTCTGACTGCAGGGGGCTGGAATCTCACCTTATTTCTTGGGATGACTCTAATTTTCAGAGACCTTCTGTGTTGATTTCTTCCTTTCTCCCTTGTTCCCTCTCCATTTTGTTTTTAGCAGCAAGCTTCTGCCTATATTTTCCAATTCTCCCTCTTTCAGGCCTCATTTTCATGTAACTCAGCCTTTGCCTTCCTATCCCCAGCATTATTCCATCGTGTTTAGGCCTACCTCTGCTTCCTCCCCTGTCTGCTTTTATTCGCTAAGTCTAAGTTGCCTGTTTAAACATCCATATCCTTAAAATGCTGTCAGTTCCATCTAGATTTAGCTGATGGCTCACAATGTCTGATTCCTGCTTCACTGCTTGGCTACCAACTGTAATTTGATTGACTGGCTGAGGACCAATAGGATTGAATAAGCTGCTATTTAATTTTTTTTTCATGGCCAGCACTTTAACACCAAAAAAAAAAAAAAAAAAAAAAAAAAAAAGAGAGCCCATCAATTTTCAAAATCACTGTGTTTAATTGTGTTTGGAAAAAGTATCCTACAAATCTTGCCTGCTGCAGCTACTAAGACAGCATGTCCACAGTCTCACTCCAATCCGTTCTGGAGCACTGAACCCTGGCAGTGAATTTGGAATGCCCCTGTATCTCTTTGAAATCTTTCCTGCTGCAGCAAATTTTTAGTATCATTGAAGTCTTGGCATGCCAGTTTATTTATAATTAATACAGACCACTTAACTTTTCATTGCTGAATACCAAAGAGCTGTGGTTTCATATTATTTGGACACTACCTTGCCAACAAAGATTAGGAGTTTAGGTTCTGTCAAGCATTGGACTTATTTTATGGGACTCGAGTAACCAGATGATGAAAAACAGATCTTTCCTCCCAGAGAATAAATCTTCAGTGGATTCTTTGGACTCTTTGAACACCGAAAGAATAAAATAAAATCAAGACTTGTACCACACATGCTATGTTTATCCTGAATTAATACAAAGCAGACAGATGTTAAATATTTAAGATATGACCTATCT
This sequence comes from Eudromia elegans, assembly GCA_003342815.1. Classification (NCBI taxonomy): domain Eukaryota; kingdom Metazoa; phylum Chordata; class Aves; order Tinamiformes; family Tinamidae; genus Eudromia; species Eudromia elegans. The sequence continues at coordinate 2,001,285 of PTEX01000105.1, forward strand.
ACTGGGGAAAATAAATTTGTTTTTAATAAATACTATTGAATTTCAAAGAAATGTTTTCCAATAAGCCATAAAATTCACAGCTGAGGACAACTCTCTTCTGAGAAGCCCTTGCTAAACAGCATCTCAGTCCTCTGAACTTCTGTTTGAAAATTCTGTTGTGAACCAGGCTTTACAAACCTCATTCCCTTTTAAAGAAAGTATTAATGACTTCTCCTTCATGAGAGGCTTAGTGCAAAAAAAGCAGCTTGGATAAAATAAAAATGAGTGAACTTTTTCTTTTAAGCCAAATCAAACCTGTCCTGTAGCTCTTTTGAGTACTAGATAGAATAAATACCTGGATTTATTTCATGTAAATTTCTAGTGTGGAGTCAGGAAGAAACCCAAACAGAAAGGTAAAGTTAGTGCTGCAAAACTGCCTTCAACAGCACCATGCCTGTTTTTACCAGCTCTCTTCAGCTCTTTTCCAATTGAGTTCAGCCAGCACTTTGAGCAAATGAGAGAAGTTACTGTTAGAAAAGATGAACTTAAGATTTCTGGTCTAAGTAAAACATCACTCTCACAGAGAGCTTGCTGCTTCATTTCCTTTCTTTCTTTTTTTTTTTTTTTTCCTTTTTTTTTTTTAAGCAGAAAGTTGAGTTACGTTTTCATCTCAGAGAAGAAGGACACTCCAGATTTCAAGTCAGATGGATTCCCATGATCTGGCAAGCTTTCAGCCACCACTGACTATGTGAGTTGATGACTAAAATGCAGTCAGTTGCTTTCCATGGTGACCAATTTCCAACAGCAGAGAGCCTTTCAGAGCTTCAGATATTTTAGGAAAAATATAGGTGGCTATTCATATAGGTTTAAAAATGAGCATAATACTCTTCTTTTTCAGCTTGCAGTTTAGTTTGGCATTGGAAAATGTGCATTCTCAGGTAAGATAGTTTACACTGCACTGGAAGTAAGAGGGAGGCAATATTCCTGACTGATAAAAGTGAAAATGGTGGATTATCTGATTTATGAGTCTTTTTACTCTAAATTTCACTAAACAGCATTACCTGCGACAAGATAACTGCCACAATCATTCTCAGTCATACAGGGGGTGGAAGTTTGTTCAAGTTAAGGGAAGAGCTAGTTTGAGACTTCTTGTAGAAGGTGGGGTTTTTTTGTTTGTTTATTTTTTTGTTTGTTTGTTTTTTTAATCTAATCAAATGAAGCAAAATTTTGTCTCGAATATATGTGGACTGTCTGAAGGATTCTCAGACCCAGGATTAGCTGTAGGAACTTGCTACTTGTTGAGACCAAGTACATTTCTAGAACACTCTACAAAGGAAAAGAGTATGAATCTTTAAAAGGAGGTGCAAGAGGAAGCATGAGGCAGAAAGATACACACACATATGTAGATGTCTGTAACAGCAAAACATGAGAAGATTAGGAAGGTTATTGAGGAGGTTATCATGGACTTATAGCAGGGGAATGATGTTTAACCAACTTGAAAGCCTTCTACAATGAGATGACTGGCTTGGTAGATATTGTTTACCCAGACTTTTATACAGCTTTTGACACTGTCTCTCATAGCATCCTCATAGACAAGCTGATGAAGTGAGACAAGTGTTCGGTAAAGTGGACTAAAACTGTATTGACCTTCTGGGCTCAGAGGATCAGTGACAAGGAGGCCAGATGAAGGCCAGTCATTAATAGTGCTCCTCCAGAGGTTGATACTGGGACAGTACTATTTAACATCTTCATTACTGACCTGGACAGTGGGACTGAATGCATCATGAAGTTCACAGATGACAAAAAACTATGAGGAGTGTCTGATACACCAGATGGCTAAGCTGTCATTTAGAGAGACCCTGACAGTCTGGAGAAGGGTCAAAGAGGGACCTCATCAAGTACAACAAAAGGAAGTGTGAAGTCCTGCACCTGGAGAGGAATAACCCCTTCATCTCTGCCAGCTGGGATTAACCATCAGGTAAGGAGCTCTGCAGAAGGTCCAGGAGTCCTGATGCACAATAAGTTGAACATTAACCAGGAATGTGCCCTTGGCAAGGAAGACAAATGGTATCTTGGATTGCATTAGGAAGAGTGTTGCCAGCAGATTGAGGGAGGTGATCCTTTCACTCTACTGAGCCCCAAGGAAGCCACCTCTGGAGTGCTTCGTCCAGTTCTAGTCTCTTCAATACAAGAGGGACATGAGCTACTGTCCAGTGAAGGGCAACTAAGATAATGAAGGAACTGAAGCATCTCTTTTATGAGAAAAACCTGAAAAAGATGGGAGGGTTTGACCTGAAGGAGAGAAAGCTGTGGTGGGAGGATCTGATCAGTATTCATAAATATCTGATGGCGAGTGTAAAGAGCATGAATCCAGACTATTCTTGAGGGTGGTCAGGGATAGGACAAGAGGCAGTGAGCACAAACTTAAACATTTGAACAGAAGAAGAGAAAGGGTAGCTGGTTATATGCACAGGGAAGGAAAAGGTATACCAGGATAGATTAACAGGTACATTGTTCATAAATCTGGTGAATACTCAGGAAAAATAAGAAAGTAATTTTGCAAATCCAGAAATACTTGTTTGGCATTAACTGTTCTACCATCTCTTTGGGGATACAAGAGGCAGCAATGGGATTAAATGAGAGCAAGAAAGATTTGGTTTGGCAATTAGGAGAAATCTTTCCAACAGTAGGCATAGTGCTAATACAGGCTGCCAAGGGAGACTGTAAAAACTTCTATCATTGAAAGTTTTTGAGAACTTTTGAGACAAAAAAAAAAATGTGTCAAGAATGGTTTGGGCATAGCTGATCTTGCCTTTGGGCAGGTAGATGGATTAGATGACCACTCAGGGCCCTATTTACTATGATTTTTGTGATTCCCGTGTAAACATAACTCTATTGACTTAAATTTGATTCACATCTAGAAACCTGTAAGAGTTATTTTAAGAGAAAAAAAAGTAAAAAGAAAAATTTATGCCTAACACAAATAATTTCTTATGTGCATATGCTGCACAGTTTTCATTGCTGGTAAAATGAGAGGCTGTGGAATGACTGAATGCAGACTTAGCCGTGTGAGGAATTCCTGTCTCCTGTGCTGTGAGCTGACTGCAGTTGTTTCATTGTTTAGCTGCCTGCCTTTTTCTCCTTACACACCATTTACTTTGGGAAAAATTAGTTTCTAGTTTAATAAAGCTTTCAATTAAAACTGAACTGAATCCTGGTTACCTGTCCTGAAGTGAAGACAAAGGCCCAGAAGACAAATGAAGACACTGTCTACATTTATGGGTAGACAGTCTTCTAGAATTCCCCTGATGTCCTGGCCAGAGGACATATGGAGGGCAGCTGGGAAGCCTCTCTGGGGTGCAGCACTATGGACAGTGTGACAGAGATCTGGTTTCTCACACGGGCTTGCCCAAAGCAGTGGCCTAGAAACTGACGGTTGCACAAAGTGACAGCTTTGGACAGACATTGTCTGCGGAAAGTCTGCAAAAATGTGTTTTCTGTGAAACAGAGGATTTTAGTTCACATTGGTCACTGGACAATGAGGATCTCCATCATGACAGCTGGGCTCCAAAGTTTTCATTTAATGGTCCTCACTTGAAGCACGTAAAGCACTTGAAGCCTCACCTGAGGCACATAAATTGGTAATCCTAGACTCTGTCTTCTTCCACTCGGTAAGAGTGAAAGGTACTCTTAGATGCTTTGTAGCTCCAGAATTTTCAAATTGTGTTCCCTTTTGACCACAGAAAGATCTAGGAGGGCCATGCCACTAATCTGATTACAGCAGTTAAATCTTTTGAACTAGGAAAAGTGAATGGGTTCTGACCCCAAGTCAGTTCTAACTTGGGTTCTGGCCCCAAGTCGGCTGCCTAAGCCAAGAGAAAGGAATCTGGGCTAAAAGTGACTCCTCAACAAGTGCACTCCTCATGTGGGAGATCTTTGCAGAGTGGAGACCAGTTACAGATTCAGAGGAATGATACAAAGATCTTCTCATAATTAAGTATTCTCAAAAAAGAGAATTGTGAAAGGTGGTGCCCGGGAGCACGGGTACTGCTTTCAAACATGTTAAGAGTTCTATATAGTCTTAGTTAGATTGAGGGTTCAGAGCATGAGGAAAGTTATAGGCCCTACCCTAACCTCTGCTATCGTTGGGTTGTTTTTCTGAACGAACATCTTTCTGTTTAAGAGCCCTCAGTCCCTGAGGCAGATCCTTTTGTTTCCTTCCTTGTAGAAGAACGAACTCTGTGCAGAGGATCGGTTCTCCTTTGTGTACAGTTCTCAGGGGATAATCTGGCCCTGTAGCATGAAGTGCTGAACATCTTGCAAGAGATCGTATGAAAGTTGCAACCTTCTTTTGCAGACTCCAGAGGCTTGTAGAGCTCAGATTGTGTTTCTGTATTGAGCTGATAAGATGAAGTTCACTTACCTGGACTGAAAGGAACTAAAAAGCTTTTGGGGATCAGGAAGCATTAAAAAGGATGTCTGAAAAAAAGAGAATAGGTTGTCATAAATTAATCTGTATGTGTGTATGGCTATGTCTGTGTGCGTGTATGCATATTTTTGTACAAATAGTTAAATATGCACAGTGAATCACTACACGGTGTGGTGCAGGTAATTGTGAAATACAACCAGATGAATACAAACTTAGTCAATGATGAAAGATGTTCCATGTCTTCTTCAGTTGAGAGTAATTTGCTGATGATGATTGACAGAAACAGCTTTAGGTTAACTGTTCACAGTAATATATGGCTGCTGTGTGGGAATTTTAAAAGTCGATATAACTTTAAGAAAATAGAAAAACATTCTCACAGAAAAAGCATTAGAATATCTGAAGCAATCCAAGACACACAGCTCCATATCACATAAACTTTATTAATTTCCAGTGTAGCACTGAATTTAATATAATTGCAAATACAGCTTCCTGTAAGTCTGCACACTTTTTGTGGTCTGGTAATTTCCCAGTATTGTACCTTGAAAGTAAGTAGGTAAAATGTGATAATCCCAATAGGATGTCAAATCTAATTATTTCAGTCAAGCAAGACAAAATAAAACAAAAGCATCAAATCCTCATCAGAGTGAACAAGGAAGGATGGTGTAACTCCAGGTTCACATCAACACAGGGACTTCAGCTTAAAGGTGCTAGAAAAGAGCTTAAAATTATGTCTACCATATAAACTAATTTATTGCAATGAAAGCAGAGATGTTTTTGTTCTCTTTTATCATTTTAGTGCATTGCTTTTCTGCTTCATTCAAGATGATTTACAGCCTTTTATCAGAAAAAAAAAAAAAAAGTAATCTGCTCTCTAAAAATCATGTGCATGGTCAATCCTTTCTGGTATGAGCGAGCATCCTTATGTGTTTGGCATTGTGGCTTTGACTGCAAGCTCTTCTGATGAGTGCCTTTCTCTTTGTTAACTATTTGTATGACCGTGTATGGTCCAGGTATGCTGCTTTCCTATGCAAGCTGTATTGTATCCAGGCTGATACGCTGATGGAAGGTCTCAAAAATCACTCACTCACTCCTTCCAGAGTTGTCAGCTCTGGTTTGTAGTAGTAGTTGTTGTTGTTGACCCTGCTTCTGACTGTGGTGTTCTCCAATAGTTTAAGAATAGGCTAATCCCAGAAATGAGTGGCTAAGCATCCAAGTGATGAGAAAGTAAATAAGCAAGCTCCACTCGAGTCCCATGGCTCACTTCATTGAGCATGTGCTTTGCTGACCAAATTCCACTCAAACTAACATTTTTTTACTCCCTCCCCCCAGCTTTTGCATAATGACTCCCAAGTGGCAGCAGTTGCATCAGAAGACAGGTCCTCCAGGTCCTCCTTGCATGAAATGGTTGAATGCTTCATAGCCCACTGCTAATAAACTGGCTTTAAAGAACGAGAGAGAAAAAAAAAAAAGTTTGGTGTTTCGAGGACTGTGAATGTCTTTTACATTAATTGGAGAAAATGCTAAAGTGATACTGTCTCTTTCTGAACCTTAGATACCCGAGGACAGAATTAGGCAGAATTTTGATATATAGGATTTTCACCATACAATTCTCAAAGCTTCTCTGCAGCAGAAGTCCAGCCTTGGCAGCAGCATTTAAAAGGTCAGCTTCGCAGCTCACTCAGGAGCACCTGGGTTTTGATAGGGTCAGGCAGTTAGGCAGCTGGTTAAGCAATGCCCAAATTCTCCCGAGATCTATGCACTAATTATTTCTTTTGCCTTAAATGCCCTATCCAATGGACATTCACAAAGTGTGCCTGGCAGGCCAGGCTGCTCACAAATACTTCTAAGGCAAGAGAGGGAGTAAAGAATCTTCCCTAATTTCTTTCAGTTGCTGAGGTTTGTGAGTAACATAGGATGCAAGCATATACTTTTTGAGCATTCTCTTTTGAATGGATATGCTTTCTACAAAGGGAGCATTTCCTAGACGTTTTCAATTTTAAAACAACTGTTTTGAGATATATGTTGTTATTATATATGTTCTCTCTAGACATTATACTTCATATGCATAATAATATATTGTACATTGTCCAGCCAAGTTCAGCACTTCTCCTGTAAGGATTCACTGGTAGGTGATTTCAAAAAAATGTCTCTCATTGTTCATTCTTTAAAGAATGAACTGATAAATAGGACTGTGAGGAAATTACACAATAATTTGCATTATCCCTGTAATACTGACAGATCACCCGTGTATTCTACAGTAATAATTGAATCTGATGACTCTGCCATTTCTGTCTTGGGTTAGTGTGTTCAGATTGCTAACATTGTCTTTTAGTTTTTTTAAACCAGTCAGGCATAATAATAAAAAGAGTTCTGTACAGTTAGAGCATATTGATAATGATATAATAGTCTGATATAGAGTATATTATGTTGGGAAGAGGAAATATGAGCACATTAGACAAGCTTGCCTTCCTGTCAGTTAATGGAATATATTAGAGAGAAATTTCTGAGAACTACGCTTACTACCCTGCAATAAGTTATTATAGAAGTAACTATGTTTGGATATATACATATTTTTTAGGGAGGCCACGCAGCTAGTCAATCAAGTCTATATAATGCTCTCAACTCATTTAAAATTAAATTACTTACTTCTGATTCTTCCTCCATACCTAAGGCATTTATTTTCTCTTCTTTTTCTTCCTTTTCCCACTGGACCAACACCAAGAAATACATTGCAACTTTCAGATACTATTAGAGTGAGAAGCTCTTTCCAGAACAGTAAAGTGCTCCTGGATGGGCCTGTGTGATTACATGACCTGAGACCATTTTATACGACAGTTGACTAATAATATTACAAATGTTAAATGTTTCCATTTCAATGGGAAACAATGCATATTTCTATCCTTAAGGTTGAAAGACAGGGAACTATGGAAAAATACCTAAACAGAAATGTCCTACCAAAGTATATCCATATATCATAACATACTTATACACACAGTCTTAAGCATTTGTATGTTCACATGTGTGTGTACTTTCCTAAAACCAGAAATTTATCCTAGCTTTGATAGAAGGGAGGATTTCAGCCCACATCACTCATTACATAGTGTTTACACATCACTGAAGCAGATTGAAGGTCAGCTTGAAAAACAATGAAAAATAAATGTTTTGGGTAGAAATGGAAAGCACAGATCTCATTTGGGCATCCATGAATAACTGGCCTCTGTGCCAGCATTTCATGTGAAATGAAACTATTTCTTTTAAACCACAATGACAAAGTAATTTCTTTTAATGGTGCAATACAAAACATCAACAAAAAAGTCACATGCATTTCTACTCCAAATTATAACACGATATACAAAATGAGCAACCCCTCATAGCACAGGCATGTCTGTATTTGAACACAGGTATTCACACGTTTAGGAGTAACACAAAAGTGTTGACTTCCTGGGCAGACAAAAGCAGTCAGTGAGCATGCCGCTGCCAGGATGACTTGGGCATTGGCTTGGTTTCTCTCTCATTTCAGTTTCTCTCTCTCTCTTCTGTTTGGAAATATTAAATTATCTGAATTTTTTAGCTGAGGGCGGCAGCCCCATGGGCACCCAACCAAATGGTCCAAAGGCTTTTATTTGTTCATTTATTCATTCATTTATTTTACTGAGTGGTTTTGTAGCTCAACTATTGCATGAACAGCAGTTAGTTTCAACAATGCAAGCTCAAAGTAAATGACTATTTTGCGTGTGTGAGTGTCAAAGAAAATTACATATATATTTGTTATACAGATGCTCTACTGAGGAGTAACAACTCTGTATTGGCCACTCTTCTGCAATAATATTTTCTGGGTTCTTGGCTTCTGAGGAATATTTTCTTTCACTATTTTGATCATCATGTAAGAGAAATCTGCGTACTTCTGCAGGCCAAATTCAGATGCACTAAAGCATGCCCAGTAACACCTTTTTCCCCTTTTTCCCAATATACTATGATGGAGAATCTGAGTGAAAAGATGATTCTCAGTATGTCACTGTCAAAAAACAGATTATTAAATATAAAATGAACTTTACATTTTGATGACAACATACTGAATTATGTTTATTATTAGAAAAATAACACTGATAAAATTATTTATGCAAAAGAAGCACCAGAAATGGTAAAATTGTGTATCTCTGAAGATTTTAATTGTCTTCAAAGTCTGAAGACTTTGAAATTGTTAATGTCACAGATGGACAGGTAATGTGTAAGGATTGCATTATTTCAAAAAATACAAAAAGATGGCTATTTCCTATACTTTTTTTTTTTTTTTTTTAAAAGAGATTAATAAAATGGCCAAATATCTCAGGAAGCTACCTACTAACTATTAAACACTAATAGGCAAGTGTCTGAATGCAAAGACAGGCAGTGCCTCTGCTGGAAAGAAAGAAACGCCATAGATGAAGTAGAGTGTTAGTATTTGTCTGTTTACCTGAACTATGTAAGAAGGAGGCTGGGTGGGCAACTGTAAGCCATACAGAAAGCCCAAATATTTGTACAGCATTATACCTCTTGGATATTGTCATTCCGAAATATAGTGCAAATTATAAAATGATTTCTTTTTTTTAACTGAGGAAACTGAAAACTTGAAGTCATCTGGTTCTTCTGAAAAAGCTTATCAGCAGAACTGAGAACATTTTTAGGAAAATGAGTTCATTGTACCAAAATGAGTACTGTCATGTTGGGTGGCAAAGGAAATGACACTCAAGGAACACTGAATCTCAGATGCAGAGTACGTCCCAGTATGAGTGAGAAATTAGTGTTTATGAGAAACTTTGCTATTAATATGCATCTGAACCTTAATAATTTCATTAGCTGTACTTTTTTGCAAATCAAAGTAAGTACCTGTTGAATGCTATTTACCTTGGTCTAAGTAAGTCACAGATTCAAGACTCTGCAAGAAAATTAAGAGTCGTAGTTCGTTAATGAGGTATATGAGCATGTTCCTGCTATAAAGAGAAGCTGAAGGCAAACGAAGATTATACTGAATATTCAGTTTCAGATTTATGACCTTTCCCTTCTTTAAAAAGAAGAATTTGCCATGTCAATGTTACATTTTACTACTGTACAGTGTTGTCATGTATTGTACAAGAATTTCAAGCTCAAGCCATTTCCAAATGCAGACCTCCCCTATAAAGAAAATATTTTGTTGCTATCCTTTACACATTATGAAATTTTTGTATATTTTCAAATTGTCTCATATAACAGATGGGAGTGAAGTTTCTCAGAGTTCTTGAAAAGAAATGAAACAATCTGATAGCATAATAAAGACTGAGTACTCTATTTCAATGCTTTATAGACAAGTGGAGAAACATATTAGGTTATTATTAGGGCTATTAATTATTATGTCGCTTTAACACATGGCACAGACCATCTAGTATTTCCATGTATTGATCTGACCATTTACTTGGTTTTTCTGACCATTTACTTGCAGCGCTTTCTAAGACATCAGTAACTGTAAGGTTCTAACATCATCTAACATCTAACATATAAACTTCTGAAGGCTGTTAATGTGATAGACTGTATGCGAGGCATGTTATTTCAGCAACCATTTGTGGTTCACTTATCTTCTATAAACCTTTGGAATTAGGCTTGGATATGGCCCAAAGTTTCTGGAATAAATACTATGCCAATTTTATCATCATGGGAAACCTTGAATTCTCTTGGAATGAATGGAACACTGAAGAATGAATACTTTGACACTGCTGGGCATAAGAACCACACATTCACCTACCAATTACCATACACAATAAAAATGTGATTTTCAGAGGAAAAAAAAGTAAAAAAAAGATGTAGAAGATGCAATGTCAAATTGAATTTGGATTATGTGTATATTAAGTTATACACAGTTAATACAGTTTGGGGTTTTTTTTTTCAGCTAGACAAAGTGAAAAAAAAGTAGATCAAAAGTGGAGACAGTATACAGTGGGGCTGTGGTGGAGATTGCAGATAACCTGGAAATTGTCCTCAGATAAATAAGTATTGTTGCTTCGTTTTGCAGTAGACTAATGGTGTTTGGCAATGGAGACTTTCTGTGAAGATCTTCCCCACTAGCACAAGATACTTTAATTCCACCACTAAGTAAGAAAAATGAGTGTGGTATCACAGTTGATTATTCACATTTATACCTATTTATGGCAACACATTCAGTTAATTACATTCAAGCAAACCCAGTTTCACTCATTGTTAATATCCTAGTATATTACCACAGCTGTTCAAGATTCAGCTGTCTTCTGGTTTCTTTTTTCTTGTATGAATCTCCAGATTCACCCCATTTTGTTTCTTGAGTGCATTATTCCTCACTTATAAATCAGTGCAAGAATTAATCAGCTTTTCCAAATGGCTGAGTTTGAATTCCTCTGTTTCCTGGCTCCTTAAAAAGCAAGTTAAAAAAAGATCAAGCATCCTGCTAAGTTAGTAATTTGAAACTTTTTCCTTTTTCTCAAAGGGGAGTGAAAAGGTGCATGGTAGGACAGGGCCTTCTTTTTGTGCTCCATGTGTTTTGCCATACAAAAGCAAAGCCTACTGAGGGCTGAAGCCCACTCTCTCAAGCACCCACCTCTTTTGCCAAAAATACTAGCTCAAATTGTATTAACAGAAATCATTACTCAGTCTTTTAACCGCTACAAAGGCTGCTGAAGGGAAAAAAAAGTCTATCATGGAGACAAAATCGTAGCACTGCAGAAAACACATTAAGACACAAACTTCCATACCATCTCGATACAGACCATGCATGTGCATAAATACATGCCATATACTCTGCAAACATGTGGATTCGAAACTTACTCTACAATGGGTCCTTTCTGCTTTGTGTCAGATTTCTTTCAAAGAGCTAGTTTGAGTAATAGGAATATGGATAGGAAAATTACTCATACAATATAAGGTGGTCTTTTTTTACTTTCTGTATACTTTTTGAATGTTTAAGGAGCAAATAGTGCTTATTCTGAATTGAAAACTGATGTATGTCATCACTTGTCAAGGAATGATGCCTTTTTGTTTTTGTGTTCTTTCAAGTATTAATTTGTGGGCTGGTAACAGAAAAATTTGCAACTTAAATCTAACATTGGAGAAATAGGAACTATACCAGTTTTACCCCATATTCAGTAAGAAGCAAGGCTTTAAGACAAATTCTGAAGGAAACAATAGATGAAGAAATGGAAGTAGTAGAAAAATGGCATAAAACCAAGGAAAGTTTCTCAGAGGTATATTGTACCAGATTTTTCCTGAGAGCTTTTCTTGATTTTTTTTTAAATTGATGCTCTAAGTTTGAGAGAGCTGCTTAAGATGAAGGACCATGTTATCACAAGAATAAAAGAACTGAAGAAATTTAGGATGGAAATTAGAAAGAATATTTCTATTGAGTGTAGCAGGTTTCTGAAGAAGGATTACTGAAAAAAAATGCTAACAGGGAAATCTTAATTCATTTCAAGATAGAATTTGAAAGGAATAAAAATGATATGGTTTCCTGTGGCAGCAGAGAATTGCTCTCGGTAGCCCAGACATTTCTAACTCTGCTGTGCTAAGATATGATGTATTTACAGGGGGCTATTGAGCCACCTCCTCACCACTACTTCCGGTGCAGATTATCTGATTCTCCTTACCTCAACTACCTCTCAGTACCACCACCGTTGCTCAAGATCTTCTGGGGCAAGTCTCTGCACAGCTGAAATGAGAGCTAACACTTGCTGGCACCAGGCCAGGTCCTTAGCTCATTGCTGGGGCAAATTGATGTCCTCTTTGATCCACTTTTTGACTTGTTAAAGGTCCAGCTTTTTGAAAAGCTGACTATGAAATGCTGGGTTCTCTGAAAAGCCAGTGACTTCAGTGCAAATTGAAGGCAGTCATCTAAGCTATAATAGCAACCCCAGGCCACAGGGCACTATTTAAAGACTCAGACGCATTTGTTCTTGAGATGGCTATTGAGACTTTCTTAAACCCCCACATGGAAATCCCTATAAATTCCATCTGTTTTTCCCATTGTTCTGAAATTTCACTGAATTTCTAGAGTATTTTTAAGGTGAAAGATTTCTGCTGCCAGCAATGCCATTACACTGTTTGTAGAATTGGTGGTTTATCAGTATTTTCTTGGGCAAAATGTGTTCTTCGTCTGTGCTCATCTTTTCTGTTTACTGCTTTATTGCTACCTTCTAGTGTAGAAGCAAATGTATTTTTATATAACTATTCATTTCCAATATTATTTGTGAAAGCTCTTTGAAGAAAAAGTGTTGGTATTTATTATTATTGTTATCATTATTATTATTCCTTTGTGCTTGTGAGATAAGTGTGTCAGATTTGTGGAACAGTGTTTATCATCACCAGTGAGATGAAGAAGATCACATTGCCAAATATTCTCTTTACTATGCAGAAGAAAGCAATGAGGCAGGGTGGTGTCTTCACTGAAGGCAAGATCCTGAGGTTCATTCTGCTCCTGGACCCTTAGATCCAATCTAATATTTTAACTCTGTTATAATCCTTGTATCTCTGAATCTGAAGACCCCTGGGAGAAAGCTGGATATTTTATTTTAATTTAATTTAATTTTATTTTATTTTATTTTATTTTATTTTATTTTATTTTATTTTATTTTATTTTATTTTATTTTATTTTACGATCTGATATTGGCAGTTCAGCACTTCATTCTAGAAGGCCACAGTATATTCAAGTCTCTTTTTGATTGCTGTGGCTTAGTATGTATATGGTGGAATTGTAAAACCAGTTTTCCCACCATTGACAGTCTCTGAAATGTAAGATAGAGAAATGTTTTTTTTTCTAATTTGTATACAGAACCACAACCAGCTGATCTGGTTTTTTCCTTATGTGTCTAGGAAAATTTACTTTAAAGACAGATTACAAACATCATTTTAACTGACCTCTGCTGTGTGTTTAAAAATTATCTGTTTTTTTTTTTTGTTTTCTTTTTAATGCTATTATATTGTTTGAACATAACATTTGGAGAATCCCAGACATTTTTCTCTGTTGACTCATTAGCACCAAAACGACACTTCTGAAAGGCTTTTTGAAAGCTCAGGAAAGCCCAAGAAAAACAGAATTAGTTATCTGCAGACTGTAAAAGCAGATAATTAAAAGGGAATTTTGATATGTCAAAACATGTATTTGGTGGCTATGATAGACTTAAAGCTAACACTTAGGAATGTGGCTAGAAAAAGGAAAATAGTGTGGATGCTAGACAAAGAAAGGACATATAAAAATATTGAGCTCATCTTTTCTTGAGTATAAAAGGAAATGAGAAAATTGCAAATTGCTTGCATTTTTTTTTAACTTTCTATTAAAAGCTTATAATAATTTCGTTTAATCTTTGCTTTAGAAAAAATTACTAAAAATAATCTTAGAAGCAGTCAGGTAAAAAGAAATAACAAACTCACACACCCCCAAGTGTGTAAGAAAAGAAAATAAAAATGGATTTAATCCTCTGTAACGTACACAAAAATATTGTAGGATTGTTGAATGGCAGACGAAGACAAAGAAATAAATGACTCTGTTGTGGCTGAAGTCCTATGTGCATTCTATTTTCAACTAGAGGCTGAAATTTGGATATAGCAAATAAATACACTAAAAATCTTGATTTTTTGATTATACAATTTGTTCTCCTCAAAGCAGTCCCACCTGCGATAATATTTCATATTCTTTGGCATATCTTTGGGGACATTTCTACTACACTACAATCCTGACACGATATCAGTGTTTTTAATGGCAAGGCCTCTGAAAAACAAAATGACTTCAAAGAAGATGTCAGTATTCTCTTCAGGTACTTACTGGGTTGGGCTTACTGGGGTAGATGGAAAGTTTTTAGAATAACAACAAACCGTTAAGTGTGCGTGATATATCACTATTCACTTTCCCGAAGCTGCTGATAAGTAGATTTGATAAGTTCTTAAGACATGCTTTATAAAATAAAACATTATTTACAGAGCTATGACTCACATTGCATATTAAAGTGACTTCTTCCATCTGCTACTTCTCTCTGCCTCTATTTTGCAGAAGATGAGGTAAAACAGAATATGACAATAAATACAATGAAACAAGCTTCTTACAATGAAACAAGTTTATTGCCTTCTTTTCCTTTCTCATGATGGTAAAGGCAGACTGGGAAGAGGCAAAGTAAAAAAAAAAATAAATAAATAAAAGAGAGAATTAATTTGCAATGAATCTTGGCAATGGAATTTACTTGGCTGTAAAAAGTCTATGCTATCCCTGGAGCTTTCAGAGCTTTGGATAAGGCTGTATAGTTATGACAGCATATATGAGTGAGTTTTAATTAAATTAGTAGCTGCACTCTCTGCCATGGAATCATACAAACCAGAACCTTTAATCTGTATTTGTTTCCTGAAAGTATTTTTATATTCAGTTATCAAAAGGAAAAAAAAATTACAAAAAACCACAACCTTAAACAAAACATACAAGATCATTCCCACACTACGCCTTTATTCTAAGAAGAAAAAAAAAAAGGAAATTCTACCACAATGTGGGTGTGCAAACAGAAGCAGGATTTCTGCAAAGCAGCATGCCTTTGACACTGAATAATTGATCTGCCTGTCAAAGTGCAGAGGTAGGTGTGATCTGTGTGTCAAGATATTGGGAAATGCCTAATTTTATACCCATCTTATAACAGGCAAAATCTGGCCTGACCTAGACACCATAAGTGCAAGTACAACAGCAGCCATGGATGGAACATGAGCAAGTGTTCTGCTGGCAATTCTGACTTTCAAGTGTGGCACAGTATGGCCATTTCATCTCTTGATCTCCTAAAGTTTATAACAAAGCTGTCCTTTTTTTTTTTTTTTTTTTTTTTGGCATCAGAACTTACAAGTCTGAAATTTCTTTCTTAGTCACCTTTTGTGGGCTTCCTAGAAAGCCTTTGACCCTGCAGATCATAGGTTGAAAACTTCCCTTCCCACTAAATCAATTAAATAATATATATATATGATTTGTTAACCAATACATGAAATTTAGCTGAGAAGTATAATCAAGCTGTGAAATCTTTTAACTCAGTTTTGTGTAATTGTGAAACTATTAAAGTCTATTTCATTTAAGATTAATAGAAATTATGAATTTCCAGAAGAACCTTCAAAGGCTCATCTGTATTTGCTACTGTAGGATTTTCATATGAAATTACCTCTGTGCTAAAACATAAGTATCCAGATGTGAAGGCTATTTGCAAAGATTATCTTTGTTCCTAACCAGAATGATGATTTGTTTGTGCCAGCAGTGCTTGTCAGAAAATAGGCATACATTAATATTTTAGAGATCAGTGTGCTCCCAGAATATAACTCTGCATGTTTTATACCAAGCAGAAAACAACACTGGCTTTTATGTGGCAAAGTTATTGTTTTTATTCTTAAAGAGAAAAAAAAATGCTTTTATTTTTCTTTAACTTTGCTAAAAATATGGGACTTAGTTCCTAAGCTGCACAGGTCAAAGGAATTCAGGACTAAAGTATTTGTCATTGAATGGATATTGCCTAATTAGCACTATAAATCCCCCAAGTGGTATCATTCTCAATGGTTATTATGTGCTAAAGTTACTGCTGCAAATGGAAACTTAAAAATATCAAATCTAAACGTATTTTTTTTCCAGTAACATTGTGCACAGATCGAGCTAATCAGCATTTTTCAGGTGCATCAACTAACCATCAAAACCATGTGGCACTGGAGCTGTTTGACTTCTTGGTCTGTGCGTGACACTTTTGTTGTAGGAGAATTACGCTTTTTCTTTTATATAAAGTGTTGGGAAAAATTGAGAGCTTTAAGCTAAATCTTGTATTGTAAATGCTTTGATTCTTGAATATTTAAGTTGTTTGGAACAGCCATTTCAAAGCTCACAACATCATTATGCTTTTTATTAGCATGTACTGATAAATTTGGTATCTAATTGTGATTATTTACATTTTGCTAAGATGCACAGATCAGATGATGACTGAAGATGGACTCAACATAGAATTTAATAATAATCAACTATCAAGTCCACAAAACTTCACTCATTAGATATATTAGATATATCCCTCCTTTGGTTCATTGTACTGAGGCACATTTGGTATCACAGAAACAGTATTGCCTTAAAGTACAAGAAGAGTCCTGATGTTTCCCTTTTAAAGAAAACACATCACTCAAGCAAAAATCACATATATTCTTGCACTCTTAGTCTTAGGCATTTTACTCATGGAAAAAAAAAATGAAGTATATCAACAACAGAAAATAATAAATATAAAAATATATACAATAAGCTGTATGAA
Organism: Eudromia elegans; assembly: GCA_003342815.1. NCBI lineage: Eukaryota > Metazoa > Chordata > Aves > Tinamiformes > Tinamidae > Eudromia > Eudromia elegans. The sequence goes on from PTEX01000105.1 coordinate 2,017,962, forward strand.
ATACATACATAAAATGAAATATATACAATAAGCTAAACACATAGTGGATAGACATAGGATAGGACATAGGATAGGACCTATGTTTTTAGATGTTGGTTTGGACATCAATAGCTGTGGTTACTCTGCAATATGTTTGTGTCTAAGCAGCAGCACAGGTGTGTGTTGATCAGCATGAAAACTGCAACAGGATTTCAGCTCCACACACACCCCTTACTCATTGTTCTCTCTATTTGCTCTGTCATATCTCTCCTCCTTCCCTTCTTTTTAAATGCATGAGCATATATTTTTATTCCATTTCCTTTGCTTCAGAGTATAAATAGGTGAAGGTAAACATTGGCTTTGCAAAAATACCAAGAAATTGCTCTTTCCTATCCTTTCTTTCCTTCCATCCTTCCATCCTTCCATGTGGTGATATCTGCTTATTTGACATGTCTGCTTTCATTGGTGCATCCATTGGTGCATCCCTTTCCTCAGCTCCTGGTCGGATTCTTTGCAGGAGACTGCAGCTGTCCCTGTTACACTGCAGAGCACTTGATACCCTTTGTAGACCAAAGGCACGGGCAGACGATTGCCAAAATATGGCAATCTTTGTCTTGAAGGTTCTACTGATGAAAGAAGAGCAAGTTCCTGTCATTTTCATATGTAGGGAAACAAGGTAACACTTAATTACATAGAGAATCAGAAGATCAGAGAATTATGGAAATGTCTAGGTTAGAAGAGAACTCTAAACTCATCTCCTACAATCTTCTGTTGAGAGGAAAGCCTTAGATTAGATTATCAAGGGCCTCCCGGTTATCCATTAGGTTATCCACGAATATCTTCAATATTTTTAATATTACCGTGTTTTCTGTATGTGCTAATCCATCTTTTAGCTCTCCCCCTACAATTAGCTACAATTACCCTACAATTAGACTCCCCCAGGCCTACTCATCACAAATCCACTCATTCAAACTTTCATTGTATGCTAATGAATGTATATTGTGTGTATTGTGAATGTGTATATCAGTGTATATAAATACCTCAAGGGAGGGAGACAGGAGATTGAGACCGACCTATTTTCGGTGGTGTCCACTGATAGGACTAGAGGAAACGGCTGCAAACTGAAGCATCCAAAGTTCCACAGGAACTTCAGGAAAAATTTCTTAACAGTGAGGGTGACAGAGCACTGGAACAGGCTGCCCAGAGAGGCTGTTGAATCTCCTTCTATGGAGATATTCAAGATCCACTTGTATGCAACCCTGTGCCACATGCTCTAGGTGTCCCTGCGTGTGCAGAGGGGTTGGACTAGATAACCTCTAGAGGTCATCCCTTCCAGCCTTAATGATTCTATGATTTTAAGCTCTTCAACCTTCTTATTGCCTTGGTGCAGTGACCCACTCCAATTTTTTAGTGTCTCTTTTGAACTGAGGCTAGGGAGCAATGACTGACACAGTATTCCAGGTGTGGCCAAACAAGTTCCTACATATGACCAACAAATTATGATTAATAATAAATCTAACCTCAGGAAGGAAATTAAAGCATTATACTTTTGTATGTTTAAATACCATATTCTTCCTCAAAACCAGAGGATTAGAGTGGAAGCTTATCAGGAATAGCAGATTCATCTGCAAACAGCAGGATATTGAAACTCATTTACATCATAACTTCAGTACAGTTTTTATTCTTGTTTTTTAGTTATAAATAGCAATAGGAAGGGGAAAAAATGAAAAAAAATATTTTCAGTAAATGCAATAACTCTTGGTTGGCAAATATTTATTTCTGTCTTCTATTCCAGGTGAAGTTCTGGTAGGCCATTACTCAGCATTTTGACTTAAATATTGAGAGTGACAGTTAGGTCACATAAGGAAATCTCTAGTATAAACCCTGAAGTGTATGGTTTGAATATGGTTTGAATATAGCAGGAAAAAAATGTATGTCGGACTACAGTATGAGCACTTACAGACATTTAAAGACTACACATATAAATAAGGAGCTAAACTAGACTGTGAATTGCACGTAGTTGTTTGGATACTTCTGTGCCTGTGGAAATACCTAATTGGCATGAACTCTCCTAAAAGGGTACTCACAAAATCACTGTTTCCTCTTGTCCTTTGTTTTCCAACTTTTATCTCCCTTTCACCATTTATACCCTTCTTAAGTCCACACAAAGAGGAAGGAGAGCTTCCTATAAGTAGAATAGCAAGTTTTATTGTTGTTGTTGTTGTTGTTGTTGTTATTATTATTATCCAGGACATCTACATAAAGTAGCTTTTGCTTCAAAAATGTTCACACGATGAAAGCTAATTTTAAAAGATGAGAAGATGAAATTCAGTTATGTGTATCCATTTTCAAAGCTCATCTATTCAGGTATTTTTAGTTTGAAGAGAAAAAAAAGAAAAAGAAAAATTAACTCCACATGAAAGCAATTCTTTTCTTGTTACATTTTGAATGGTTTGTTAGCAAAGTGCTGTGCTATTTTCTTTTCTTCAAGAGAAGAACTATTTTGTTAAATACAGAGATCTCTGGTGGAACTGCAGTGAGAGGGTTAGTTTGCATGTTCCTGTGTTTCCCTCTCATGTTCCTTGATCCTTTGACAGCTAGACTCCATTAACCCATTGGTATGACCTCTTAGTAATACTTCTGTAAAATAGTCTTGTCTAGGGAAGTCTTATCATTTGGAAGAATACATTGATGATTCTTTCCTAATGACTTCCAAAAATTTCCTCAGCCTTCCTGTTTGCAAAGTTGGTATGTCATGTCAAAAGCCTCATTGTTTGTCCTAACAAGAACATTTTTAGAAAGATGTTTTGTTCTGAATGTTTCTGGGTCAGATATTCAGTTTTTCATGATGATTTGAGGAAGACAAGGAGATCACTTCGATGCTTTTGGAAACCAGTCAGTATTTCAAATTTGAGGAGTTCTCATCTTTTTCACAGATGAGTTTGCAGATGTTGGCATTTAGTCTGGGAAGCACTGTGTGGAAAATGTGCGAAGGGACTGGCATCTGACCTGTAAATGAGTAACTTGTATCAATTTAAGCAAGTGCTGTAAGTTTTGCAAAACTCTATTACACTGTTATTCCCTGATAAAGAAGCACATTTGCCGAGTACAAAAGCTTTCTGCTTAAGAGATCTCTTCTGTAATTTCCACTATCCATTACCTAACTGAAAAGACACAAAACAAAAAGCAACATTTGCTGTTGCTTTATTGCCTTGGCTCAGGGATTTCCGTATTAGTGTTAACTGCCATTGAAAACAGCAGGTGGTAATTTCCAGTGGAAACAAGCAGCTTCCAGGACCTGACAAACCTCATTTACTTACCCCCTGTGCAATGCTTCTTAGGAATATTATAAACTGTGGGCTATTTCTCATTTGTCCTTGTTTTAGCTGACGTTGTCATTCTTGACTCTACTACAAGTAAATGATGATCTAATGTCACTTCTATAATTACTTGGCATCATGAATAAACCTTAATTCCCCTGGCTCAATAACAGCTCTCTGCTTGACATTCAATAAACAAGGTTTTTAGGTTGTTGTAGTTTATTTTCTTTATTTTTTTCTTGGTGCTTTCAGTGCACACTATGCAGGAGGAGTTCAGGGCTACTGAAAAAAAAGTAGAGAGAAACAACTGTATATGGCATGGGACTACTGAAAGGCTGCTTCTGTTTTTCATCACTTAGTTAGGTAGACCTATGTAAATCCAAATGGGCATAAGGGAAACAGTACACACTGATGATGATTTTATCTGTAGGGCCCAATTCAGCTCCGGGGGAAGCTCTGAGAGTGACTCCAAGGGGAGCAAGAACCCCAGACTATCAGGCTGTTCTGTGCAGAGTCACAAACTACAGACTTAAGGGCACATACCGTAGGTATTGTGACTATGACTGTTGAAGCCTTGCTGCATGTCTCAAGATGTATTGATGTCTTGACTCGTACTGTTTATGTGTAGCTCCATATAACACAATTCAACCAGATGCAACCAAGCTTTTCAGTTATGAAGTAAAATCACTTCTTCTGAGCAAAAGCCTTCAGATCACTTATGAGGAAAAATCAATTTTAATTGCTATGTTGTCTGTATTGGTTCAAGCAGTTCTTACTATCACACATGAATTTTGCTCCTATTCACTATTAAGATCCTACCGGTGAACTGAGTGCCTAGGAGTCAAAATGATCAGAAGTCCAAGTCCCAATTTCCCAATTGCCTTCACATTTAAAGTTCTGGAAAGAACTTTTCTTTTATGCTAAATGCTAAAAAAAAATCTCCTTTTCTAACAAGATAAACGTAGCATTACTTAAAGTGAGGAAACCAACCCTTCTGTTTTTGCCATATTCAGGATGCAATTCATTGCAAGATGAAGAGGACAAGAAGCAAATATTACAAATATAGGGCAAAGATAAAGATTTTTTTCCCCATCCTTCCAAGGAAAAGAAGAGAAAATAAAATCTGGAACTGCTTCAGGGGCTTGGCCTTTCAAAAGAGGCATGCATGCCAGAAAAGGACAGAACCATCTCAACCTCTAATCTATCTTGTATGAACAGCAATGAGCTGCTGTAGAAATGTATATGAAAAGGAGGGAAGTTGAAATGCTACAGAATGAGGAATGGCAAAAAAAGTAATTGTGTGAAGGATGGACAAAAATGCTCTGGTGGACATGCAAGAGGGAATGCATATTCAAGGCAAGAGACCAACACACCACCATTCTTTAAAAGTGAAAGGGTTTCTCAGAGATCAATGATATGGTTTCTTAATAATTTCCTTTTACAAATCTCTCCAATTTGTATTATTCATATTTATTATTTATTACCTTGTTTATTATTTATATCTATACTTTATTTATAGCTACAGACAGTTCTGGAGTCAACAGTGAATACTGAAATTGTTAAAAGTAACAAGCCAATCATATCCCTGTCACTAAAGTTGTACCTGACCACTGCAGACTACAGCATGAGGGCAAATACACTATTACCTACCAGAAAACAGTACATTGATGATGCAGTCTTTTTCAGTTTGTAAAAAACAATACTTAAGTGTACCATATTAAAATACAGGATTTTGGTCCCAAATGAACTGTTCATAAATCATACTGAGAAAGCAAATGTAGTTGGCACAGAGGAAGGAAGAGGGAAGGGGAGTTGATTTTTTGGCTTATGTTGCCAAACAGCAAGAAATATCTGCAAGTTCCAAGTCAAGAATCTCATTGGTCTATAGACATATGTTCCTGGCAGTCTAGCATTTATGCTCTTGGGACTTGTAGAAAATGTGGTTGTGCTTCTGTTCACCAAGATACTTTCCCATATAAATATGTAATTAAATCTATTGCAGTCATTTCACAGCAACAAACAGGCCAGGAAAACACTCTCAGAAACAAAACTTAAGCCTTGATCATACTATTTGTACTAAGTTTCTAAAATTGTTCCTTACTAAAATATCAGGAGATTTGGACTGTATTCTAGCATCTTTTCCTGTGGCTGGAAACTAAGACAATCTCTGTGTAACCTACAAACCCAGCATCTCTGCAGCAATTCTAAAGTGAAAGAAAGGAAAAACTTTGATCTTCTACGTTTCAATGAAAGCACTTTTATGGGGACCGGGTAAGAAGCGGGGAGGGAAATTTCATGATTGTTTTGTTCTCTGAAACAATCCCATCTCCTTTCTTGATCAGTAATTTTGTCAAGAAGCTGTCATGGATGTTCAAACACTAGTTCAGATTGGGAAGCATAGAGAAAACTGTGAGAGCAACAGAGAAGTGGAAGGATCTTGCACCAGAGAGCAACCAGAAGAGTTGCTGCAGAAGACAGGAAGAAGCAGAGTACAATGCCCTAAAGATACTGCACATCTTTCAGATGGTGCACACCACCAAAAGTGCAGTGAAATGCCCCAGAACTATTTCCACTGCATTTTTTTGCACAAAATCTTTTCAAAGAATTATAGAATGCTTAAGGTTGGAAGGGACCTCTAGAGGTCATCTAGTCCAACCTCCTGCACACACAGGGTCACCTAGAGCATGTGGCATAGGTTGACATCTAGGTGAGTGTTGAAGATCTCCAGAGAAGGAGACTCCATGACCTCTCGGTAACCTGTTCCAGGGCTCTGTTGCCCTCACTGTTAAGAAATTTTTCTTTAAGGTCCTGTGGAACTTTTGGTGCTTCAGTTTGTAGCCATTTTCTCTAGTCCTGTTGCTGGCCACCACTGAAAAGCCCCATCCTTCTCACTCCCTCTCTTAAGGTACTTATACACAGCGATGCGGTCCCCTCTCAGTCTTCTCTTCTCCAGGCTGAAGAGGCCCAGCTCTCTCAGCCTTTCCTCACAGGGCAGATGTTCCAGGCCCCTAATCATCTTTGTGGCCCTGCGCTGGACCCTCCCTTGCAGCTCCACATCCCTCCTGCACTGGGGAGCCCAGAACTGCACACAGTACTCGAGGTGCGGCCTCACCAGGGCTGAGTAGAGGGGCAGAATCACCTCCCTCGACCTGCTGGAGACGCTCTGCTTAATGCACCCCAAGATCCCATTGGCCTTCTTGGCCACGAGAGCACACTGCTGCCTCATGGTCAACTTGTTGTCCACCATGATGCCCAGGTCCCTCTCTGCGGGGCTGCTCTTCAGAAGGTCGGTGCCCAGCCTGTATGGGTGTCTGGGGTTATTCCTCCTCAGATGCAGGAACCTGCACTTTCACTTGTCAAATTTCATAAGATTTCTCTCTGCCCAGATGTCCAGTTTTGTCACTTTTTAAAGTTTAGTGTAATTATAAAATACTTCTTTGAATATTGTGTACTAGTGGATTACACAATTCTTTGTTTTTCATGGTATAATTGCATTTCACTCCATTTACTTACATTTTTGCACTCATTTTTGGCTAAGTATAAAATGCATGCAATGTGTGGTGGTTTGTATTAAAACATTGCCAAGATTTTCCTCACAAAAAACCAGGAGTAATACTTCATATATGATTAATATTTATAATCCAGGCTGAACAAGCATTAAAACTATTTTTTTATAGCATACCACTAAAATGATCTTTTTAAAGTATGTCTTAATCTAACAGCTTGACAACTTACCAATCAGTGTCCTTTTTCATGATCAGGCTGTCACCATCCAACAGTTATTTTCCACTTTAAAGACAGTATCAACTCCTTTAACGACATTGCAGCATGCAAAAATGCCAGGACTGCTAGACTTGAGGAGAGCTATACCACCACGGAGCCTTGCTCAAAGGACAGTGAGCAGTGATCTTGCTGGATTTGCTTGGAGAGTATTTGAACAGTGTTGTTGCCTCCATGATCACTATCCAGGGTTCAGAAATATTGTTTCTATTTTTGTGCTAGCAGTGTGAACCCATGAATCATGACAAAATTTTTTTTCTTAGAAAACTCTGAAAGACATGAGTGCCATTCATCTTTCCAAGCCAGCCAATGATATTGTCACTGCAATATTTCTGGTTTCCTGACAGAGCTTGCAGGAATGTGGAACAGTTGCTTTCTCTATTTATGTGTTCAGCAGCAAATGGGAGAGGAATGGAAATGCTATAAGCACCTTGTTCTGGCAGGCTGTTGTGCCTAACTCATCACAGAGGCTCAGTTGTGGCCACAGTGTGTCACAGCTAGGTGGTTATTGCTTGCCTTTTGGATTTTTCAGCTAGAGATTTATGGCTTAATGTGTGATTTCAACTCAGTGTTTTGAATTTCCAGACTGTGTAGATACCACGCGTTTTTCATTAAAAGGTTTCATTTTCATGGGTTACATGAGTGCACTACCGCAAGTTGAATGCACCTCTGGAGTCATGTCTGGGTATTTTTTTTTTGTTTGTTCTTTGGTTTTTTTTTTTTCTCCTTAACTGAAAGTCTTTCAGTTACACTTAATAATGCCACTTTTACAGCCCCTATACCTAAAACATTCCGATGATCCATGCTAGAGCCATGCTGATGGTGAGCAGAGGAAAACTGTAAGGTACTCTTTAAAATTCCAAAGAGTTAGGGATCCAGAAAATTAGAGTATTACAGTGACAAATATGAAAGCAAAGAGATATGGGACCGGATCAGGGGGACTGGACTAGAGGATCTCTAGAGGTCCCTTCCAACCTCAATCATTCTGTGATTCTGTGATCTGCTTTGAAAGTGGCTGGCAGACACCCATTGCAAAACTGTGGCAAAGGAACAGGCAAACAGGACATGGACAGGTCTATTGACAGGGTGTTGTACTATCAGAAGTCATAAGCACAGTGTGTGTACCTGACTGCTTATGCTGGTAATACATGCAAGAATATCAGCACAGCAGCCAGGTGTGCACTAATCTGCAAAGAGAGACATGTAGGGTAGGAAACTGGAGGCGTCGCATCGTGCATTTAGAGATGCAAAGCACTTCTCCACAAGACTCCTCTCAAGTAAAGGTATTTCCACAGAGTCCGGAAGAAAAGAAGAAGAGTCTGAGCAACATCTTCATTCTTACTTCTTTATAGCATGATTATGCCATACTGCAGGTCTATGATAGATACCACTACCTTCATGTCTCTGAAATACACCGGATGGCTTCTAAAAATAGAAAAAATATATTTTTTACAATGGCTGTCAGTAAGGCATGAGAGAACATATGACTGTCCAAAGTCCTTTAAAGTGAACAGGGAGACAGTTTGCTTCCTAAATTACATTGCAGGACCCTTGCTCCTGTCCATAACATGCTGCAAATTTTACATACCTAATCCTTGTGTGCAAATTTTTCATTGTCTTTCCTAGGACAGTTATGGCCATCAGAAACAAAGGAAAACAAAAATAAGAAAAAACAGCAACAAAAAAGAATAATAATGATAATATATGATACCTTTTTCTCAAGTTGCATTGCCATTTTGTGTCTTCCTCTGTTTATGCTCTCGTTTTGGCACAATCAACAGAAGAATAAAAAGGAAGCATTAGTGATTGTTAAACTAAGAGCTTGCACACCATCATCCCTGGTGTGCAATCAAAGCTTGAAACCAGAGGTGTGCTGCCAGCTGCACCGCTCATTTCTTGCTATTAAAACTGCTGTGGATGCATACGGCAACAACTAAGGCAGGAGTGAAGAGAGTTAAAAAAAAAAAAAGAGAGATAGAGAAATGTGTTCGGTCAGAAAGTAGCAGGACTTTTCATCCAGCAAAGTGTCATACCACGAAACATACAGTGACTGGTTCCTATATGATAATTAAATTACTGGGATCTGAATCTTAAGCATTCTTTCCCCAAAATTCAAAGAGCTCAGATCTAGACCAGGTCTGTGCACATCAAAATCTGTCATTATTTAGTAGTTTTTGGTGGGCTGTATAGAAGTAATTGGTAGGTGTATTTACCTTTTGGAGAAAAGTTACCAAGTTATATAAAAGACTATCAAACAAGAGCATTTTCTAGTAGTCCAATAAAGACCAAAAGTTAAGGTAAACCAAATAGCATATTTTTCTTAAAAAGCAATTGAAAATTGGGAGCAATTCTTAGTTTTAAAATATAAATTACAGACTATTATTCCTGGTCGAACTTTATTGGCATTTCTCTTTATTTAAAAATTGCCTGGTGTGAGTATAAGAGCTTCATAGGAATTTTTGAAAATATATTATTTCAGTGTGTTGTAATAGGACATCCTGGCTCACTATTTCTGTTGACAGTTTGTTATACTCTTTTCTAGCAAAGAATGGGTGCTCAGAGCAGACAACACCAATATCAGAAACTGAGTGACAAGCCTGAGCATAGAGTTTCTGTCAATTACTTATAGGCTTGATTTTTTTCTTTTGTTTTTTTGTTTTGTTTTGTTTCATCTGATGCTACAGAAAAGGAAAATAGCTAATATAGCAACCTGGAGAGAAAGGTAGTTCAGACTTTTATTGAAAGTCTTGTGCCACAAGTTCTGTATCTGGGTACCAGATGCCTTGCATGGACATACTGACTCTGTTCATCAGCTCTGTTCATCAAGGAGACTGGGTTAGACAATAACATTGAAAGGAAAAAGGCTTATAATTCTTCCAAGTATCAGCCAAGAAAGAGAAATGACTCTCTTAATCTTTTAAATTTTGTTAATGTTTAAATGCTGGTCTTTGTCCTCTTTTCTATTATTTTCTCCTTTTTTTTTTTTCTTTTTTCTAGAGGTAATTCTAAATTTCTGCTCAAACTTGTAAATATTTGTCTTGAGACACTTCACTTCTGTTTTGCCTGCCTCGAGAAGACTTATACTGAGTATTCAGAAGTGCAACATCTCTTTATTTCACATTATTGTTTGAGAGTCTAACATTGCCAATTATGGTGGTTACAAGTTACTCTATGCAAAAAGTATGGAAATAGTGGATTGTATCCTCACAGGAGCACATCACTTTTTCTTACTTTTTTCACTTTTCTTACATTTTTCTTCCAAAAGTCAGACTGATGAATACTGTGTTTTCCCACCACCACTCAATATCAGGTTGTTTGTATAGCTAAAATCTGTAAGATATATCTAAGGAAATAATTCCATCACAGATATAGAAATTATATAGAAAGAACATCCACATATATTGAAAAGGCTCATACTGTAGATGACAATAACTATGTTTACTTAGTTATAGTGTGTGGTTATATTTGGTCAGAAAAAAGAACAAGACAGCCATCTGCAGCAGCATCATCTACTGGTCCATAATAACATTATAAAAACTGAGAGCATCTGACTGAAAACCATGCCATTCATCAAGGACACTGTTTGTCCACTCTTACTTGTATGGAGTAGCCAGTCTGAATGACATATTCTGCATTAAGGAGCAGCCCATTCTAGTCCATAATGATTTTCCTTCTGTAGAATGTAGAGTTGGCAGGAGCTCAAGAGTCTTTTCATGCTGAGCTGTGGGATGCGAGGTTCAAAATAGGAATGGCAGTCTTCTGCTTGCATTTTGCTTTATCTTAAGGTAAAAATAAAAGAAGAATGTAGAAATAATCACCCTCACTTCAAAATTTAAGGCATAGCGCATGACACTTGCAATCTGTGTGGATGGATATTTGAAATACATGAAAAACTATGAGTTCTGCTCAAAATGTTTTTCTTTAAAAGTGGAAAATAGATATTATGAAAATAAGGCTATATTAATCTACATTCTGGTTTTACTTTCCATTGATTAAATTTAAATGATTGTTTTTAAAGCCTGAATAAACAAAAAAAACAAAAGATCAAAATCACTGTGTAAAAAGACAGAGAACAAAAAGGAAATGGAATGGAAAAAGAGTAGGATAGTTAAGGTGTACTCTCAGCCTTACCATTTTGGTGATACACGTCAACTGAAAAAGGCAGGAAAGGAGGTTAGATTCCCTTCAAAACAATTCTACAGTTTTTCAACTGTGGCTAAAATTAACTGAAGGTATCCAACAGAAAAAGAGTACATTTCAAATTATAAAAAATGGTATACTTTTTAAAGATTTTGCTATTTATGAAGCAAGAAAAGTTTGCAAATACATCTGCCAATAAGTCAACCAATATCGTTTCAGCCATCAAACATTCTTTCTACAAGACTCTATTCACTTTTCTGAAACAAAGAAAAATATAAAATTCAGTTAACACATAAAGTTCAGTTAACATTGTTAACTCAAAAAAAAAAAAAATCATTTATCCATACTTGGACTTATACCAGAATGTTTGCTTCTACAAATTTATGTTGGAAATCTCATAAAAAGAGTTTTCCCTCAAGACTTTCAGTATTTCCGGATTTGTGTCAAATAAGAGACAGTTAAAGAACAGACTCTTGCTCTTGCACTGAATTTTGAGTTATTTTGCAAAGCCAAAGCAGTAATGGTAGAACAGAACTGAATGGCATGTTTGAGCTAATCATCTGTGCACCATGCAAAGATTTACCACTGAAGAATGGAAAAACTGTGAATTTAAGATGAATTAGTCAGAAAATTTTAACTGAAATCTACTAAATGCTTCAGAAGTGCTAAAAATAGCTTATTTACTTTTATCACAGTTATAAAAGAGAGCAAATGAAGGATTCAGTGCATCAAATCAGTGCTACCGATGGCAATGGATAAAGAAGTGGTTTGCAGAAGGTGATGCCAAGAAACCTTTGGCAGGATTAGAAATTGAGTGGTAGTGTTGCTGTCTGGTTGCTATCAGGTAGACTACAGGAAAGATCACTGAATTTCTTAAGCATTTCCTAATGCAGAATGTAAGAAAAGATGTTTGGTTCTTTTTAATAAATGACAGAACAAACAAACAAAAACTAGTAAAACTATCAAAGCATATGCTGACTTGAGTACCAATTACAGATCTTTCATGTTTCATATACCTATGAAACAGATACTGAAGGCCATGCTGAAACTGCAGCTTTTCTCTAAAACATGTAATTTTGATGGAAATTTCACTAGGGAAAGTTTATTTTAGTTTTCAATTATTTTTAAACATACACATGCTGAATTTTTGGTCAAAACCAAGAGATAAGGCTGAGCAGCCAGCAGAGTTGTCTTCATGATCATCATTGCTGAGATACATGTTCAAGTTCATGCTATTCTTCAAATTTTTTTGAAGATGAAAATTTTTTTGGCAGATGAAGCCAGAGACATCTTTCAGAAGGCCATGCAAACACACCCTCATTCTTTCATATACTACAACCCATAAAATGATACAGCTCAGTGCATCATAAATAATTATACAAAGTGGAACTGTAACAGGTTGAAAAGCTAAAGACTGATTGTGTAGTCAGGAAGTAGGATAATTACAATTAATTTGAAGCATTCTTCTTCTTTCTCATGTTTCTATGCACAAGGACATAACAAAAGTAACAAAAGTTCCCTTAATTGCAATTGCAAATCAGAAAAAAAGCAATTGGTAGAAACAGAACATTATTCAATGCACAATTATTTTTCCCCTGCGCTCTCAATTCCATAGTAAACAGAAACAGCAGTTCTTAAATGGAAAGGAAACCTGCAAACATTCTTTTTTCCATTTCCCCAACAGGACAACAGGACAAAAAGATCTTCCTCTTCTTTCCCAATTTTCCTCGATATAATGAACCAACTGATCTCCCTAAAAGCCCAACATCAGATTCTCTGACTGTCCTGAAATGACCAATGTTTTAATAGAAAGAATCACAAGGAGAAAGAGATTAATACATTTCACTGTAATTTGTGCAAGGTTTATTTTCCAGAATTTGAGTCACAACTAATTCATTTTTTGGGAAAACTTGTTAAGTAAATAATGATGAGTGTAGTTCATGACAATGTCTCATGGTGAACCATGTATGAATGCAATTTCCTATTATGCTTGAACTTTTTTTTTTTTAGAAAAAAGCGAGAGTTTTTTGTGCCTATATCTCTTCTTACAATATAAAACATATATGTTCCAAAAGAAAATATAGGGCAGCTATTCTTGAATCATTCATAGTATAAAAATTAATATTCTGGAATATGTTTAGGTTAGCTTAGACTAAGTAAGCTCTTAATAATGTAAAACATTAAAAAATAATACAACATAATATTTAGATTCCTCAAAACAGATTAGATAACATTCATGCAATATTTTTGTCCCTACTGAAGAAAAATTCTTGCTATCAATATAAACATTTCACTTTGTTCAGCATTACTGTATGGTTTATTTTTTGTGACACATATTTCATTTTACATAAACTCTTTGCAATACATACTGTAAAATAAATCAAACTCATCAACTTGAAGGGGACAATTTTTTCATCTCCAGTTTGACAGGATAGGGTACTGTTGAATGAATTACTGGACGAAAGATGTGAGGATTACCTATAAGTGCTTGCTGACATATTCCTCCAAGATGATACCCTTTGACATATTTTCATTGGGAACTGACTCAAGCTTTACAGAAGACAAGGCTAAGAGCTAGTGTTAAAGATTTTATAAAAGCAACCTGGACCAAAGTTGTACCTTTTTGGGTTTGTCATGTTAGTTCGCTCCATCTGTAGGTACTTCCTGGTTGTAACGGAACCAGAAAAATATGATGCTTCCACAAATATTTTTAAATGCAGCATCATTTGCTTTTTGCTTGTTTTAACCACAAATTATTCAGGAATACCATCAGCTGCCTGCAATGTCAGGATGAGGGTGGGATGAGGTATCTAAAAATAGCCAAGAGCAAGCTTCAGTATGAAGAGAACTCTGGACCATGGGGACCTGCTCCAGACACCATGCTCTTCATATGTACTTGTGCTATGCCTTCTACCCTGACCAGCTCACTTGCGGCAGTTGGAGAATAGGCTCCTAGGTAATTTTCTACTGCTGCAAAAGTACATAACTGCTTCCCCAACATATAGATTTTTTTTTTTTTTGACTCTGTTTACAGGGATAACAGCAGCTTCCGTCTCTCATGTATGCATGTATATACTTGTATAAAAGCAAACACATATTTATTTCTTATACTGTTCAGCACAGCCATTGAATTCTTTGTGCATCTGAAGTGCTCTGGCATAATGGATGAGGGCATTAGGGAAAGTCTTTAAGCTTGGTATCATTTAATAGAAATCTTTATATGTTCCATTTGTATTGCTTTATCTAGTCTACTTCACTAATTCATGAGGGAGCATTCTGTTGTTTGAGCTGCTAACATGGAGAATGAGTGAGAAGATGTACCCCAGAGTAAAAACCTTATTAACAGCTATTCAGTGAATTTAATTCTTTCTGGAATCCTGCCACCAATTACTTTTTGGTGTGCTGACTTGCAGGGTATTTTATACCAGTAGTAGTCATGTGTACACACCATCAGAATTATCCTAATTGGCTAAGCGGTCAGGAAATTTTAGCCTGACCTGACCTGGGCTCACATTGACTAGAGAAAAGAGAGAAACCAAAGGAAAATTTGATGTCAATGTTACTGACAAAAGGGACATCTATCTCACCCTGCTCCCATCCTATGAATAATTTATTTTCCTTCTCTCTGGTGCCTCTTTCTGGAGATCCCTGTTTAAGATAAATGATGCTTAATTTTAAGGAAAATGAAATGTCCATTCTGGAAAATTTTGTGTGTTTTTGTAGTGAATGATTTGGCAAATGCAACATGTATGGAGAAGGACGAGGACATTTGCAGAGACTTTTGGACATGAAGCATGCGTAGGCAGACACGTTTCTAACTCTAGTGAGATAAGTGCAGCCAACACAATTTTCATTCTGTAGGGGATCTTACGTAAGAACTTATTGCAGTCCAGCAGGGCAACTGCCTAATTCATTCCGCAATTTTTTTTCTGGCAATGACCAATACCAGATAGTGAAGAAACAACAATGTACAATTGTGGACTAAGATAATAGGAAAGTTTTTATTTTTCCCCAACTTTTATGTGTTTAGAGTGCTTCTTAATTTGCATTTAGTTTGTGGTATTTTTTCTATTGCAACCATACATATTCTGCTCCATAAATTACAGATTGTTTTTAGATGCTAAAAGATAACTTGCAGATTTTTTTTCTTTCCATCTAATGAAGGAAATGTAATTCCTTATTATTCATTTGGAATGGTTACCTTTCAATGTTATAGACTGTCACATCATGTCATTAGAAGAGCTTATTTTATTTATTGTTCCTAATTGATTAAGTATTTTGAATACTACTGTAATTTCCATCTTACTGTCTTTTCTCTGATCCTATCAATCTAAGACTTTTATCTCTTTAAATGCTGCTTTATTTTGTTAAGTACTTTCAGAACATACCATGTGCACATTCAAGAGTGGATAAAACATTGACATCTGTATGCCAGGTGCATAGTATTATGAATAAAGGGGGGAATTGCTCTATTAATTATAGGAAAAATAGCTTTGTTTCTCATTAAGATCTTTGTCAATTACTTTACATTTAGAAAATGTCATCTTTAGCCTTAGTGTCCATTGTTTCATATGAAACTTAGGTCAAACTATGCCTCATAGTGAGAGACCCCCCCAAAAATAGGCATGAAAATTTCTAACTTATTGTCTTCATTTCTATGATCCATTGCTTCTGAAATAAATTGATTTCAAAGATAAAAGTGAACTGGTGTTGCTTGATTCCAGTGTAAAATATAGTTATTTTCCTAGGTATGAAGGATATTAGAAAAATTGAGACAGATACATTTAGAATTTTATGAAAAGACTGAATTAACTGAAATAGTTCATAGTTGAGGAAGTGCTATTGTTTCAAATAAAAGAATCTGTTTATATCTCTGTACCAGTACATGTGTAGGGCTCAACTCATGACAGTGAATTGGATCTCATTATCAATTTGGTTTTACTATAGAAAGCTTTATATTTCAAAGTAAATTACTTATTTTCATCTTTACTGAACCTTTTGCTTCCCAAATTAAAGCTGATATAAAAACTATAACAAATAAAATGGAAATCATGTTGAACCATTAGTGGTTCTTTTCTGTTTTAATAGCATCAATGGACAAAATGTCATTAGATTGCATTTCTGATTTTATATGATAGTGCAGGCTAGTATTTGTGAAAGTGATTTAAATAACAGCAGAAGGAAACTGTTCAGAAATTATATAGGTGTATATAATAGACGTGTTGTCATAGATATATAAACAAATAATTTAAACAAATCTGTCAACATTAATTAGATATTTAGATAAATTATTCAATACAAATATTTTGGCAAGTTTGAGTGACAACTCAGTCTGTAAAGAGGATCTTATGAAGCAGCAACTGGTGTGTTAAAATGAAAATTCAAATTCTACTTTTTAAAAAGGATTGAACACAATAATTTCCATTTGACCAAGTCATAATTTCTGACATTTAACCTGACATTTAAAACATTTAAATGTTTTCTCTTAAATATTTATGTCAACGGTCAGTCCCCATCAATGCAAAAGTCTGTGACTTCTTCATATTGAGTACATCAGAGTTCAATGAAGGCCTCAGTGAACCTGGTTATAGGTATCTCGATCTTAGTCCAAAGTGTATATTGCTGACAGTAGTCTTAGTTTGATCATTTATTGGCCTGTAAATTAATATTTTGAATACATAATCTGTGTGTCTAAGGAAGGCTACCTCATTGTGCGCTGAATGAATAATAAAAGACAGTACTTGCCTCAGTCTGAAAGGACTCATGGTCTAAAGTATTTGGTCGAGAAATTGAAGTAGTGATACTGAAGTGCTAACAAAAAAAAATCATCTCATTCAGTCAGTTGAAAAGAAAAGAAATTGAGATAGGGTTCACCAGAAAAGAACCACTACAAAACAATATTGTCTAGTAGAAATTTTAAATTCAGATGAGCATAACTTACACTCATTGATCTCAATGAGAGATGTCTGCCTATCGCAGAGATCAGAGTTCATCTTAAGCAACTTAGGCAGCGTTCCTAAGTATTGCTTTGTAAGTTGTACAAGGCTCACATTATTCCTGGATTGACAAAAATAACAGATGAGAAGCTTCCACCCTCCTGCCCTCTTTGGCTTTTTGCCTTTATAGCCATTACTGAAACACATTGACCGATTATCATTATATGGATGAGGTCATGTCTCAGGATGTGTTATAATATTGTGATGGAATTTTGGAACTAATTTCCTCAGGGAATTAGAAATGTATAGTTCATTTAAGGCATGCTCCAAAATCCAGTGAAATTAGAAGAACTCTTTAATGAAAGCTGAATCAAGCCCTATATCTTTTACCACTTAGGAAGAAATAAGTTTTCAGACCCCTATCCAACCCCATTAAAGGCAGCATTAAATACATTATCCATTGAGCTTTGCAAGGAGGAAAGCAGAAATTAGAAAATATTTGCATTTCTTTTTTATCTATGTAAAGGTAGTTGCTATAGAATCGTAGAATAGTTATGGTTGGAAAAGACTTTCAATATCGAGTCCGACTGTAAACCATCACCACCGTGTAAACCATGTTCATAAGTGCCTCATCTACACATTTGTTGAACACTGCCAGGGATGGTGATTCCACCACTTCCCTGGACAGGCTGATATAGGACCTTCTATGCTTGCCGACATTTAAAAATATTTGTCTTTTTCCAGATTATAAATAAACTAAAATTTTCAAGAATCATGAAAGTGGTTAATATATAAAAGGATTTAAATTCCTGTTAAAAACTCTACCTTTGGCTTATAATATGTTATTTGAGTTCAGTTTAAGTAAGAAGGAAAGATTTCTATTTTACAAACACTATTAAACAAACATACACTAAATAAGATGTATCATTCAATTTACCTGTAAATCCAGTAAAACACCGTAGTAGGATTCAGGAGTTCCACCAATATTCCTAACAAAGGGAAAAGTAATGGTAACAAACTCAAACAAGTGCTTTCAAAGTGGACTGTTTAAACGCTACTCAGAAAAAAGTTGGAAGATTATTTGAACTGAGAACTTGGGACCAGAACCAGCAACTCAAAAGTAAATAAAATATTTGTATTCCACTTTTGATGTTTTCTGTCTGTTTGCACTGACTCAGATAAAGTTCTCAGTGTAAAACATGGGTCTATTTTGTTGAGCCCATGTACTTTCTGTTTTGAAATGTCCCATCATACAAGACATTAAATGGATAATATATCTACCTCCAATGTGATTCTAAGTGAGCATTTTATAGTAAGAGCAAATTTAGCTGAAAACAGTGCCAGATGCCTTGGTTACCACTAAAGCCAACTGAAAGTTAAAAAATATATTTTTAAGAGAAAAGAAAGAAACCTTAAAAATATCTTCACTTTGAATAGAATAACCTTTTGTTTTCCAAACAGTATGCAGCATCATAAGTATCATCAGAATGACTAATTTAAAACACATAAAAATACTTACAATTAAAATACTCAAGTGTGTATATATCCATGAATATACACATATACATACAAATATAAGTTTTTTTCTCAATTTCATAACTGCCTTCAAACTAATAGCAAGATAAATGACTCTCTGGATTAATAAGAATGAGACCTCCTTCTTTCCAGTAGCAGAGGGTAGGTCAGTACCTTAGAAAAACATTTGACAGAACAGACAGAAATGCAGAAGAGAACAGAAATAAATAATTATTTTAGGAAAGAGCGGGTATAGGGATTAGATCCCAGGGAAGAGCCTCAGGTCAAAATCCTTAGCCTCCATGGAGAATGTAAAGCTTTGCTGCCTCTGTGATGCTATTTTGCACTTGCATTCAAGGCAGGATTTGCTAGAAAATGACAGAGTCCTTCAAAGGATTTGGCTCGCTTTTTAGGTTTCTTTCCTTTGGCATTCTCCTGTAAACAATAAAACCTAGGGAAGTCTCTCCCTTCTGACTAAAGAGATGAAAGGCTCTTTGGTAGGAAGTCTGGATAAAAAAAAAAAGTCAATTCTCTCCAGAAACAAATAAAAAGCTTGAATTCCAGGGGCATCAATCTCAAATTCATCACTTTGCAAATATTTGCTTATGCATCTTTGCCATAGACAGTGGCATTTAGGAGAAGATCATATTGCCTTCTGGTCTATATTGCCTATGATAATAGACCTGAGAATATGATCCCCTAAAGTCCCCTAAGATTTATACTGCCCCACTATGAATGTGAATCTTGATGGGCACTTTCAATTTATACTCAGCCTAAGCCTCAGCTACCCTAAATTTATGCTCAGTACAGACAAAAAAAAAAGGGGGAGAAGAACAAAATCTTCTAAGTCATATGTCTGCTTCCTTGACCTTGTGATATACAAGACCCGTAAATGCCCTTTTGTATAACCTAGGGCAGCATAAATGCTACCTACTTTCAATTATGCAGACTGCAGGGACAGCCTAGAAACAAGGCAGAATCAAAAATCCTGACCTGTCTCTCCTGGCCAAAGCAAGGAGATAGAAGTCTGGGGAACTGATAAGAAAGGCCATGACTAGAGGGAAAAAAAAAAAAGAGATGAGTTAAGCCCTCAAGTAAAAATTGGAAAGTTTAGGAATTAGAAATGTGCATTAATGTTAAGGTATATGTCTGAATCTCATCTTTCAGTTAGTAAAATCTCAGATACTATGAATAAAGATCTAGAAGGCAGATATGATGACTTATCAGTATAAACAGTCATCAGGATTGAGACTTCTACCTGCATCCATACAAATATTACTTTTTCCCTCTTAAAAAAAAAAAAAAAAAAAAAAAGACTCATGTAGTCTCTCTCTTAGATAAAACAAATTATTTTATTTGCTGAGAATAGTCTACCATACCTCTCATCTATCTTATATTAATGTGATTGCTTGGAATATGAGAATATTTCTATGGCATAGTCCTCAAATGAAGAGAAGAATCCTATGGACAAATTTTTTAGAAAAAAAATGCATGAAGTGGATATTAAAAGCAAAACAATAGTACAGACAGGATGCAACATTCACAAAATTTTCCTCTTCTTGTGCTATCTGTTACCTGAGATGATTACCTTGGAGAAGTCACATATAGAAAGTCAGATAAGCCATACAGAAAATCTTTCTTAAGTTTTCTTGCTTCATAATGCCTATATGGCAAAATAGTGTCCAGTGGTGATCATATGTGTAACTTTCATTCTGAATATGCCAGTCTTCAAAGACTTCAGTTCTGTTCATTCACATCTTTCCAGTTTAGGCACTGAACTGATAATTTCTGATATATATACTTCAGGATTTTTCCTTTACTTTGCTTTTTTTCTTTTTTTAATTTAGTTTTGTTTTTTTCATCTATGTCCATTTTTAGCTCACTGTCATCAGATGAACCAGACAACAAACCATTCATGCATTGTTAGCTATTATGCAGCTCATTTCTATGTGTTGTTTATGATGCAGTAGTGCCTATTTTTATGATAAATGTAACAGCATTGCTTATCTACTGCCTTTTTAAAATGCTGTGTTAACAGGCTAGATTTTGTTAAAAATACTGGAAGTAAAAGTAAATTTCAATCTTCCACATATCAAGGTTTGCATGTATTTTAAAACAGATGCTGCTAGAAAGTTTTTTGTTGTTATTGTT
>PTEX01000105.1:2046929-2124249 GCA_003342815.1 Eudromia elegans
TCCTTCCTTCCTTCCTTCCTTCCTTCCTTCCTTCCTTCCTTCCTTCCTTCCTTCCTTCCTTCCTTCCTTCCTTCCTTCCTTCCTTTCTTTCTTCCTTTCTTTCTTTTCTTTCTTTTCAGCCTTTTCTCAAGAAAGACTCAAAAATGAGTTGAAGTGAAATGTATAAAACTGAGGAAGAGTACCTGATTTCTTTCACTGTAAGTCTGCAGTCCGGGAACTTATCTAGGTTGTAGGAGAGCCATGATCTAATAATCCACAGTGAGCACATATAGTACCACAATTTATTGACCTCTAATTTGAGCAAGATGGAGTTTAACATATATAATCTAAAAAAAAAAAAAAAAAAAAAAAAAAAGAGGTGACCACTGTATATCTGAGGTTTATTTGAACAACATCACACAAAGCCCAGATATGAGGGGTGACTCTGTGACTGGAGCTAAGACTGGAGTGTGGTTTTCCTGTCTCTATGGGGAGGGCATTAAGTGAGTGGAGTATTTATCCTTTGAAACTTTTCACCTAATTACTTGGAAAAGGAGTACAATCTAAGGACACTTGCTTCCTGGAGAGTTCTCTAACTTTGTGAGGTTTGAAAATATGAGAAGAGATATCATCTTCTGCTTCTCTTCTTTATTTTCATGAGTGATATGGAAGCCCTCTGATAAGCTTATTTATTTCTTTCCAAAACTGCTTTGTGTTAATTTATTAAATAATAATAATAATAACAATTTGTATGTGTCTGAAAGCAAAATGAAACAATATTTTGGGAACCACAAATCGTGATTCACTAAAAAGTAAATGATGGGTTTTGAGCTAGCTCAGAAGGCAGTATTGTTAATTTCATTTGTTTTGGTAAGCGTACTGCAATCCAAGATCTTTGGATATCTCTGTTGAGAACCTTTCAAAGCTCTGAAAGCAGTTCAACAGACTTTGGGACATATATTCAAACAAATTGAATGATGGTGATATGCCAGCAAAAATCCCACTTATGTGCACTACCCACACTGTTCTGTAAGCACAAGCACAGCTTAGCTCCCTGGATGCACATACAACACTTTTCAATGCATTTTTTTAAATACTAGCAAATCAGCAATAAAATATCCAGTGAAACTAAATTGCAGGATTATGCTTTGCTATTTCCCTTGAGTTTTACATTGTTTAGAAGACTATCTGTTGCTAAAACCATGGCTGTGATCAATCTATTAATTGTCTCTGGAGAAAAATAGGAAAAAAATCACAAATTAGTATTTCAAATATTAGCTGCTGGCCACAGTGCCTTGCTCTGATTTTTTTTAAGCATACAGAAGAATTTTGCTAATAAATTAAGAAAAAAAAATTTGAACTTGGAAAATTTTGCTTATGTCTCAAACTGTAATGTAGAAATGGATTAGACAAATTTTCAAATGGATTATAATAATAAAAAAATCAAGGAAACCTACTACTTGCTCCTGAAGGGATATTAACTGTATAGTTTATGGAATGAGTTTAAGAACACTTTTCTCAATTGCTCTCTTCATGGCACAGGTTTTAATTATAAGTGAAGGTTGTAAAATTTTAACTGTTGTCAGTGACTGCTGCCAAAAAATAGTTTTCAGCAGTTTAAACAATTAAGCAGGCACAAAAGAAGTCAAAGAAAGGGAATATCTTATGGCTTTGTGTCACAGAAAAGGGACAGAAAGCAAAACTACAGACTATGCTTGCGACAGATAAGTAATTGAAGAGACACTGATAGAGAGGTAACTGAGAAAAAAAATGAGGTATCAAAAGTTTTACGGGAACTTAAGAAATAATTTCTTGACAATGAGGATGACAGAGCCCTGGCACAGGTTGCCCAGAGAGGTGGTGGAGTCTCCTTCTCTGGAGATCTTCAAAACCCACCTGGACACCACCCTGGGCCACGTGCTCTAGGAGACCCTGCGTGTGTAGGGAGGTTGGACTAGATGACCTCTTGAGGTCCCTTCCAGCCTTACGCATTCTATGATTCTATGACCTAGCCATACTTCAGGAAAACAAAAGTAAAAAGATTTGGATTTCATTCTAAAAGCTAAGAAGGAACAGAAATGTTTTTATATATTTGTCTCTTCCCTTTCTCTCCCCATTTAGTATCTACTGGAATAGTAGGTGCAGCTAGAAAAGAGCAACAGTACAAGCCCAAGCCAAGTTGTCAACAGGCCGTCATGTGTTGGCAGGGCCTGTTGACAGTCTGATTCATTGTGGCAGATCTTGTGTTGCAGAGACCCACAAATCCGTGTGTGATCAGGCTTTCAAGCTCTCACCTTATACAATATCTATTTTAGATCAGATCCTGGATTGTTTTTGTTGGTTTCTTTGGATGTAGTTTAGGTCATGTCTTCTCAGATTCTTCTGAAAAGTTCAATATGATGAAACCAACAAAATCCAGGTGTTACTAGCAGAAACAAAGCTGAAATGTTGATGCCTTTCTGCCCTAGGTTTTGGTTAGTAGTCTATAATACCCTCAACATTAAGCAAGAGACTATTTATTTGACTTTGCTAAATAAAAGCTACAGTTGTTCTATGAGTCTCTCTGGACAGTGTGCTGATACAGACAAAATCATTGAGTTTGTTTAGTACAAAGACTGAGATAGAGAGCAGTTTCAAAGACAATAACTTGATGACCCTTTACAGGTACCTTAGAAGGAAAGATCTTTATTATCTGTTGTTTAATTGCCAATTTCTCTCTCAATAGCAGTTCATGACACAGCCAATATTCTCAAAACTTTTCAGGTAGACTAGTTATACTTATTTATATAGACAGAACCTCATATACACATTCACTTTCTAATTCATACAGTTAATAAATTTTATCCTAATATTACAATAGCTAGACAGAAAAAAAGGATTTAGTTTTTGGCACTTTAATTTGAAATTTGGGAGAAACATGGATAAAAAAACTTGCAGTATACATAGCTGAGTATGGACTGAGCAATCAGCAGGGATAGGAATTAAAAATCTGAATTTGTATCACCCACTTTACATATAAAAGTGCTTATCACAGTGATTAGTGTCATTTCCATGCCGATATATGAAGTCGCTCCCTTCTCTTACCAGAATGTCTATCGTAAAGTTGAGAAATGTTCATCCAAACAAACACATAGACCTCCTAGAGATACTATGCTAACTTTTCATTTTCAACAGCATTAAGAAATTTTAAAATAGTTAGCTACATTTGTAACTACATGCAAATTGGGACCTAACACACCTTCTGATTGTGCTTTTAAATAAAATCTGACTTGGTGTCAGCTTAGAAAAAGCTAGTTGGACACCTTTCTAAAAGATATGCTTCAATTCTTCTGGAACCTATGGGTTTAAGGCAGGAAATATTGTGTGATATTTTATGAACTGTATTATGCAGGAGATCAATCTAGATGATTCTATGATTTAAAAGCATGCAAATGTGTCTCAACTGGAAAATATGTCATCATGGAAAAACAAAACAAGCTAAATATTCTCATGCAGTGAAACCATTACAAAGTTTAATTATATTTTTGAATTAGTAGTGCTAGCATCATTATGAGCTCAGGTGACAAGAAAAAGTAGTTGTATTCAGGACTATGCCATAGGGATGTGCATTAAACAAATGTTCTCCTCTTCATTAGACTTCACCCCTAGATCACCATAGTTTCTGCTCTCCACTGAAGTCAAATACTGATGTGTTTATTATCCAAATAACGTATGAGCAGACTTCACAATTCTTCTCATTACCTTGTCTTGTCTGGTCAGTAGTCCTTGCTTTGAGTTAAGTTTGAGTCCATTCCTGCTTCTGACAAACATGATTGTTTATTGCACTATATTAAATTCATTGTGTCTGACTGGGTAACAAATGGACAAGCTGTAAGCTGGGGCCACAGGGGCTGGCAGTTGTCAGCACTGTGATAAGCTGGTGCTTTATCATCAGAAACTAAAGAGTACTTAAATGATACTGGCTATAGTTATGGTCATAATTTATAGGTCTCAAGTGACTACTTGCTGTATGGTATCCTGCCTTTTCTCTTCTCAGTTTCTATTTTGCTGTAGTTGGCATTATAAAATCTCAGCAGTTCTCTTGCACAAAATCTGTCTCTTCGAAATACAAAAAAAAAGCAAGAAAGAATATACAGCAGAGAGATGGAGAGTCTAATAATAAATTGGAAAGTATTATGTAAGGCCTTTATTAAAAGAAAAAGAGTTCTCTCTGTCAAAACTGAATGAACATATCCATCTTTTCTGGCACCTCATCTCTCAATTTTTTAAAATGTTTCAGTTAGACAAGCTGTTTTACTGCATTTGATTTTTGTTTCTGCTCTTCAAAAGGTAATGACATGAGTTTCATAAGCACATAAGCATTCCTAAAACTAGTCAAGAAATAATTACTTTGATCTTATGAATGATGAATCTTATGCTCATCTATCTTTTCTTTCATCTTTATTTTTTTTGCAGTTTTAGAACTTTTTCTAAAAGCTTTTTTTTTCTCCTATGTGCTCAAGCCAAAGCAAAAGGCCCCACAGAATTTATTATTATGTATACAAAATTAAGTATTTTATTCCTTCTCTCAAAACTTTGCATCTAGTTACCATAGATGTAATCTGGTTTTGGTGAAATTACTTACAATTGTTTGGGGACTTGGTCTGCTCCTGACAGCATGGACATGCACCAAATTTTGAATCCATAATACCATCCTAGCATCAGCTTTAAAGATTGGTAAGATCAAGAGACATTTTGCTATTTCATATTTCACTCTGTCATTCATTCAGCTTACAATATATGTGTACCTGAATGAGCACCTGACAACTTCAGGGTGTCTGCCTCCAGGTAACCAGTGAGAATATCATTGTTTAGTCAACCCATACCTATGCCTACCTTATCATTTACATTAGTACTCTGCTTAGATTCTCATGATCATATAATATTAAAATCCTATTGCTGCTGCTTTTGTTAGTTTCTCACATCTTTTTATATTTTTTATGCATTTTTTGGCAAGGGAAATTCTCTCTTTTACTCCTCTGTTTCTTCCTATGACTGCCTCAGACAGCAGTTGATAAACAGCAGTTTGTGGCCTAGAAAAGGAAAGAGAACAATGACATGGGCTTGGTTTGCTTTTTCCAAAGAGAGGTCTTTAATTTTTTCATTCCCCCAGATTAAGAATTGGTTATTTCAGTGTTCTTATAAACACATCCATATACTTCGATTCTCTTTCTAGGTGTTACTGATTCCTAATTTATCCTCTTCTAGTTGTTGAGTTTTTTTACCCACAGTCATGTTCACCTTCAACTACTGCAGCTCTAGTAAAACTTCAGAACAGAGATCACTGTAGCTTACTTAATCTCATGACTGCATACTCTTGTTTTTTCTCTCTTTGGGGTTGTTTATCAGCTAAATGATTTTCAGACTTACTTAAAATATTTTTTTCCTGATAGACTTTTGTGAAACTGGGGCCCAGATTCTCCTTTTCCTAGTGGGGAATGTGGAGCATAAGCTTTTTTATTGTTTGGCAGATTGACCCAACTGGGGTGTTCCACGATGTGCATACATCTTAAAAATTTCTCTGAGAATAAATTTGATAGGTATTTGCATTTATCAAAAATTCTGAGAGGGATTCTTGAAGATGAAGGAACATAGTGCTTGGATAAGGCAGAAGGCTGAGAGATCAAGCTCTTAGTTTAAATAATCTATTCTGCATATTTGGAATAAATTGTCTATTTTATGAATTTTACCATTGCACACAATTTCTATGGAAATGGAAGGTTTAACATCTTTGTATGAAATTCTGTACTGCACTACCTAGGATATTTCATTAGTGATATTAAGGGTAATATTCTAGGATATACATGTGGAAGGGTTTTGATCAGATCTTCTTTTACTCTTTTTCTTGGTTATTCTGAAAATCCTAAGTGATAGGATCCTTGAGAAAATTTGGTCAGGTAGAATGGTAAACCAGCGTAATAAGAGAAGAAATTTAAAAGTGATTTCTAGCTATATCACGGATTACATGTGTGATGTAGGGAAAGCTCTTAAATTTTTCATTCCTTTTTTTTTCCCCTTAAATATGAAGTAGGGTTTGATTATAATGCTTGAGTGAAAGAAATATCATTGTTCATTTAGATTTTGCATTCATTGGAACAGAATCTCATGACTGTTATGTAGGTTTAGTTGCGATTTATTGTAATACCAGTAATTAGAGCAATCCCACAGACTTTTTCAAGAATATATATATATATAAAAATATTTATATATTTGCTTTTTTAACTAATTCTATTGAATTGTATCTGAGGATAAATAAAATATTTCCCTAACATCCACAACATGCCAGGAAAGAAAAACAATTCTACAACAGGAAGAAACC
This sequence comes from Eudromia elegans, assembly GCA_003342815.1. NCBI lineage: Eukaryota > Metazoa > Chordata > Aves > Tinamiformes > Tinamidae > Eudromia > Eudromia elegans. Next base: position 2,053,267 of record PTEX01000105.1, read on the forward strand.
ACAACAACTACATTTTTTTCATAAATCATCACAAAGAATGCTACCTGAAAACTGCAAAAGTGTCAAACAGTTCTGTCCAAAACCCTGCCTTGACATTTTCCACCAAGCAATGAAGTGTTCTATGTGTTTAAAATGGGCTGCTTGATGATCACCTGATCTGTCTCTGTGGCTATTCCACTTCAAGTATACAAATAAGATTAAAGATTTAAACCTATACTTCTGAAGATCCATACCGTCAGGTTATTGAGGGAAGCTGTTGCTCCTTCAGAACCAAGTTTCCACGCCTGAACCTCTCAAAGCTTTATCTTCACTGTTCCTTTTAAAAGCTTTGTATTAGATAATTCTTTATTCTTTGAGAAGAAAAATGACAATAATATATTTGGTCTGCTTCCATTAAAAAAAAAAAAAAAAAAAAAAAAGAGAATCTGATAACCAAGAGCCATTGTCCTTAATTATCATTAAAGGAGTGTGCCCTTCAGCATATGATATAAATTTTTAGGTGAAGAGACAGTAAGCTTCTCCATTGGTACTGACAGTGGTCAACATCAAGAAAACAACAACAACAAATCACATAGGATTCTTATAAAAAATCTTAATTTTGATAAGCAAGTTGGACCTGAAAAAATCTTGGATCTATGCAGAAGAAAAGAAAGTTTTCAGATGTTCTTGAGATGTTCTTGAGAATATCAGCTACCTAAGACAGTGCATCATTATTGTTTAAGGTTTTTAAACAGACAGAAAGATAAAATGAAGAATTTCTGTTTTGTATAAAATGTCAAGGCTGTCCTACATTTGAGCATATATTAAATAAAGGAATTCTCAAAATTGTTTCAAGATAAACAAAGAAAATCTGAATATTTCCAACTCTAAGTCACTATGAATTTTGTTCTTCAGCTTTCCTTATGCAGTTATTTGACTGCCAGCTTGCTACTCTATTTTATCTCTGAATCCTGCAGATTTAAAAAGTGCAGACTACATAATCTATTAAAGTCCATCTAGAAAAATGAATGAGAATATAATATGTCCAGACATAGGAAGGAGAATGCTTCTCAGTGGGTCGCAATTAGACTGACCTAAGGTCTAACCACAGTCATTTCTGTTAGATGACTTGTATAGACCATTTTTTTTTACTGTATTTGCATCCACTAACTGAGTTTGGAATTTTCTGATGCAGAGAGCTATATAAATCTGTAAAGATGTTATGAGGGTGACAATTATCTGGTATTAAATAATAGATCTTTTTCTAATTTTGCATTTAAATTAAAATTTGGCAAACTCGTTGACTATTTTGCTCTGAAATCTAAACTATATAAAATATAAGGACATAATATTTCACTTTCTCTTATATACTCCATATATAGACATTTTACAGCATTACCAAATCCCAGATGTAAATGCTTTATGAACACAATCAGCCTCTGTTATCTTTCATAAAGTGCTATATTTAATAGTTCAGCTTCTTGGACATACTTACTATATTTCCTTTGTGCTTCAAGCATGCAGCTAATGGAAATCCATGCCATTCACTTGAAAGCCAAAGTTTTCATTTCAATGTCTGATTATGCCAAATCATCTTCTTCTTTAGGTGACCTTGAATAAGCAAATAAGTAAGTTCTGTGTGAGACTTACTCAGAACCTACTACAGGCAAAGACAGAAAGAAGTGAAAGTATTCCAGGCTCTCCAACTGGTTCTAGTCTACCAGGGCAGGCTAGATACTTTTTAAATATCACATTTACAATTTTTTGTGAGAGCAGTTTTTGATTTACTGCACATTTGCAGCATCTGTCCAGAAGATCCAATTTCTCTGGAATCCAGGAGTCTGAGAAAAGGAAATAATAAAAAAAAAAAAAATCATGCCAGCCTTTTCTTGTGGCAGTTTTCACAGACCTCAATCGCAAGATATTTATTCGGGTGTGTCGTACTTGAAGGCTGTAATCACATGTCCAAGATGAAAAGCTCTGCTGCATTATGAACCTTTTAGTTACAAGTGAGCGTTTCTTGATGCATATTAAACTTGACAAATTAACTCCTGGATGAATTACTTACAAAAGGGAGCTGCTTAAGACTATTAAAGCATATACGGTGAAATCCTAGGTGCTAAGTAGAGTTAACATTATTCCGAAGTGCATTTGTTTTTAAGGTGTCTGGTTTAGCTTAAGTTTCTCTCTTTAAACATGCATACTGCCCCAGGCTGCCAAAGAGGCAGCCATCAGCATTGCTTAGTGAAGGCAGCTTAGTGCTGCCAGCCATCTTATCTCCCCTGCCGCATGGGCGATAGCTTTTATCTGCGAGTATAAACACTAAAATGGAGCTATAATCCCACCTCGGTCCTTCAGAAGATTTCCAGCTGTTTTCCAGCGATGGAAAAACTCCTCCCTTTACAGAAATGCATATGTGTGTATGCACCTCCGTGTTACATGTGTTTGTTTGGACTGTAAAAATCATGAGGAATGAGAATTTATGTGGATAATGAAACTCTACCTGAGGAACTTCTTAGAAACAGCTAGCTAAGCCAGAGAATCAGTTTTATATAAGAATTCCAATGTATTCCAATGCATGTGGGATACTATTTAAAATGTCTCATCATATCACTGACTTGGCATCATGGCATATTGTTCTTTAAAACTTTTGTCTCTTCAATGCACAATTCAATTTTTATTTCAGTGCTTTTCATACATCATACTTTACTGCATCAGTTTAAATAAGGAAAGAAAAGAGAACAAAAGCACTAACATATGAAATCCTAAAAGCAAATCTGCTTCAGCATTATTTCTGAAAGAGAAAGGAATCCTTTTTAATAACTTTGAGAAGATAATTTCACTAGTTTCAGCTCTGCATGAGAACTGAAAGCTCTTTTCTTCTAAGTCATCAGCTGAATACAAGAATATTTTCCAAAGCATATAAAGATTAAACATGTAAAAAAAAAAACTCTTTCTAAAGTAAGAAAAAGTATACAGAACAGATCAGAAATACATTGTCTTATCAATCTTTTCCCTTTCTTCTCTCTTTTCTTGTCTCTGGCCCTACCTGCAGTCACATTGGTATTAAATCCTTCTTGCAATTGCAACTACCATTTGGAACAACATCTTTTTATTGCAAGACTTTTGGCATTTTCTCAGACCCTCAATTAAGACAAGAATGTCTGTATCTTAATTTCTTAATTTATCTTGATTTCTTTGCCCTCCTGTTAATGTTGTATATAATTAGTGATGCCATTTCCTTTACTGAGCTAATACTGGGCTTTCTCTTTTTCACTGCTGCCCTATTTCCTCTGAATGGAGGGTAGATCAGGTGAGTATCCACTTGTCATCCTGATTACCCACTTCAAAAATAGGAAATTAGGAATATTAAAATAGGAATATTAAAAAGGATTCAGGGAAAGTCAGTGTTTGAGTGGAAAAATGGCAGTATCAGATCATGAGAGCATGAAACATCAAGATCTGATACTGCCATTTTTCCACTCAAACACTGACTTTCCCTGAATCCTTTTTAATATTCCTATTTCGTCCGGAGATTCTGTTAAAACCTAAATGACAAAAAGGTGGATATATGTTTAACTTCAGAAGTGTAATTAGTTGCCGTAAAGTCAATCCAAATACTTATAGCCGAGTTCATACCTAAATGCTTGTAAGAGTTGATAATATATTTCCATTGAGTTATTAAAACAATACAAAGGTTTTTGATACTCAATTATTAGAAATTAATGAAACAGGATGTGCAAATCCCCTATGTATGGTTCTGAAAATTCCATTCACATAATACAGATAAGCAGAAATTAATAGGAAATGGCTGTCCCCTATGCATTGAAAGCTCTGACTTTCAGTTATGTTGAAAATAAAGTTATTACATTTTAAAGATTTTAACAATTCTACTGTTATTCCCCAGCTTTAAAATGACAATAAGTAGCTCAGCTATGCATAAAAGAAATTTAAACTGTCACATTTTTAAGTGTCAGAGGTATATTTGTATAGCAGATAGAGGAGGCTACAACAGGGATAACCTCTGTTAATGTAACAAGACAGGAACACATTTCTAATCAAAAAAACACACCAAAAAAGAGCATTATTATATTCAATATCATCTAACTGCTTTTCCTCTTTTTCTTACATAGTGTCTTCCAAGGAGTTTTGATTGTAGCAGTTTTTAAGTTTCTGTATAAATATTTGATATTCTTACCCTGGGATATGATCCAGAAATGTGCCCTCAAATCAAGCCAGTTTTCATCTAACCAGGATTTTTATTGTCCTCCTTCACCAAAATTGATGGTTTATATCAACTAGATTAGATCAGGCTAGATATACGAACTGTTCCTGGCATCTTGAATCTTGTCAGCTGCATATAAGTAAACATGTCAAGAAAAAAAAAAATACAACCAATCAATTCTACCTGGAATGTAGTCTTTGGATGGAAACAAATTATTGCACAGTTTCCATTTAATATTTTGCACATATTTGCACAACTATAGAAATAAAGACTTATTTTAACTCCAATTAAAATCAGTGGGAAATTTCCCTTTCTCCTTCAGTAGATATTGGATCATCTCTCTTACAAATAGTTCCAGTAAAAGCAACTGTCATGGCAGAATTTGGCCAGAACTTTTAACAATCTGACAATATCTGAAGCAAAAATAATATATTACAAATTAGAATGAGAAAGGTGCTATTTTTATTCAAACTCAGGGGTTGCTTTTTGTAAATTTTTGTCTTTTATAAAAATGATTAAAATGGAACAAATTGTTAAAATAGTTCCCAACTTCACAGTGATACTGAATGTGGGGAAAATTTTACACTCAAGAGATAATTGGCATATTTAGCTAATCTTTTATTAATGTAGCAGAATTATAACATACATCTTGTCTCAAAAAAGTCAGCCTGGAAGTTTTTAAATCATTATAATATGACTCCCTTTTTTAAATAATTCTCTGTAGATTCACTTATTATAACAAAATGTAATTTTTGAGTGTGCTGTATACTCCAGTATTATTCATTGAAGAGTAGGTTTCTTATAGTAGTAAATCTTTTTGTGATGCACTACTCTTATTAGAATTGTGCAGAACTTCCACTAATACATTACTATCTAAAAAAATATTAAATACCATTTACACTTTTGATATATAATGCCTCATTTCACTCAAAATCTCTTTTTTTTGGAGCGTGTTGCAAAGAGCCACAAGGTTACCAAGACGTTTGTGATATTCCTCAAAGCAGAGAGATTGCAGAAAGGCAATCTATTATATTTGTCCAATACATAATGCAAAAGAAATGATTCCTAAATTTGCGGTCAGTATTTTTTTTTAAAAAATCAGATGTCTAGCACTGCACCAGTGTATATTATGAATTAAAGATTTATGCATGTTTTATAGACATTTGCTGCATGGGAATAACATACAAGTATTCCTTCTTTATGAAAGATCAAAGAAAAACTCATTCCTCACACAGGTTCAAAGGGGAAAAGGAACAGGTTAGATAAAAACTTCCAGTATTCATTCTAACTGTTTAGCAGGAGTTTGAGCAACCAAAATTGAAATAGACCTACATAACTCATCCCAGATTTTAAATGTAGCCATCTGGGACAAGATTGGAGAATCGGGTTAGTGCTACATGAATACCCACACTGTGAAGACATTGTCAATAATGTTAATTACATTGTACTTCTGCAATCAGAATACTTTTTAATTAATAAAAAATAATTAATTATAGTAAATAATATAATTGTAACTATATAAATACATTATAAATAAATATAATAAATAAAATATATATATATAAAACAGAGTGCTGATCTTAATAACTACCATAATAATAATAGTCCTCTTAATAATACTAATCACTTAATTGCTTAATCATCATCACTGAAATTAATAACTATTACTCAGAGTAAATTTTGGGTTTAGAATCATAGAAAAAAATAGAGATTGGAAGAGACCTTCTGATATTATCCATCCCAAACTCCTGCTCAAAACAGGCCTGGTTAAAAACACATTGCAACAATTTTTTTCCAGAAAATAATACATATCCAACATTCATGTATTAGAATTTGCAAAAGATATGTTAACATCTCCGGAATTTATTTTTCATTAAACATTCTAGACTTTTCCTTGGTTAATCAGAACTAGTTCTAGAAAAGCACGATGTGGTTTAGGCTAGCCTATGAAACACACTTCCCCGCTTATTTATACTGGCACTCGCATTTGTTCCATTCCCTAATGAATCAGTGTGATTCACTGAGTTTCAAGGAAACCATTTCCTTTCTTTCTAGGGTTAATTTTCTGCTGACCTCACTAGTGAACTGGCACATCAGGGAGTTAAGATGTGTAAAGGTGCCAGAGCAAAGGGTGCACTGACATGCAGGCCTGCTTATACGAACTGGCACCCTAATTTAATTTGCAGAATCTATCCAGCTGGATATTTGAAATTTTGTGTTGTGTATTCAGTTTGTTTTCCTTTACGTTTATTGTTATATTAGTACTTAGAAGTCAGTCTCAACTGTCTATAAGACATTGTTTGAGCACAGAATAAGCTGAAGTCATCATCCAAATAGACAAGACAAAGACAGAAAAACAGAAGTACAGTCCCTTGTCCAAATAGCCACCCTGGAACTGAACAAACAACATAGCTCAGACCCCTTTCTGTCAAATCAGTGCCTGTCTGACAGAGAAAAAACAGGATTATATGAGCAATTGCAGCTAAGCATCAGTTAGCTCTCCACATACATATACTTACTATTTGACTTGTTCTTCTCTTTGGCAGTAGCAAGTGTCTTTTAAGTACTGACAAAGATTGACAGGGAAATCTTAGTCCTCAGTAAAGTCAGTAACAAAATCAGTATTTCACTTCCAACTCACTTACTTTGGGAAAATAATATTGCCTGAAGCTTGAAGTACAGGCAAATTTTAAGATAGGTCTCTTTACACATGACCATCAATGCAAGGCAAAGGTTCAAAGCTAAGGGACAAGGAAAGCAGAGCAGGTTTATATACATGATTCAAACTTTATCTAGGACTCCAATGAGTACTCTTTATTGTTCTCATCAAAAAACAGTCAAAGTTTTTTACTTTTCTTTAGCCTACTTTGATTTCTAAAATATTAAAGATGCTTGTGCTTTGTTTTTTAAAAGTCTGCCTTCATACCCGTATAAATATCTGTATAAAGAGAAGAATACATCACCAATGTAGATGTTGTCAGCTGAAGAGCAAAAATGGTATTTAGTAAGTCATTAAGAAAAAAAATAGCATTGAAATCTGTCTTTCCCAGATAACTTCAGTGCAGTTTTTCTTTGGAGAATACAAATAACACACAATCCTGAATAAGCAATAAGTCTTCCAATTACCAGTTTTGTTGTGCTTTTCTAAAAATAAACTAAACACACATCTTTAATAAATTGCATGGAGGTCTTTTTCTCTGTCATTCAGTTGACTCCTTAAAGGAGTTAAAGAAAAAAAGTGTACATGTGCAAGTGGAAAGAAAAAGGGTGTTTTCTTCATTTGTCTCCATTTTCTATTTTTAGTTCAGTCAGACTTATAAAAATAGTAATAATGCCATGATAATTCATAGAATTATTTTACTACAGAGAAGCTAAAATGTAAGCATCTTCCACACATTAAGCAACTTCACTACCATTGAACTGTATGACCAAACACCCTTCCATTCCACAACTGGCTTTTATGTTCTCCCAAGGGAAGCATATACTTCTGTAAAGCAGAATGAACAATCTTGTAGAATATCAAGAAAAGGGTTGCATGAGGCAAAAGAAAGGCTAGAGTACTCCTTTCACAACATGCTGGAAATCTATCTGTACAACTGATCCTCAAGGTGAAGCAAGAAGGAATGGGTAACTGAGACAGAGTGGTGAGACAACCTATGGGCTGTTGAGCTAGACATAGCATTCATTTTTATTATTATTTATTATAATTTGTCAAATGGTGAAAGTTAATTATCAAATATTATGCAGTATTTATTCTCCAAGAAGAACTGTAAATTATGACTTTTGCTCTTTGTAAAGTTGAAGATCAAGAAGCAAAAATTTGAATTACCTTGGAATTTTAAAGTTCCTGAAAATAACTTTTGTGTTAATTTTACCATTTAAAAATGAATGGTATAGGCCGTAAAGTCAGTAGGACAGGAGAACACTTGGGTTTTTTGATTGATATGGATATGCTTAAACAGGTGCTTAGAGGTTAAGCCTTCACTTAAATGTCTAATGACTTGGAGCCATGTTAGGACTTAAGGGGCAATATTAGTGCAGATCTTTGGTAGTGACATGCAGAGTTATTTTGTCTTAAGGAAGCATTTAGGGTTTTCACACCTACCAGAGTAGAGTACTTTCTTCAATTATCTACATCCACACTAAAAATGTATGCTATATTTTGAACTGAGGTGTACATCACTGGGGAGGTATGGTAATCTCCAGCCAGATGGGCTGTCCTTAATAATAGCACTCTATCTGTGCCAAGCTAAGTTTATTAATGATCTTGAAGGCAGTGAAATTACAAAATATCAGTAATGCAAGAGAAAGAACATACTTTTTTTTTTTTTTTTTTTTTTTTCCCTCAGGAATATATCACTGGGTCACTAAGTCAACGGTAGCAAGCACATAAATTTCAAAGGAGCTAAGGTTTCATCTGATTGAAATGTTTCACGTACAGAGGTGTTTCAACCTAAAGAGGGAGATTTTGATATTAAAGATTGTGATGTGTTGTTAAAAAGAGTCATCTTGGATGGCTCTTTGGGAGAAGATACGTGGAGACAACTTCAAGAGAATCTCTGAAGCTCATTTGAGCACTACAGTTATACAGTGATAAAGATGAATAAATAAATAGAAAAGAAGAAAAAAAAGACTTTAAAATCAAGGATGAAGAGCTCTCTAAAGCTTATATTTTAATTGCACAGATTTTTTTTTTTTTGCTGGAGAAATAGAAAATCTCTCTCTTGAGTCTGAACAATGTCAGAAAAGCTGAAATATGGATACAAAAATATTTGTTCTTATACATTCTAAAAAAGGTCTCCTTGCTTAATTTAAGAAACTTGACATAGAAGAATACAATGTAGCAGCATGATTTTATATGTGGGATGTCTGTATTATCAGATCCATTGTGAGAAAATTATCCTTTACCTATATGGCTACACACACATTGCATAAATTGTCAGGTTTCATAAAATCTTTTTTACTATTCTTTACAGTGATGTAAGGTACTGCTCTAAAATATACTGTGCTATTTCATCTGAATTTCAGCATACTGAATTTTAATATGATAAGATTTAAGCTGAAATAATTTTTAACACTTCTGTATTTTGAAAGTGCTGTTCCTGAATTTGTACCTGCATATTAGTTACTTCTTGTTGCTGTTGTTTGTTACTTGCAAGCTGCTAGCAACAGACTGTTCATACAGTATTTGATTACACAGTTAGACAAAACAATTTAGCACAATGTAGTGTAATCAAAACTACTCAAAAAATCAACTTAGCCTTGATCTTGTAATATCAAGAGTGGTATAAATGTATAACTTGCCCTTTTCAAGAAGACAATCAGTAGCAAGAGCATACATGAAGAGGACTTTTATTTTATTCTTTCCTATGATAAAGAGCAAGTAAACTGAAATTATAAGATTAACTGTGTATGCATATTCCCTATGGGACTTTTGGGGGAAAAAAAAAAAACCAAACCACACACTAATGCATGTCTGGACTGGAACACAGAAAATGCCCACAACTCGCAGTGCAAAGTTGGAGACACAAGACTGAAGACAAATAGATCAGCAGAAGTGATCAGGTTTCTGGAGGGTTTTCTTCAAAAGATATCAGAAGATACCAGTTCCGTAATAATCAAGGTCTTCACTGAGATGCTTCAGAGACATGTATTAAATTCATGTTTGTCCTTTGGGCATGATACAGAATTCCTCAGTCTTTATGGCTAACTCCAAAGAACCAGAGTATCTGACTGCAAACATCAGACAAACAAACAAACAAACAAACTAGATTCTAATTCTTAAAATGATGAATATTTGATTATTTTACAGAAGTAGCCAAAGAGTGTGACAAGACAAATAATAATAATAATAATAATAATAATAATAATAATAAGCCACTTGGTGCTTAGATTAATTATGAACAAGGTCCTCCTTATCACTATCACCTTTTTGTGTGTTCTTACTTCTGCATTGTAAATCAAATAACTAAATTTCTAAACCCTGCAAAATGTCAGGATCAGCCTCCAGAAGAACTGGGAAGCCTTTCTAACATGAAAAATGTACACAAATAAGAAAAAAAATCATCAGAGCTATAAGGACCTGGGTAGCAGGGGGAAGAGGTTATGTTCTACTGGACCTCAGGCTCCCCAAAATTATCCTTATGTAAGCTCTCACAAAATTTAGGCTTGTAGTCTGATTGCTGCTTGAAGTTTACCTGTGCCTTTTTAGTCTGATCCATTGGCTATGCATTTTTCACAGCATTTTTTTAATATCCTTTTAAGTTGAATATTTTTTGTTAGCACTGTTTGTCTTGTTTCAGAATAAGTCAAAAATACAAAAAGATTAGAGTTCTCCAACATTTTATTTCCATTTTTTTTCTTTTGATCTCAACAAATATGGGCAGGAAACAACTACATGTAAAATTGTTGTATGAAGCTCAGATGTGTGATGTTTTTACATCATTCATTGTGAACTTTGTAATATTTGTTTGGCTCCTTTTACAGATTCTTCAAGATATGCTTTCCCAACTTGTAACCTGCTATCAGGGTTAGGTACCTGCTAACTCTGTTACTAACTACAATATCAAGTAAAACCCTTTCACAATAAAACACTTTTCCCTTGACTTTTTCCTACATGAGGAAGATTATAGTATGGAAGAAATAGTTGGCTATTTGTGGAGATAAAGTGTAGAGCAGCTCCTACATGTCAGACTAATGGGCATTTTAGCTCCTGTTGCTCCAACTCAGAAGATTACCTAAATAAGTGACAGTCCTCAATATATAATTGTCTCAAACACAAATATACAATACATGTATCCTTTGAACTTTCACAGGTCTGTGATGTACCAGCTAGGAATACAAAATCACAGAGCAGAAAGCCGTGCCCAAAGTTGTATTCCTGAACTCCAATCAAAACGCATTCTCACTGTAAATATTTCTTACCACTTTAGAGAGACAAATTACACAGAACAGTACATTTTACATGCAAGTGTTAATAGCCTTTTCAATCTCTCTCTAACCTAGAACTATAAATAGAGACTCAAGTGAGAAGCTGCCACCTTTTTCTCTAGAGTTACGTTGGCGTATCTATGTCAGCAGTGCCTCAGAGCACAAGCACTGTGTGCACTAAGAGGAGGAATTTCTCCCTCAGTAGTTTTGCTACCTCCCTGCCAAATATGCTGCAAACTGACAAACCTTCTTCTACCAGGAAAGCTGCATCTGCATAAGGGTTTTCCCCATGGCAGCATGATTTCAGGCAGCGTACGGCTTTTTAACACTGTGAGTCGATGAAACCAGTTAGCACAACTTATGGTGCAGAGCAGGCTCAGGTATCTGCTTCTGTTTCATTTCCATCTATCTGCTACCTTGCTGGCAGACAGCACTGCCTAGCAAATGTCAGTGTATGGAGCCTGATCTCAAGGCAGTGAGGAAGAATGGGAAAAAAATTATCTATAGGCTTAGCTTTTAGGTAGGAGAAGACTGCAAAATTCCTAATTCATTATCGCCAGCAAAGCTTGATTTCTCTTTTACTGTGATTTCTAAATCTATTAGGGTTATAAACCATATTAAAAGAAAAAAAAATTATTTTTCCATTTCCAACAACTTATACAGTGGCATGACCATTAAACAGGGCTAACACAATCCTTAGCTGTGTTACTCCAGAATGTTGAAAGATTGTATCTCTCTGTTGTGTTTTCTCGCTGATGTTGTAAAGACACAATTTCAATCCTAAACCAATCAAGCAAAATGCCTTTGAATACCCCTCTTTTTGCTTTCTCTATATGCATGCTTTTAAACATAAAATTAAATGCAAGTAAGTTGTTAGTCTGAGTTGCAGACTGATAGTCGCATTGCATCAGCGTATTTTCTGTGTTTATTACAGTCTTCTAGGTTGTAATATGCTGACATTTTTTGCTGGTCTACTCACCATTCAGGCTGATAACACAGATATAGCACATCACAGTCCCACTCCATCAAGCATCAGAGGTTTGTGTAGTTCCAGCTTCACAGTGTCTTTTAACTATCCTATATTTTCTCTCTGATGCATTATTGGAGCTATTTCATTTGCTGGTATTAAGCCATTTCCTCAGGCACAGGATGCCTATTTTTCCAGACTTGTTCCTTTGAGATCTAGGGAGCAAATTTGGGTTTAATCCACTTCCATCCTCATTGCAGTTTTAGTGGAAGCAGCTGTTACCTCTTCTTTAATAGTCTGCTGGTCGTCAGGCAGCCTGAGGGACCCACCATATGACATCCGTGCTTGCTTCTAAATATACACCTGCACATCATGCTTTCTTGGGGCAACAGAAGAGCAAAGGGACTCTCGCTTCCTTTGGTACAGCCACACTTTTATCTCTTGTCTGTGAAACTTTATTTATCCTCTATGGTTATACTTAGAAACTTTTCTTTTGGACAAAAGGGTTAATTTTATTTTTATTGCTATTTGTAAATGCACCACCATTTAATAGATTGTTTTACTAGACATAAATATCATCACTACAACATTCAAATCTATTTACCCTTAAATCTGTTCTGCTCAATACTAGAAAGTCAGACAGGTTTTGGTTAAGAGAATCAAGAGGAACCAAGAGGTTAAGAGAACAAAGGAACCTACAGATATATCCCATGAGCCTGAGTCTAGCCATTATATTACCAGTGGTAGGCTAAAAAAAAAAAAAGCGTAAAATGCCAACATCTTGCAGAGTAAAAAAGAACTGTTGGATTAAGCTTAATAGTGAACAGACGTAAGCCATAAATACAAAACTGTCAAAAAAGGAAAGAGAATTTCACAACATGCTAGGACAAAGACGACAGTAACAATATAGGAACTTGCTTTACATTTTTAGGTCCCTAGGCTGACATGAGGGCATTGTACAGCAGAGAGAAGGTCATAGGAATTGGATCAAAATGAGGGCCAGGGAAGAACCTTATGCAGGGAGGGGAAAAAAAAAAAAAAAAAAAAAAAAAAAAGATGGTAGTGGCATCTGAAAGAGAAAAGACATTTCTGAGCTGATACAATTGATACAATAATACACATTGCTACCAAGCCAAGTTAAACAGTAAAAACAGATTTATGTTACTTTGAAAAAGTTGTCTCGGACATTTGGGGAGGGACCTTCAACTCTGTACAATACAAAAGAAACACTAAATTCTAAAGATAGGAAAAAAAGAATTTCAGTTTACTGAACATCTTAAAGGAAAAATACGACAAATTAGGAAATTCTAACAGTGTGAGGAAACTGTGAGACTGTCCTTTAGAGCTCTTTTGGGGAAAATAATCACTAATAAAAGTGTTGATATTTGTCATGATGATAAAAATGACAAAATTTTTCATTAGAGATTTAAATTTTATTCCTATATTTTCACTTGTGATTGATATTCAGGCAAAATTAAACTGTGTGGAATATGCATAAAAGTGGGATTGTGTTATATAAATTTTGTATTATTAAAAGCAAAAATCAGTTTGTTAACATAAAATAAATATTAATTTGAATCTTTTAAACTATTTTTAGCAAATATTTCTGTGAGCTGCACTAATTAGTTCTAAGTCTCCTTCTCAGAAACAAAACTCTCAAGAAGGTTTGAGTTGAATATTTGAGATTTCAAAGGCAAACCTTCATGTAACTATTTAGAAATCTTTGACGTTGCTTCTCTTGTTTACTAAGTTTTTTGTCCCGTTATTGAGCAGCAGCAATATGGCTTAGATGATAAACTGCATACCACAGAGGTAGCCAGATATAAAGGGGGGGCAAATAATTTGCAGACTGTTTGAAAATATATTATGGCATAGCTCAACCCTTATCATGAAAAAGTACAGCTCCATTGCTCTTACTTGCATGGCAGGTCTCATATATTTCCATGACACACCTCAGATCTGTAAAAATAGCTGAAAGGATGCTTCTATTCCAGCTTACACTCTGAGCTCCTGTGTGAAGACTCCTTATTTTTAAAAGCCTAACTGCATTTCTGCATGATTTTTGAGAACCCTGAAACTCCCGAAGACAGAAAAACAAACCCAGCACTCACAAATCTACTCAGTTGACTGTTGAAATAAGCCAAAAAATACACAAAAAAAGAAAACAAAAAAAACTGGACAATGGACAAAATGGAATGGAATGGACAAAAGACCCACCTAAACATAAAAATAAGTAGTAAAAATAGTTTGAAAGAAATTTTAAAGCAAACTGAAATAAATAACATCAACCACAAAACTTTCTTTTTTTGGCTAAGGAAATGATCGAATATATCTCTCTCTGAAAGAAAATAATTCCCCCCCCCTTTTTTTTTTAAACTGTGGTATTCATAAAGCCCTTTTAACTTTTTATTGCTCTTCTTGTTACAATAGCGTTTTAAAAGAGTTCACAGATCTTCAGAAGTATTTGGGCACTAACCTGCTACTGAAATCTTTCTGCTTTCTTTCATATAAGGGAGGCTTTAAGCTCAAAAAGCTACTTTGGTAACAGCATAGGAAAAATGACAGGATCTCAAAACCAAATGCACTTCAGGACAGGGATCTCAATAAATATCTAAATGTATCAGTTGCTACACTGGCTGATCAGTACTTAACCACAAGGTATGCTTGAACTCCTGCAGGCATTCTGCATTGGAGGAATGAGGTTGAACAAAACATGATCAGGAAGACATATATGAACATGTATAGACACATACATAAACATATATGTGTGTATATGTATATATATCAACATATGATGATAAGTCCTGCTCAACAGAAAGAGCATATGCTAATTTTTAAGGGCCATCCTTGTTATTTTACTGATCCTCTTCTACCCTGGTTTCCAAGTAGTCACTTATACTGCTGTCATTAATATGTTCTAGCATGTCTCAGACCTTTCATCATCTCAGAGATTCTAATAGTACTATTGTAAGTCAGTCATCTGAGATGGTCCAGGAAAAAAATAGATTCTAAGGTAGAAACCAGCCAAATCAACAGATTTATGAAAAGTGGAAATGTCCTTCAGTTCTACTAGACTAAGACCATTCTATTTCCAGATGGGGATTTTCTCTTGTTTTGCTGTGAACTTGCATCTTAAGACTGCCATATAATTCCACATGCCTGAATATATTCCAAAATAGTTATTTTATTTTGTTCAACAAGTTCCATTCCTTCAAAACTATCTTCAAAAGACAGGATACCTGTTTCATAAAAATAGCAAGTATGTTGTTCAAGTCAGAGACCTATTCTGCTTGGTATGTGTAGACAAATAGGATAAATCAGGTGCTATGTGTCCCACTACACTCATTTTACAAAGTACAAACAGCAAAATGTTTTCCAAAAATGGAACTGCATAGCACTGTATATGAGGTTGATTTATAGCATGCCATGAAAAGAGCCAGAAAACCATTAAAAATCCTTGCTAGTTTTGTTTTGAAGAAATAAGTGCCTCCAAGCAACCACACAGCATGGCTTCTCGTTTGTAGTATAAAGGCAGCTCCCCTTCATAGCTGAAGATCAGTGTTCCATTGGGCAAGGTAGCTTTTAGGTTTTCCAGAGTAATGAGGACTTCTGAGGGGACCTACTTCCTCTAAACGCATGGATTTGCAGAAGAATTGAAGCCTTAAGCTACTCCCAGAAAAGATACCAATTTCTGGTATGTTGAATTGTGCAGTCACTCCTAAAGTGGAGATAAAGCAGAAAGAAAGCACCTGCCTTAAACAACTTACATCCTGGTTATCGGTGATAAGTACAGGTGCATACCACTGAAGTAAATCAGGCCCCGTGTCCAATTCCGGGATGAACAGATTGGAATTGCAGAACTCAGAGCACCTAGATTCACACTTCTAATTAGGATTTGTGCACCTATATAGCTGAACTCAGATTGTGATCTGGATTTTTCACCTTTTCATTTGGGCTCACTGCTAGCTGAGACAGATAGGCGCACAAATGTCTAAACTAATTGTCATTTTGCAGCTTGCCAGTACTACTAGTTTTAATGACCGAGTTGATTTTCAAGACATACCAGCAGTATTCACATATTTTAAATCCCTCTACATCAGTCCAAGAATTTCAGTCAATTTGGCCTTCTATACATCAGATAAGTAGCTGCACTATTTTATTGACTCCTCACTTCTACCCCACAAATGGCTTATAAAACCTCTCAAAAGAAAGTATATGATTTACAAGGCAATCTTAGCAAGAAGCAGCAAATGGTCTCATACATTCAGATGCCCCTGTAAGATCAAATAAATACCTTAGGTGAAATATAAGCTGTTCTGTTCGGTGCTGAAGTCTGCCTCAAGCAATTTTAATGTGTAGACATCCTCTGGTGACCTAACCTCAGATTTAGAGCCACTTATCACCAGGGACCAAATGCTTCATAGGGGTGATGAGTGTGTCTTGGAGGTAGAAAGTAAACATTTTTTCCCCTACAAAAATATGCAACGGAAGTGTTCGGTTGGCACCGAACACTTGTTCGGTCAAGGTTCCCGTTGAGATCACGAACAAGTGTCAGCAATGAATATGAAGTGAGAAAAATGCACAGGAACGAATCAGCTAGAGTTCCCAAGGAAAATTATGTCCTGTGGTTGTCCTGTGCATTTTCTGTTAATCTCACTTTCATGGCAAGTCCATAGCTCTGTATGACAAACAAATAAATTTAAAAAAAAGTTAAATGTGTAACTTGTTTATTTATCATCAAGATTTTCTTCTCTTACAACTTTTTACAACAGATGAGAAAACACATAAGACCTACTGCATTTTATTCAGTATGCAGTATGTGTTGCATAATCACAAATGGCAGAATAGTAGGTTTATGGGCTTTATAATAAGCTGCTCAAAGGCACAGATGACCAAGAAAGCAAGATTTTAAAGCTTGGGGGTTTGAATTCAAGTTTCTAAATATATATTTTGGCATTTAATAAAAGACTATTGTTTAAGATGTGTAGCTTTCTGTCAGTGCAAAAAAAATTTTTTTTTTCAGAAATTGAAGTGTCTAAAAAAGCATTTCAGTGTTTTACTTTCCATACATTTTTCAGCATAAAACTTAACATAAATAGAATATTCCATTTTGCTTCTGTTTAGAACAACTTCAAACTTTTAAAATCAGTTTTTGTCAGTAATTATGTAATCTTGACAGTAAATATGAGGCTTCCAAATCAATCTTTTTACTAACTGCATTCTAGAGGAAGTTTTGATGGGTTTTTTTGAATTCATAGCTAGTTGAAATATTGGATACCAGTATGTTTAGATATCCAAATGAATAGTGTAGAGAAGACGGAGCCAAGCTTTCCTCAGTTGTGGTCAGTTATAGGAGAAGAGGCAACAGGCACAAACTGAAACACAGGAAACTCCATCTGAATCTGAGGAAAAGCATTTTGTTTTTCTTGTGAGGATGACTGAGCACTGGAACAAAAAATATGGAGTGGCCCCAAAAAAATATGGAGTCTCCATCCCTGGAGAGATTTAACAGACGTCTGGACACAGTTCTGTGCGCCATGCTCTAGGTTACCTGGCTTGAGCAGGGGGATTGAACTAAATAATCACCAGAGGTCCCTTCCAACCTCAACCATTCTGTGATACTGTGGAATCAGTGATTTTAATATGTCAGAATTTCTCCAGGAATTACTTTTGTTTAATTTCTTATCATTTGGATTCCAGTAATAGGATTCCAGGTAACATAAGTTTATTAGCGCTCCTAAAACTAGGATATTAAATAAAAGTCAGAGTAGGTATATAAATAACACACTTGCTAACAAAAACTTCAGTTAGTCCTAAAACTAATTGCTTTAAAATTCTATAATGATGCAGAAAACCTAAAGATATAATACAGCAAAGCATAATTAAAAATAATGTGTAAACCATGAAGAAAAAAGAGACATATTAATGCAGCATTAAAATTTTGATTACAATAGATAAAACATTCTAAACATGAAGTGATAAATATGTAAAGTTATATAGCCTGATTTCACATAAGAGACTGGAGAATATTTTCAGTTTTAAATTCCTAAATAGTGCACACTTTTATTTTTAATGTCTACTTTAGTCTTGAACGATACCATTTTGGAATGTATAGTAAATACAGCGAGATGTACTCTGTTATGCCTATTACACCTCAATGATTCAATATGCTGTATAGACAAAGTAGGCTGCATCCATTTCTTATATGTTTTGGACAGAATTTAATACTACAACTCTCACTTTTAATATTATATGGCAAAATAAATTTGAAAAAGAAACCCGCTATATACAAGGTTACATATGGATGAAGAGAGTTACAGTTTCAATTACTTTCTTATTTTGGATGTGATAAAGGGATAAAATCAAAGGAAAACTCTGAACACTAGTACTGCTGGGTGAAGCTTTTCTGAGAGAGATTACAAATCATTTATAGAGTTCAGCACCAAACAAAATTTCAAGGTGGATTTAACGTTAATCAACTGTTTTAAAACTTTTTGAAAGTATAAAAATGTATGATTTTAACCAGCTATTCCCTCTTGTTGGGTCTGTCCTTTACTCAATGTTCTATGTGATTGCCACTTTGAATTAAACACCTTTTCACACCATTTGCTGTGCAGATGGCAAAGTGCTCTGCAAATGACAGAGCTGAAACCCCAGGGGTTCTGAACTGCACACTAGCTATACCTCACAGGAAGCAGATACGTATTATCTACTCTTGACTTGGCTCTAATCTCCTCCAAATCTTTGACTACCCGCTCTCCCCTGTGTTATTTTTTCCTGCGAAATACACCATCTCTGCACCATTTCTAAAGAGCTCTGGAGAGGATGTTCTGTCAGCATCCAGACCACTACCAGTAAAGAGTATCATAATTCACACGCCTCTCACCAACCATCAGCCAGGAGTGGGTGTTGCCTCCTCTATGCTCTCTGCTGTGAAGACTCAAATGCTTTTTGTATCCTGTGAAACATCCATGGTAAACTCTCTAAATGTTTAGCTCATTATGACTGCTTGGGTTACTGAAAGCCAGTCATCACCACAAACCAGCAGCAGTTAATCCATAGCTTGTAATCATCTTCACATGTGCATAATGCTGTCTTTATTGAATTAACTTGTTTCTGTGCATTTATTTGCTTCTACAGACCTCAGTGCAGGATGCTGATGGATGTCTTTGTTTCATTGACTCTGAGCAGGTATAAGCTGAAAATTGAATAAGAGCAAAAATATGGGGGAGGGAAAAAAGAAGATAGGGAAAAGATCTTTTCAAGGACAAGGAAGAAGAAAGTGGTGTCTGGATTTTGATACTGTTGAGCTGAAGAACTGAAAGTTAATGCAAAGAGTGTCAATATAGTCAAGTTAAAGAGAACAGAAAAACGCCTTTATATCAAATATGTGTGTTCTCCTTGTGCGATGTGATGTGAGTGACTGGTGCTCAACCAAGTCCTGTTGCACAATACCCAAGTGGCATATTGTATATGCAAGGAATACCTCTGATTCCTGGAAAACCGTGGCCGTTCTGTTCCGAAATCCAGAAGCATGAATGTCAGTGTTGTATTTCACTTCTGTGCTTCCATTTCCTTGTGACAAGAAGGAGATAACTCAGTCTTGTAATAGAATGATACAAAACTTTGCTATTGCTCCAAGAAATGTAGCTGAGGTTATCTTGTTCCACTGAAAAGATTGCCAAGGAGCAGATGAAATCTTTAAAGAATAAGAAATATTTTAAGGAATTTTCCTCGAACACTGACATAGTGAAAGAAACAATTTTCAGAGACAATTCATGCAAATGAGTAAATGCTTATGGGCAGCTTACCTGGGATGGAATAATCTGCTGTGCCTGTCATAGGTGACTGAGCTCAAATGAAATGATAAGAGAGGGGCAGGAGATGCTTGAAAAGTGAGAGAGGAAATAAAAAAAGCATCGACCAATTTTTTGCTATGAGGAAGAGCCCAATCTATCAATAAATAAAAGGTCTAATTACAGATTTTAAGAGATGGAGTAGACCTGAATCCAGTGAAATCTTCAGACAGAAGCAATAAGTCAAACCTGTTACAGTGGAAAATTTGCATACACTTTGTAAAGTACATTTGAAAAAACTGCTCCAAAAGTCACGTCTAGAAAAACTGACACAAAAAAAGGCCACCTTCCAAAACAGTCTTATTTGCAAAGACTCAAAGATTACATTTTAACTTTCCAAGAAAACCTTCTGGCAAAAGTGGTCTATGATATGAGAGTTTTAAATTGTGCTCCTCCTCCAGTGTAAATACAGATACTGAGAAAAGAAGGAATTAAACAAGTCATTGGAAATGTTTCTGACCCGGAAGAAAATGCGTTGATTTCATAACGAAGTGTATTTTTTTTTTTTTTAAAAAAAGAGAGACCGATGTACTACTAATATTTGTACCAAACACTAATATCTGCTGTAAGCGGCCTGGAAAAGAAATTAAGAACTGCAGAAACAGTCATTAACAGTGATTAACTTTAAAGCTAATCCAGCAATGAGTTAGTGAACGCAGCACTGGGGAGGTCCAAGGAAATATGGTTCGAGGGAGGTAGGGTTTTTTTTTGTTCTCTTGAATGCTGGTCACAGAACCCTTCCAGGAAGAAAGAAAAGCTGCAGAAAACTATTTAAATGATATAATTTTCCTCGTGGGAGAGGGAATATTCTTGCTTTCTGTTATTCTACCAATTGTTCTTTTTTTTCTGAAAAAAGAACCGAGTAGGTTCAGAGATGAGATATGAAGCCTCCTGATGCTTTGGATTGTGTAAAGTTGCTAGAAGTGTTTGGGCTTATTTAGCCTTTTTTTTTTTTTTTTTTTTTTTTTAAAAAAAAAAAAAAGAACCAACTATCAGTAGCCAAACACTAGGGCTATCTCACATCTTATTAGGTTCAAGCCTCCCTTTTTTCAAGTCTAAATATCTATCTCTGGTACTAGGTACCATCCTCCATCTCTTTCCAAGAGTGCATACCTGCCTAGTCACACCCTAGGCAAAACTTGTACAACTGATTGCCATACTTTTCTGCAATATCAGCCAATAGTATATATATACACCTCTGCAATTTTTTTCCTGGTCTGTAATACCATAGACCAGATGCAGCTGTTTGGTTTCAGACAAGATCTGCAAACCTGCTGCAATTGAGGTCCTAATACAGGCAGTTTTGCACTGAAACAGGGGATGTGTGCCTTAATGTGGCTCCATCCATGTAGAAAACCTCTTGGAAAACAGATTCCCCAGACACAGTCGAGTGTTACAGCTCTTTTCCAGTCAATTCCCCCTACTCTGCATTCCCATGACCCAGGCCTGACATTTCATATCCCTCCATCTGAAACAAGGAAAGCTCTCCAATCTCTCTCTCTCTCTCTCTCTCTCTCTCAGACTCTTCAGCTGGGTAAATATAGGCCAAGTGATTTATGCAATGTACATATGGAACTACATACTGGTCTTAAGCTAATGCTAGCAATAATCTGAAAAATAGTACAAGCTTTCAAGTAATGTACGGTACTATTTTACTCTAATAAAAGCCATTTTGATGTCAATGAAGGGAAATAGCATGATTTATCTCTATCTAGATGTCTGCTTTATCATGAAGTTATTTCTGGGATATGTTTGCTTCTCTTTACTGGCTATAAGAGAAAAAGAAAAGAAAAAAGAAAAGAGAAGAAAAAGCCCAATGTCATTCTATTGTACATGTCCATAACTAATATATTTATTTGTATAGATGAATCTCAGATCTATCAAGTTCATGTATTTAGCTACTGTTCTGCTAAGACAAGCCTCTTAGCGACATTAACCATAACTCCCATGCTGGTTTAGCAATGCTGTGCTTCAAGTCATTCAGGTTATTCCTCTGTGGCAATGCCCATGAGAACCTGAAAACAGAAGAGTAAAAATATTCAGTTAGTCCAAAACCTCTAGTTGCATCAGGAAGATTGTATACTGTGAGCTGACCCAGCCAAATCTGTTACTTGGACTTTGAACTCGATGGGAATGACATTCAGCCTAATCTAGCTCAGGAGTGGGAGGTCCTCTAGCATTTATGGTCAGACATGCAGAAAAACCCTGTAGGCAGTGCAAGGAAGTATCCTAGACCCTACCTAGGTGGGACTTTACCATCTAGCTATGTGTGTGGAGTAGAAGGGTCGGGTCTCATCCTTAATTTGATCATGAATGACTGTAAGTGAATTAGCCGAGGGCTCTGCGTTCAGCAGCAGGAACTCAAGAGCAGAATTCCCATCTGTCAGCACTTTGTATTCCTCAGATGAAACAGATGGCAAAGCTAATGGAATTGAAATTAAACCTCTCAGCCTAGGTTTACACCTAACCACCACCTTTGACTGCCTCACGACTGGCTGCAGGGAGCAAAAAGCTTGATAACCTGAAACTGCAAGAAGCCGAGTATGAGCAAGGGGAAGGAAGGCGACTGCATTCCTCAGGCCACAGGAGATCAGCTATACACAGCTATAGGGAAGCTACCTATCTTGATGAATTTTCAACTTTAATGGAAGAAGGGGGGGGAAAAAAAAAAGAAACAAAAAAAGGAAACGACAAAAAAGAAAAGAAAGGTATCATTTATAACTCAGATAAGTCAGACTCAGCAGCAATGGATAGGAACCTTCACCATGCTGTCCTTCATGACAGCTTTTTACATCAGCATTAAATCAGTCTCTTCTTTTTAAAAAGAAATGAGGCAAAATGAGACAAAAGCAAAGCACCACTCCTGCACTCCCAATTCTATGGTTTGTTTAATCTATTTTACTCAGAACAAGCACAGGGCACGTTCATTGTATTTTCAACTTTCACCAATCTGAACAGTTAAAATTAAGTTCATAATTGCTACAGACATAAAAATTTAAATTTTATTTGTAAAGAATTCTTCTATTTCTAATTATTGATAAGCATATAAGTGACAAATTAATTTGAGCTATGCAGATAATTTATATAAATTTGTGGTAATTTCTACTTTGCAAAAATAATGCAATATTTCTTTATAGAAAATAAACTCATCATTAATTTTAAACTATTAATAAAAGAGCTCTGTATTGGAATTCAATATATGTAAAGGTTTGGAGTATCTTATTTGTATTACAGTGAAATCTCAAATGTTATAAGCACCATGGAAAAATTTAGCATAATATAATTCCCAGTTTATAATTAACTTTGGAATTTATAGCAAGAGAGATTTATAGTAGGTGTGGTCTGGTATAAGGTGGTTTTGATTGTCAGAAACATCACTGAATAAAATATCTGTGATTCCTTGAAAATCAGTTTTTGAAATAGTTTTTGGAAGTCAAATTTCAATTACTTTTGAAAACCATTTTTTTTTCTATTGCCCCTCCACCTCAAAAAATCTAGGGTAAAATTTTTCACTAATTTTGAAGCACTGCAAATACCTGCATATCACAGCTATGATATTCTTTAAAAGAGGAAATCACAGGTCCTTTTCTGCCACCTCATTCCTACAGTAGTGTATCTCTAGTGAACATAGAACAGCTTTATCTCTTCTTTTCTTTTTGATTTTTTTTTTAAATTTTAGGCTTTTTCTGTCTATTTTCACTTACACCGTTAAGTGGTACATGTACAAAATTTCATCATTTTGATAATCACTAGAATAGCCACTGAAATCAAAGAGTATTCCCAGTAAAAAGATACAAGAGTTTTGTCTTACATTTCTTTTCAATTAGTGGTTTCATTAAAGCACAGAGGCCCAGCTTCATTTCCCCAACGCTAGCTACTTAAAAGCTAGATTACTTGCCTAAGCTGCTGATCAACTACATCAGTAGTCAAGGAAAAGGAATATATACCTTCAAATGTTATTTAAACCCCACTGTCTTAAACACTTATCTAACAGTGGAAAGAGTCATTCTCTGCAGATGTGTGTCATTAGCCCAAAAACTGCTAAACTGTTTTCAGCTGGAAACTGAAATAGTCTAGCCTCCTGAATTTTGACTGGCTAAAATGAGAAGACGAGTGTTATAATTACTGAAATCACAGTATTTTCCATGGCATGAAGTAATGTTTTCTTAGTGTAATTTACAAATACATTATGCCCTGGAAAGGGATACTTCTCAATTATCATAAATGTAATTAAGGAAAATGATTTCTTACAGTATAGAGAATATACCAACTGTCCAAAATGCATACAACTTTGTTCTCATGTAACTGTTTAGCATGTCTTCTCTCTTTTTAATACTAATTCTTGAATGAACTATAAAGTGCATTTTCCAAAAATATAGCAAAAGATACTCTGATAAGGACTTAAAATATGTTCATAATACTGAAAATGCCTATCTTTTTCCTGCCTATCTATATATTGCAACGGCAATACAATTGTATTCAGACATTCATAGAAGATGATGATTTTTAAATACTCAAATCTTATTGAAATTAAAGCCAAATACTCAAAGATCTTGGCTGCTTTTGAATATGTTAAGGCTAAAATTATTGTTGTTATTATGTAACGCTTCATAATACCTTACAGAAAAGGGGCATACCTCAGAATTTCTAACATCACTAAATTTTGGTGTGCTGTTGAAGTTTCATAAAGGAAAGCATTCACAGTTCCAGTGGGACCCTCACTACAGCTCTACCTGCCTTCCAGAACAAAGGTCAAGCCATGAAGAAGTCTCTGATAGCCTTTATCTTCACTGAAACTGAGCCACCATACTGTTCCAGGAGTACTTTTGGCTTCCTTCCTCCTTAACTGCTGTAAAGTCTTCCCATCCCTCCTGTCCCCTTCCCATCCTGCCTATCCCCTTCCCATCCCTCCTGATAATGTTGTCCTCCATCCCACATCCAGGCTGTCTGTAAATCTGGAGTGAGATGTTGGTGTGTTGCCTGCTTTTTACAAATTCAGTTTATCTCTACTTTTCACAGTTTTTTATCCAAGTCACCCCTTTGGTGGTAAACAGAGGAAAATTTTTTTTTTTTTTTCTTCAAAAAATCTTTCTATCCTCACCTCAGCCTTCTGCCTGTCGGGAAAACAATAAATGCCCTAGAGAGATTTTGTTCACTCAAGCATCAGGATGACTCAAGTGTCTCACAGGAATGAAGCAGCACCACAGCACTGCAATCTAATCAAGTTTTAGAGCCCTAGGTTTTATGTCATTGACAGACCACAGGAGACTGAATTGAATATCATATTAGGGAAGCAAAAAAAAAAAAAAAAAAAAAAAAAAAAAAAAAAAAAAGGAAAGAAAAAAAAAGAAACCAAGATCATAGCAGAACAATCCCCCACAACCACAGGGATGATTTTACACAAAACATCAGGTTCATTGGTCAGCTATTTATCATTCAAGCATGAGGACAGCATTTTCACAGTACTAGCACGCAAAGAATCACATCTTATTACAATGCAAAATGCTAATCATAACACTGGAAAACATATGAAAGTGTTCCTGCTTCTTTCATCATCCAGTATCATTTGAGTGTGAGTCCCTATTTGATATTTATTGTGACCATAGAGTTAAGCTTTCATTTCACCATAAGTCTTCCGTGGCGCCTATGGCCATTGTGGTTGTTTGCAGGTCTGCACACTCAGGTGAGCGTTGTTGGTCCAGTTTACACTGTTAAGCTTTTCTCCACATGAAAGCTAGAAACTTCCCTTGAAATATGGGCTGAGATTTTGATGTAATCTCCCGTTTCAAAACAAAACTAGGACTCCAGGGTCAGGCTTTAATCTTGCCTTCAGCTGGAAGGTGGAAAATTACATTGCGACAACTGAGAATTACTGTTTTGCTGCCATCCTCCTGCACAATTATGTCTTTTATTTAGAGTAATATACATTCTCTGGGTGAAGGTTTCTGAATAATTTATTTTAATGATGCTGGATGATGTTTAAGAATTATAATATTTTGCACACAAAGTAAAATATAGAATATCTCCTTTATTATCCATATACAAAGAAAGCATGTATGGCAAACATACAATAAGATATATGAAGGAACAAAGAAAATTGTAAATAGCATCCTGCAGTTTTATCTTAAAAATTAATTAAATGGAGGATAAAAGAGTCATACTGAATCATACTGACTCTAATATTTTTACACTATACACAAATATTAAAACCAGCGTAATTTCTGAACATTTTAGAGTGGATTAATTAGGAAAATGCATAATTAATTCTATATGTTGTAATTTAATGTTTTACCCTCTTTCCTGTTAAGGAATGACCTATTCATCAGCTGTATAATGGTTAATAGCCAACTGCGTATCTATGCAAATAAGAAGGGGTGCTGTAAAGGTGAATTCTGATAGATAAATCATTTCAGCATATTTCAAAAGAAAAATACCGTTGCCTCCCTTCATCCCTACAGCCACAAAAATAGCTATTCATTAGCAAGAATAAATTCAATTGTTATTCCATGCTGCCATTCTTGTATACTGGTTCTGGGGCTGCTTGGTCAGTGAAGTTTTCAAATGACTGATATAAATAGGAGTTAAAATAATGTAAGCTCTCTGTTTATCCCTGGAGGTGTAATTCCCGTCATACAAGAAAACTTATGGCAAGGCACACTTTAACACAAGATAGCATGATTTATGCTTTACATCCACCATACAGGCAGACTATGCACAGACATCACTGTTTGTCAAAGCCAATGAGTAAAATAAAGCAGAACGTTTGAACTTTACACTGATTACTTTTAGTGGAGTCACAGGTGCAAAAACTGTGAGCTCTGTGCTAAATCTTTGCAAAAATATTTCTTCAGTTTCTGCATTAGAGATATCAAAAAAAAAATATTTTTTTAAATGCTGCAAGCATTTAAAACTTCATAACTGTCATATTCAACTCAGAGTTCTGTTGAACTGCTGCTTGCAGTTTTTACTTAGTATTAGGCCTTTTCCTCTAGGCATCTTTTCATTTCTGATCTGCAGTGCTGTATCCTTGATAATATCTACTCTATGGAGATATAAGGCTTCCTAGCAGTTCATTGTAACAATAACATATTCGATTTTTTTTTCAAAAAGAAGAAAAATGCATATGTTTTCCTCTATTTTTAAAATATTTCTACTTCACTCAAGTAAAATATTGAAATTTTTTAAAATATGCATGTTTAGGAACTAAAAGTTTGACATTGGAGAAGAAAAACAAACAGTGATGTATGTAGAAAATTTCATTTTGGATAAATATCTTCTAAGCAAACAGGCAAAAACTGCAAATTCTGAACAGTACTATTATTTTCAGGAATGGAACAGTTCCTCCTGTCTCCATGGGAAGTAGATGTTTTTCCAGGTGGAAAACTATCACAATGCCTGCAAAAGTCCCCAGAATCAGAGCACTGTACTTCTGAAAAAAAATCAGAGGGATTTTTAAGTATAAGTGTGGAGTGATGAAGATCTCTTTCACTGCAAAAGAAATAGGAAGAGTGTTGTTGCTTGTGGGGAAAAAAAAAAAAAAAAAAAACACACAAAAGGTCAGGAATCCTTTTATAAAAGGCACTCATCCTTATAAAAAGTACTTACCTAAAAGGTGCTATGCAAATGTGTGTGTTTTATTGAGGAAAAAAAGTATAGGAAAAAAATGTATATTTATATAGAAAAATAAAGAATGTATATTTTACCTTATAAACAGCACAAGCATTTCTGAAATCCCGTTATGTATATGTGCATTACAATGTAACTGCACTTTATTATTATATGGAATCCAGAGGAAGATTAAAAAACTATCACAAAGCTGAATAGTTTATTGAATGCACAGTCTGTTATTGATATGAATCCTGTGCTACACATATTTGTTTCATTTAACTCTGCTATTTAGTGGCAAGGAAAACATCATATATTTACTTTAACAACTACCTAAAAATCAGATAAAGCAAATGTGGCAGCCTCAATACACATGCAGAAATAGTAGGTTAAAATCCACTTGAAAACATAAGTGAAAAAGAGAAACAAGGAAGACTGCAATTGTCTTATAATGAGGCAACAATTCTATGTAGATTATAGACCTGAGCATGCTTCCTGAAAACATGGTGAGTCCTAAGTTTCTGTATTCCCTTTCCCTTCTCCCCTCCCACCTCTCCCTGGGTAACATTATTTCATCTTTCTATGTTAACTGCAAAAACTTACATTAATTTTTGAAAAAGTATATGAAGGGACATAAAATGGAGGTGAAAAAGAAAAAAAAAAAAGAAAAAAACCAAAAAGCTTTAGGGCTTGTCTCTTTTGCAAAAGTCAGAAAGACTCCAATTCATTTCCAAAGTAATCTCCTTATTTCATGCTCCATGGAAGATGCACCCTCCTTACTTCATACTGCAAACATGCAAATAAAGTAATTGATTTGCACTTTCATCTCTTATAATTCTATTTTCTATTGTGCAAAATTCAGAATAGCTACAACTAAGTCCTTTCCTGTATAACTTCTAACTACATGCCCAGGACAAGTCTGGCCATAGATATGAGAAAGCAGGAAGTACAAAACAAAATAATTAAAAGAGTTAATTTATTTCTCATCAGGATGTGAAAGGAGGAATTACAAGTGCTGCTGCTATGGACTAACCTCAGCTTTTTTGCCTGACCATTAACTGTATGCAGATTTGAGTAGCCCAGGTGCTCTTTTAGTAGAGAACTGATGTTAAAGGCCTTCTTTGCTTAGTCTGTCATGCACAACATACATAAGTCTTACTGTAATCCTTCTGTATAAGTTCTCCCACGCCCCAGTCATCTCTTTGAAGCCTAGCTCCAAGAATTAGCTCAATAGCAAGGCATTAACAACATGGTTGAGAAACATCTGCTTACTGGCCTGAAAAACAGCACATGACCTGGGTTACTGACAACCGACATACCTTTTTTCCTCCTCCCTGATGAAGTTAAGCATTCAGGAAATTTTGCTGAGGAGCTGACATCTAGATAGAGAAAATTGCTAGCAGAAACTGGGAAGCAGCCAAATGGTTGACACCTGGCTATGACAAAAAGTCAAATCAACATGCACTCCAAATACCAGAAAAGGGTAGGGAGATTTGTCCTATCAGCAGTGGCTGCTCTTCAAGGAGAACTTGTCATGAATGTTCTTCATCTTCTTGTCACAAACAATCTTTTTCTTGCACAGCATCACTGTTAGGAAGTTAAAGTTTATAATGGTTTTCAGACAAGTCAGTCCTCTAAGAAACACTTCAAGTTGCTAAATATTCATGCAACTAGGGGACTGAGTGATTAATGGCAATGCTTAGGAATAAGAAAAAAAAAAGTACTCATTTGAGATAACCCTGTGTTATTATTACTGCAGAAAACAAACAAACAAAAAACAAATAAATAAACAAAAATCCCCCCAGCTCTGAAAAGATCCAAGTCCAAGCAGAATTAAGTATTCAAATAATGTCAGGGAGCCTTGACGTGTTTCTTCAGGTAGTATCTGCTCTTAGCTAAAATCATATGTCATAGAAATATTTTGACAACCTCATTCACAGGCAATTGGTTGCAATTCTAAAATTAAAACTAAAATTTACTTTTTAATCTTGGTCTACTAATAAAATAGCAACAGAGCTGACACAGTGAGGTGGCAAACAGTGAAAGTGAGTAGGTGAAATTCTCTCTAAGTGTACATTCTTACTCTGAAGAAATTTGCCTCCAATATTAGGGTTTTTAAAACTGTGTACCAGCAATGGAACTGCAGCTACTGAAATGCAGGTGTGTGTCATTTTACTCCATCCTGGACCACCAAATTTATACCTACCTTATGGAAACGGGCTATGATTCTGGCCATCACATTTGGCAGATCTCAAACCAACAGAGCAAAGAAGCTTTTATTTTGCACAGCAGACTACTCTTTGCCTTCTTAATCTGAATTATTTCCAAGTTTAATATGAGCAAGCAGGAGAGCTGCTCTAAATTATATTTGCAGTCCTGCCTAGTGAGTGCAGCCTGAACCCAAGCATACATTACAGTCCTTCCTAATCTTTCTCTTGCCTTTGCTCTAACACTAGCACTTACAGCTTACAGCTACCTAAAATTTCCCCAAATATTACATTTGTAAGTGCAGTTACCACTTGTATCTTGAGACAGTTTATGCCCATTGTTCTCTGACTGAGACTGGAGAAGAAGCAGGATCTCCACAGATGCATTCTCCATCTCACCAACAGAGATCATTAATCCAGGTATGACGGCAAACAACATAGCCACTTGGAACCAAATTAGCAGGTTGCATTCTCACCTCTTTATTCCAAAAGGCACAAAAATGCAGATAGAGTGAATCACAACATGCTGGAATTACAATAAAATGGTGTTAGATTGAAAACAAACAAACAAACAAAAGTAGTAAAGACGACAGAGTGAGAAGACATGCTAACCTTTTGACTGCTATGCTTTTTGCTAAGGGCCAGGCTCTATATTTGCTTCCTTTCTTATGAAATTATTTCAGTGAGTGTGATTTTTTTAAACTACTATAATATAGTCCGTGCACATAGAGTCAATGCTGCTATATTACTATGAAGCTCTTCTACCACAATAATCAAATGTGAATGAGCTATTCCAATAGGAATGTTTGCATACCATTTCACCTACATCCACTCTAAAGCTTGTACCATTTTTAACCTCACCAGGCTCAAGCTGTTAAGGTGGCGCAAACATCACATGCTCACAGACTGCTGCAAAGATACTAACCACCTCAAAAGAAGCTCTAATGACCCACAGAACAAGATAGTGCTTAGGTATGTAATAGTTTTTTTCCTGAAATGCACTGAACATTCACAGGAATTAATCTTTCTCTGAAATCTACAAAGTGAACAGTTCTCATAATGCAAGAAATTTGTAAGTCTGAGCAGAAACAGCTGCACTTTCCCATTATGTGTTGGGAAGAAAAATAAAAAAAAGAAAAAAGAAAATAAAACAACTTTTTAAACTCAATGATTCTGTTCCTGCCCAGGTGCTGTGGTCATTTTACAGGAAGAGAAGTTAAATTCCTTCCCCTTTCTCCTGGGAACATTAGGGGAGCCTCCTCTACCCACAGACCTGTTCCAGCATGCTGGTTTTGACTGCATTTTTCCTCTGAGAAGTGGTAAGTTGTTCTCCGGTGATTTATAGCCACAGTTTTTGAGAACACACTGTTCAAACTGTGTGGTCCAAAATGAAAATGTGATCCCAAATGTTGGTGTGCAACTTTGGGTGATTTTTTATTTCTTATCAGTCCATGATGGACACAGATATATTTGTTCTCTGTCATTATTATTTGCGAATAACAAAGTTACTGTAATGGATAGGGATAGAGAAGCAGCAAATTAGTAATCTGTGTCATAAGAAAAGCAAAAAGCTATTTCTTTCCTTTTTAAAAAATTTCATTTTGAAAGGTAAAGGAAAAAATAGGTGACAGGAAGAGATGTTTACCACAAATCCACTCAAGTTTTGATTACCAAAGCAACTGTTGCATGAAGCGGGAAAAAGTATTCCTAAAGAAGAGACTAGAGAAAGACGTCTTGAGTTTGACTTTCTCCTGCTGATGAGATTTCTGCAACAGATTACTGCTGCTTTTTAAACTCACAGCTTACTCTCATTTAAAATATATTTGCTTGGTTTCAAAAAGACTTTATTGCTACTTGAATAATACTCCACTTGAACGACAAAACTATGCTTCAATTTATCATTATTATTTTATTGCCTTCCTAAATGTGTGGAAAAATATACAGATATTTTTCTCATCATTCTTTTAATAACCATGTTATGCAGCACTAATTTCCCTCTTATCTTCACTTAAAAATGTTTTTATTAGTTAAACTCTGCTGCCATTACCTAGTTTAGGGATTTATTCACTATTTTTAGTGTGCATACAATTTCTATTAATGATAATTAATTGGCAGTGGCTGAAAAAAAATCACATAAGTGTTTGTCATTTTCATTATTCACAGCAATTATTTCAGCAAAGTATATGACATTTTTATAGAGATACAGTTAGATTTCTGTTAAGAATATGTTGTGCTAGGAGATTTAGTCAAGTATTATTTTCTTTATATACTGACTAGAGTGTATAGAGCCTATTGATTAGAATATATGAAAAAACAATGAGCTTTGACTATTGAATTTCATGAGGTTTAGTTGAAGTTTGGGTTGTGTCTATTAGATCTGAAGATATAATAGCATCATAATATTCATGGTTTGGGCATGTTCTCAAAGAAGCGAGACAAACATTCTGGTGAATTCTCAGGCAAAAGACTGTCCAAGATTTCATCATTCTTCATTAAAAGGTGGCAGGTAAGGAGGATGCACTCCCTCCACACATGATAACCCACCATGTTTAAAAAGAGTCCAATAAAAGAGGCTTTCAGAAGCTTAAAAATATCCATATCTGGCATGTTACATTTGATAGCTTTATAGATAGATGTAATTGTTTACTCCACTCCCAGCTGTAAAAAATAGCCCATGTTTGCACTCATCTGAATAGCAAAATGCAGATAGTACTTTTACTAAGATATTATTCTACTGGTCTTCTGAAGGTGCTATTAGATATGTAGTTATAAATAAGTGCACTGAAATGTGCTTAAGAAAAATGTTAGATGCATCTAATAATTTCACTTTCATATTATGTACATGGTTTTAATCTTGTTTTCAGTGGAATCAAAATAACAATTTTAAGATGTTCAGTTTTTATCAGAAATGTTTTCACATCACTTATGAGATCTACTATAGTAAGCTATATACTTCATAACACAGATGTATTTTATCCTTGTCAAGAACAAGTTAAAGGTTTGGTATGCAGGGTAATTTTTAATAGCTTTTAATAATTTTATATGTGTAAATCCTATATATATATATGTATATATGTGGCATATCTATATAGTGTGTATATATTTATAAAATGTAATTTTATTAGACAGTAAAGAGAGAATTTTTTTTACCAAAAATATTTAAAGGGGAAAGAAAACATGTACAATTTTCTTTTTGTTGCTTAGAAATAAAAATGGAAATGCAGAGCAGCATATTATCCAGCTATGACTGGTAATAAATGTGGATGTTAAGCCCAGTTTGGTGGATAGGTTATTTTATTTTATGATTTCATGAGGCTTGATTAATGGAGGGCACAGATTTCTAGCAAAAGTCTAAAGCTTTGGTTACAAAATATTATAGTGAGGACTCTTTTTTACCTTAAAGATGCTTAAATGTTAATTCTAATAATAGATTTCTCTAAAATTCATTTGAGCATCAGTATGCTTTTTCTTCAAAGCAGAAACTATGAAACGCAAACTCATTTCAGGATTCCAAGAATGTTCCAAGGTATGAGATAATATCATAATGTTAATTCACATTTATAGCTTTTTTTTCTCAAGTTTTCAAACTTTTCTGATTGAAATGGATATACTTTGTGTCTCCACAATGCTCTGTCAAAGATTTTTAATAACTGCACTTACAAAAGAGTGGAGGAGAAAAAATGAAACACTTTGTTGTGTAAGAATATAAGACAATAAACTGTAAATTGCACTATAAAGGCGTTGTAGATTATTGTTTAAATTGAAAATTAGTCCTTAAACTGTGCCATAATTTCTCTTGTGCTAGCTATTTTTTTAAGTTCTTATAGTTTTGCTAAAATGTGATATTATTAGACATAAACTTTAGTGTCGTTTATTCATTTATATAGAGAATGCAAAAATTCCTTAAAAACACAGTAAATAATATTTTAAACATTTTGGTGATCTTAAAGTTTTAATTGAGTGAAAATACATGAAAAATAAAGTGGATTTCAGAGAGCTATACCAAATAAAAAGTCTTTTGTAAGGTTGATTTTGGACTCTACCAAGGA
Source organism: Eudromia elegans (assembly GCA_003342815.1). Taxonomy (NCBI): domain Eukaryota; kingdom Metazoa; phylum Chordata; class Aves; order Tinamiformes; family Tinamidae; genus Eudromia; species Eudromia elegans. Next base: position 2,087,085 of record PTEX01000105.1, read on the forward strand.
AAGAGATGACCAGTCTTCCCTTCCAATTGGTCCTGTCTCTACTCAAAATATACTGTGCACTACAAGTGTCTCACCTTGTCATCTGGGTAAGCCAAACTAACGCAGATAAACTAAACCAATGCATCTATAAGTGTTCCTACGATCTGTCTCAAAGAGTACAGGGCAGAATATCTGAACAGAAATCTGAAGAGAAAATAGAAATGTATGTATATGCTTGGTGTTCTGTGTATATTATTATCAGCCATAAGATTATAAAAGCATATTTTTTCTCTATGTTTTTATGTCATTTCTTTGTCATCTCTGTGTTAGGCTTTAGAGGGAAAAAAAATTACAGTAAAGGTGTCTGGAAAACAAAACAAAGAACTTAGGATTTTTAAAGAAGAGCACAATTACCAATAATTTACCAGGTCAAACTGGGGGACTATTTTGCAAACAAAAAGATCCTGAAAGAAGATAAGGACAAAACTGAAACTGTGGCTTATAACAAGTCATTAAAAAAACAAACAAACAAAAAAAAAAAACAACCCCAAAAAACACCAAAGGGCACATCTTTTATCTTGAATCTTTATTTCTAACAATTCTAAAAAAAACTCCTAATCTAAATCTAATCTAAAAAAATCCTAATCAAATATCTTATATTTTTTACTCAAAGCACGCAAAACTTTGCAGTTTCTAATCTAAACCACTTTCATAAAATCAAGTATCATATATTTACACCATCTTGGTAACAGTTTCACAGATATTTCAAGACCCAGTTGATATGAATTTTAGCATTTCCCACATGAGAGTTATTCTTCTTTCACTATTACTGGTAGATCAATATTTGAAAGTTTTGTAAATACTAACAAAAACAAGGACAGCAGGTAAAACAATATATGTGGGTGAAAAGACTAATTATTTATATTATCTAGATTTCATTTGCTCACTGTTGGTAACTTGTAGTCTCTGGTATCTCCTTTGACACTCAAATCAAAAGAAAACCTGGATTTTCGTCGGAGAAATGCATTTCAAGGTATCATCTTTGTGAATAAAGTATACAAGGAGACAAAAGAGCACAGAGAAGCACACTTCCAGTATTTAAACATTTGAATAGCTGTACTGGGAACAAGGTATGAAATAAGGCTTCATCTTAGAGACCATTTGTACGTATCCAGGTTCCTGAGAAGGCATTTCCTGATCTCACACTCCTGCAGTGTAGTTTTTTTGTTTGTTTGTTTGTTTGTTTGTTTTTTGTAGCACACTGTTTGCAACTATATTTCCAAAATTTCATTTTTGGTAGAGAGGAGGGAAAAAAAAAAAGAGAAAGAAATTTCTTTAAGGGTATTTATCTACTTGGGATGAATTTTTAGGAAAGATAGTGCAAGGAATTAAGCAGTTTTCAAAATGACATGATTTAACTCTTCATATAATGGTAACATATAGCCATCACATATAAATAAAACCATGCATAATCTGTGTCCAGGATAGTAATGTGAGAAACTTTTTTTGTTTCTTTGTAAGAGAAAATGAATAAAATCTGCCGTACAGACAAGGACTATGTTGAGAAAAATGGGAGGGGATGTAGAGATGGTCACTGCTTTCTCTACACGCTTGAAGCCTCCCATCAGTCTCCTAGCATTTTCTGTAACATGCAGGAAATGAGTAGCAGTTTTTAAACAGCTTTTTGAAGATGGCACAGTTTCTTTTTTTTCCTGTTTACAGTTCTAGCCTGGTCATATGGTGGAACAAAATTGTGACAGTTTTATAAAGAATATAGTGACTTTTTAGCAACACATGAAGGTAAAAATAACCAAACCATGAAAGATCCAGGCTTAAAAACCTCTGTGTGGTTGAAAACCCTACCAGGACCTTGAAGAAACATACTAGCAGTGACCCACAATCCCCGCCAGACTTCTGTGGACACAGTCAATCCTCAAAACAAGACAATTTTTAAAATTAGGAATCTGGAGATAAACACTTGACTTTGCTTTGAGGGATCCCCATATATTGCTATTTCTAGTAAAGGATAGAAATGAGCAAATTACTTCAGAGATATAGCTATACAAATGGCTAAACCTATACATGTTTAAGACCAGAAAGGAAGCCACCCTCAGAGATAACATTAGAGGCTTGGGAATTCCAGATGATAAGACAAATGCTTATGTTACCTCATGTCTCATTTGTGTCAATAATCTCCTCCAGAAAATAATAACAAATGAGATTTCTTTTAGCTGCACAGGATTTCAAACAATTAAAAGGCTAAAGTCAGAGAGAGAAGAAAAATCTGTATTTTTTAGACTCATATGAGGTTTTTTTTTTAACTCCTAACCTTATTTAACTAAAGTCTTGTCTTACTTCTGTGCAATTAAAACAAAACAAAGCAAAAGAACAAACAATAAAAAAAAAATTTAGTTATGCCCAGCTAAGGATAGTAACCACTGGAATCTTTTTAAAGCTGTTTTGCTGGCTTCGTAGAAAAGTCTATGGCATGCACTGCATAGTCCTAGGCTAATCAAAAATAATTTCATTAAAAAATTGCTGCATAGGTGTTTCTTTCCACTACACTACACACAGCATTTTAAGTTATCTTTCACTTTTTCCCTTTGGACTTTAACACTTACAAATGGAGTTTCATGCTTCATAAAACAAAGACTCACAGGCTGCTTAGGTAACCACAAGCAACAGAGCATAACATCAATCTGGGGTGGAATCTGAAACTCCAGTCAAACCCATATCAGACGGAGTCCATGGGAAGCCTGAACTCATGATGCCCCAGTGACCTCATAGGGGTCTAGTAACTTACTAGTTACTAGTAAGTAGACTAGTAACCCTTATCATTTTGTTGTGAGACCCTTAATATGCATTACACTAGTTACTAGTTACTTTACTCTTCATTGTCCAACTCCTGTAGCCATGAAACTATAGTAGAGATTTCTTCTTTTGTGTTTCTTGTTTGCGTGATCATGGAAGAAAGCTTAAAGCTCCATATTTAGTCCCAAGTGAGAGGAAGGGAAAGTGAAAGAGTGAAAGAGAGAAACAACAATCAACAAGACCCAATCCTTTTTAAATACTTTTTTTTTTTTTTTTAATGGAACAATTTTAGCATTTCTTATGTTTGACAAAAAAATGCTTGTCCTGAATGCATAGTCCTCTTCCTAACAACTAAAGTAAATGTGTCTAGAGATGATTCCCTCTGATTGGGTAAAAAAGAGAGCTCCTAAGAATAACATGAATGAAAAACACAAATTATTTCTGCCCTACAGAGAAGACCATCACGTACCCCAAGGTCAGTGCACAATTACTACACTGACTTACTCAGAAACTACAGAATTCACATTGTCTTGGGGGAATGTCCTTCCCAGTCTCCCAGTGCAAACATATAACACATGCTTGCCCCTCTCCTATTCAATCCAGTTCACTGACTCATTTTTTCTTGGAATGAATACTCAGCACTTGATTTGCATGCTTTGTTTCCTGCTTAAAAAAATAAAAATCCTCTGAACTCAATCAAATACAGGAGAAACTGCCTCCCAGAGCAACAAGAAGTCTTGAATTAAAATTATCTTTAAAATATGCAATTGTATTCTATAGTCAAGCACAGCCAGTACTACTGAATCACTTGATATGGCTTTACATTAGAATGACACTATTGAGAAAGTTGAACCCTTGTACTTCTCAAGTCATGAGGGACCACCCCGAAGCAAAGCTAACAGGATAAATCAGAAATTACTTCAAGACCAGGAGTAATTAAATTTGTGGTGCTGGATAATGTAAGGAAAAGAACTGAGCAATTATGCAGACAGAGTAAAAATAATTGCTCACACAGATGCAGAGTACAGCAAGGAATTCACCTGAAGATAGGAAAAAAAAAAAAAAAAAAATCACCCAGAAGATAAAGGGATATGTATGATACAACACAGGGATTGTTGTATACATTACTGTGAAGGATTTCACATGGTCTATATACTGTATACTACACTCCTTATAAGAATATTTCAGTGAGTTGCCTTGACAGAGACAGTTATCAGCTGGCCGTTGACTAGATGCCTGGTGTTTCTGGAAAGCAGTCCATAACTCAACATGATTGAGCAAAAGACATGGCCTAGGCACTGTTTAGGCTCTTTTGCACAATATTTCTCCTAGCTGTGCCCCTATTAGCATAACCATAACCACATAGCTATTCTCTCTCATAAGGACAGTTATTTCTATTTATAGAGCAAGTAATGTGTTAGGAATCAGATTAAACTACTTTTTTATAGAGTGACACCTTATGTCTATCTTCCTCTAGGAGTTATCTCTGTCCTTAGATATCCTATAGAGTGTTCAAATCATGTAATTGAAATTGCTCTCTCCTCAAAAGTTTGCTTCAATTTTATTCCCTAATTTCTATTTGAGGCGCAGTTCCTGGAGTGGCTTTAAACTGGCCAAGGCCAGCCTTCCCATAATCCTGCTTTTTCACCTCATTAAGCCCGTCAGTATTGTGCCAATACTGACATATGAGTCTAAGACAATTGTGAAACATCTTGCAGTTTGCCAGGTTTTTGCCTGCCTTAGTCTGCCACCAGTCAGGAGCAGTAAATTGCCCCATTGTAATATAATTGGACCTAATCACAACAGCCCCGTTTGGGAGCTCTACCAGTGCTAAAATATAATAACTTTTAATTGCAATAAATAGAAAAATCAACCTACAACTGAAGTTTTACTACTTAAATATGTCTTTGTCTCCATAGTGCAGTAAGAATCGTGGATGTCAGAAGGTTTTTCATCTATTTATTTCTGAGAAAACTGGGATTCCTTGCCCTACCCAGCACCAAAAACTAATTAAGCTGGCCCTCACAAACTACAGTAGTAGTGACTGCACTAAATACAGCTGATTTTCTCACTTACTTCAACGGCAGAGATTTCTGAAGATTTTGCTATGAATCTGCACTACACATCAAAACATACATATCAACTTGTTTGACTTCCCACAGCCTGAGTTAATTCCCAATGAGTCACTAGAAATATTCTGGTTGATTTTAATAGCTTTTTGATCCATACCAGACTCCTCTGGAGAAGCCAATTTCTGTTGAATGAGAACTAGTCTATTAAAAGTTTTCACTGTATTTCCCTGTTTTATGAATATTTCTTTCCTCTTTTTGTCAGCAGCACTGATTTTTGAAAATTTACAAAGAACTGCTTTCATTGTCACATATTCAAATTTAAATTCTTTCTATAGCCATCCAGCTAAAGATAGATAGATTTAAAATATAATGAAGAAAGTTTCTGTTAAAAAGATATCACACATTCACAAATTGCAGTGTCTTCTAATTTGCATTATTTTTCTTAATGCTTTTGTTTTAAAATTTTATACCTTTTTATCTGCTGACTTGACTTACATATCCTCCTCTAACCCAGAAAAAAAAATTAAATTATTAAGTGTATATCAGTATCTGCCTACTATTTTCATGTGAAAAAAAACATACTTGTGGGAGTAATTGACCCAAACCAGTCCATATACTGTGCCGGTGAAACATAAAATTTGAATCTTTCTATTCTAAAGAAAAATTCCAAGGAATTTATTATCGCCACTTGGCTGTTAAAAAGGATTACAATCAAGACCGACATTGGAAAAAAAAAATTAGTTCCTGTCCTGTAGACTGATCAATCTTTGAGCTTAGTTCAACCTTTTTTGAGTAGGAATTTGTCACATCTCTGGGCATTTGATAGTCTTTCATGAAACGGAAAACAATAGACAATTTTTTCCCACCAGATGCTAGCAAAAGATACAGTTCTAAAATAATATTGTTAATGTTGTAACACACCTAGACAGATCCTTTTTTTTTTTTTTTCAAAACACTCAATAAGCATACTCAGTAATGTGTGTATATTTTAACATTGAAAAAGTTATCTATACAGGACTGCCTCCTAATAGCAAATTTTATAAGTCTTTTATGATCTGTCTTCCTAAGGTCTTTGGCACCTTTTTGATATTCTCTATGTATCAAGATCAATACATTTTAATTAAAAACCTTTAGAAGGTTTCTGCATCCTCTAATTGTTGATGATCTGCTCTCATTAGGCCAAAAGGATGTTACAATGATGTGATAATATATCATATTGCTGCTTTTCAAACAGGATATTGCAGCTTCTTCAAATCCGTGTCATTCATATAATGAACATATGAACTTTGTTACCAGTTCCATTATATTTGCCACTTTTTCCTTTTGTAAATTCTCTCTGAACTTGCAGTTTACTCTTCATTTTCTGTATAGACTTACTTCGTTCTGAAAAATGCTTTTCTCTGAGGCAAATATGGTTAAATTGTATCATAACTACATTGCAGTAGAAATTGCAGGGAACTATTTTCCACATTATTATATACAGAAGCCAATAACCAAAAAATAGTTCTTTTCATAATTTTCCCTTTGCTTTATTCTCTTCAATACCCTTGATGAAAGAAAACACACTTTTACAAAAGAATTTAAGGGAGGGGTGAAAATCTATAGTATAGATGCTCATAGTGTGGCCTAGAATCTCTAACGACCACATTTCAAAATGGGACAGAATGGGGAATATGAGAATGCGCAGAGATCATTGCCATTCCTAGTTCTGAATGCTAAAATCTGTGCAGCAAATAATATCTTTTACAAATAGTCATAAGCCTTTTGAAGTCATTTACAGTCAAGCATATGTCTATGATATTTTGCTAAATTATACTTACGTGTACAAAACTATATATAACAATAACATTAGTATGAGTGCACAGGGCAACTACAGACAGCAAGCATATTTTGTACTTACAATAATGTAACACACACTTTAGGAAAATTTGGCCCATCAACTGAGAAAGCTTAGATTTAAGGCCCTGCTTTCACCTCACAGTTGTAAAAACTGTGATGTTAAGTGCCAGATTTTATTTGTTTAGGATATAGAATGTTAGTCAAGAGTAAGGCAAGGCAAACAATAAGCTAGTTTTAGTGCTGTGTGATGTTTTTCCACACATAAAATTGTGGCTTATTTGCATACATATTGCATACACACAGTTGATTCTAGCAAATCTCAAATGTGCATCATAGTCTGCCAAAGTATGATGAGACATGCTTCCAGAATAAAATGCATAATTACAAACAATTGTAATCTGTGATATGCAGATCAATGCATTGCAGCTGAAGTATCTCCTGCACCTACCAGCAAACGCATATCAGTCCCCTGTGCTTGCCAGAGTACAGAAGGGAAAGCCAAAACCCTGTCATCCATTAGCATTACAAATTCAATATATTTCTCCTAACTTCTTTTTAATCTCCATCTTGTTTATATATAGTAAGTAAAGCAGGAGAAAAAGTTTCATACCTTATTCTGTTCCTCTCTTGCCTATTTGACCTTAGTTATAATATAGATTCTCTGTTGATTGATTCTTCTGCATCATATGCATAATTAAAACTACTTCTTTGTTATGTGTTGGTGAACCTGGGTTTACCTTTTACATTCAGGGAGAAAGCTCCTAGAAGTTAAATGCAAACTAGTATTGTTTCTAAAATTTCATATTTCTACCTTGCATTCCTGGGCTCAAATTAATTAATTAGATTATGAGTTTTATCCGATATCTACAAAGCAACTTTAAATTTAATTATGTTACATTTTAAAATTTAACTATTAACTATTTTTTTTTTAATACCAGAAGTATATTTCCACTTTTTTTTTTTTTTTCCAAACAGTGAAGAGAAGGACCTTAAAGTCTAATAAAGAAAAAAGTCCTTCTGTTTTATCCCTACTTAGTGAGACCTTACTCCAACTACTGAAAGAGAATGCTTACTCAACGTTTCATAGAAGTAGTATCGCAGAATAAAGATCAACATGTACAAGGTCTTCTTGGAAATTAAGACAATAGAAATCAATGACCATTATACGAGTAATTTATTTATAGAAATATTCTCTTTTTCACACATATTGGAACTCACTTTCCTGAAAAAAAATATGGACAACTGTGCAATCACCTGTAGACTAAGGGACTAACCAATACAGTGGTGATTATATTTTGCCTTAAACTTTAGTCTTACCTAAAACACAAACAGACAAAATATCTGTCCCAAACTGCTTGCAGACTGTAAAAAGCAGAGACAGGAACACAGGTAAGGACATGAGATAAAAATTGTAAAGGCCAAACACTAATTATAGAATATATACAATTATGTATATAACATACGGAATAGTAAAACAGATGAATGACTAGCACAGTTATTGTTACTTAGCACTTACATTAAACTTCTTTTTGAAGTGCTGAGCCTGGCATTCCTCTCGTGAATACATTACACCTCACTCTCAGTTCTGTGGTTGTGGCAGTTCAGAGGCAGCCTTCAAAGGAAAAATATAATTTCAGATGCACTGTATGTACAACACAAAGTATATTGAATTTTCTCCTTTGGTTTTCTTACAGTGCTTTTCCTCCTTGTGGTCCTCTGCAAAGCACTAGTATCTCTTGTCAAGATAAAGTCACCTCTGTCACTCAAGCTTCATCTTTGTGAAATCAGTTACCAAATATCCAGGAGTGAACTCAGATGATTATTTTGCATAGAAATACAATATTGGTTCTGTCTATATATTTACTTATCAGTTGACAAAACATTTACTAAATACAGAGTATGTTGTGTAATAAAATGAAGTCATGCACAAAAATAATGTATGTCAATAGATCAAAAAGTAAAATTAATGAAGTTGTAATAATCATTTCATAAAAATACACTCTAATTTAGGATCATCATGACATACAAATATTATAAATTATTTATTACTTATTATTTATTCACAAGTAATGGGAAAAGTCTGTGATAGGATTTTTCTTAGGGAAAAAAAAGCACGCTGTTCATATGACTTACGAGCTGGAATCTCCCAGGAAGCAGAGGCAACACCTTGCACCTTCATCATTGTTCACACATGGCTGAAGGAACATGTGCTGCAAATGATCTGCAAACTGGAGATACCTATTTCAATATACATAAGAGTATATAACAGCAGAACAACAACAACAACCACCACCACATTTTCAGAAATTTAAACTGATTTGTAGGTAGCTACCCTCACAACTGAGAGAAACTACTTGCATGTCAGTTATCAAAGTAAATCATACATTTTAGGGAACAACAGTACTAGTTATTCCTGTCATAATGATGTATACTGTAAGTCTTCTAAGCTTCAGGGCATCGCATTGAGCAAAACCTCACGCCACAGCCTTGTTTGGTCTCCTAGTCTTTTGAAGTAAAAAGGATTTCTTCTAGCTTTGCAGCTTATACATCGCTATTCAGTAGCTCTGATCATGTCTTGTGGAAGTGAATTGGACACACCAATAAAAAATGTTGTAGTAGTCTGTCTTACTGTCTTACATATTACCTAGGGCAACCAGAAAGGTAGAGTAAGAATTCTGGAGGTTTAACCTGAACATGAATTACTTAACATTACATTCCTTAAAGTTCTCTGGCTCATAGCTTTATGGAATAACTCTTGCACAGTTTTATTTGAGCTGCTTCAGTGCGCTGAGAGTGATATAGTTGATCTTGCTTATGAGTGAGAAGATTAGAACCTGAGATTGTTGCAGCTCTTGGCTTGATGCATGTAAAGAGATGAAGTCTTCCAGAATCACTTGGGAAAAGAAGTCATTCTCTAAGGAAAATTTTTATGTTTTTTGTAGTCATTCAAAATCTAGTTAGACGTGGCTACTTGAAGTCACATATTCTATTGTCGGTTATCTCTAAATTCCCTAGATAAGTCACTTAACCTTTATATGTATAATTTCCTTATTCTTTAGAAAAAGGATAACAGCATTTTCAGTCTTGCTAGATTGCTTTTGGATTTGGGGAATGAAAAATTCTATAAGAGAATGTGACGGTTATGCTCCTTCCCCATTTTGTCGCTCACTCCCTCACCGCTCGTTCCGTGACAGAAAAAAAAAAAAATTGTTAATCATTGCTATCAAGAGTTTGATTATATTTAACTGAAATATCAACATATCTATGATCAACTGTATCATCGCACTCTTCTAAAAGGTTATATGATCTGTTATGCTAATTTGAGATCTGTCTTGTAACACAAGCTGGAAGGAACTCAAGTTATGCTGCATATCATGGAATTATTTTTTCTCACTACCTTAATCTAAAATAAACTGAGTCTTTGGAAATCAGTGTAAATCTTGTCTTTTTCTACATCTTTATCGGTATTAGGCATTTACAGCTCTAGTATATATATATACAGTCATTCATAACTGTTCCTAATATTTACTTTCAAAAGTACCTTCAGACACGGATGTAGAATAATCTCTTCAATAAATTTCAACTGGTAATGGAAAGCAGAAGAAATTCTAGCAGGACTTACAGAAGAGGATATCAAAAGCCATACTATCCTTAAATGGGCCTTTTTTTGTTCATTTTACTGCTTGCTGAAGGCATGTCTATGCAGTGCCTGGGCTGAGTCCTTGAAGTTATGAGATAAACTTTCTAAAACTACCTCTTCTGTCTAGCTACTAGAAGGCAGATGCCTCAGACCAATACTTTCCAAAAACACACTCGAGCTATCTAAAAATTCAGCAGGCAGTCATGCTGTATGTCACTGCTGTATGCTCACTACCATAGATGGTGTGCCTTTATGGGCATTTGAGCCACACCACATAGTTCTCTCAGTTACCACTGCTGACTTGGACTAAAAGCAGTAAGATATACTCAGTGAATCAAAAATCACAGGATGACTGAGGTTGGAAGGGAGCTTTAGATATCACCCAGTCCAACCTCCTTGCTCAAGCAGGGTCACCCAGAGGGTCGCCTTCCCAGGCAGCTATCTCCTGGAACAACCCCATACTCTCATGGAAGGAGATATCCCCCCCTCTACACAACTGCAGTTGTTCCCACGTGGCTTGGTTCCTCAGTCAGCCTTAAGTGCTTTCTTTTCCCCTACTTTGAATCAAAAAGTGTGAGCTAAGTGAACAAGGAGGCTGCAAATAGAGCGAGGATGCCTGAAGTATTGAGACATGCTCCTGACACAGGCTGCTAGGAGAAGTCATAGGGCTAGTGTTTGCAGCATGAATGTGAGAAGGGACTACTTTGGCCTGCACCAGGGCACAGTGGGGTCCTGGTCACCCATAACGTTGTAGTTGGTGTGAGTGTGGATGCAATAGAACCTGTGGGCAATATAAGGGATGGCGGTAAAGCAACACATGGGTCAGTCTGGCTTGCATGGAGGCAATGCTCAAGGACAGTCCATAGCTATAGTATACACATAACCACAGAAGCTTGTTGGCACAACATAAATATAACTAAAATACTTATTGCCTCTTTATTTTTCATATCAAAGCAAAGTCATGACATTTTGTCAAATTATTTGGCATATGTCACTGAAAAGCTTGTGAAAGGCAACTTTTATCCTTACCTGAATCTCTCTTGCATCTGTTGTTAACAGGTTCCACTGGGGCCTCAGATATGGACCTCAGGCCTGGAGGTGGCAGAAATGTCAGTAGAAGATAATGAGAAGAGCTGCACCCTTGCTGCTGCTTCGTGTGTACAATGCACAACAGCTGCTCTTGTAACAGCTGGAAGGAAACAATTATCATACCAAAGAGATGTGATACTGTGTTACTTTGCAGAGTCTTGAGCAACTGAGACCTTAGCCTTCAAATATCCAGACAACCAAATATGCTTAAAGAAACATCGTCAACTTGAAATGTAGTCAGTTAAAAAATTAATTGTAATTTCAGATACTCTGTATGCCAGCTGCTTGGCATACCTCCATTTTGTTTTTCAGGTTTGTCACCAGCTCGCTCACTTATTCTTTGGCCAGAAAAGATAGCTAGAAAGAACAGGACAAACCCAAAACACAGATGCAATTTACTGTTTCCCTGATTTAGCTGATAATATTCTGTGTTTTCTGATGAGTTAGAGGTGTGAGAGAGTGAAACAGCAAAAAGAAAATCAGATATATGACATTTAGTAAGTAATGAATTTCCTTCCAATTTATTGGACCTTGGGTCATGTCTTCTATTTTCGACATTTATAAGCATCTTTGCCACTAGCACACATCATCCAAATATGCTTATAAGAGTAAAAAGAACTAGAAAGGTCTTTATTTTCCTCTCCACAACTATGAATTTCTCAAAGTGACTTAAAAACTGTAACCTCAGCAAAAGAATATTAAAACCACACATTTTCTTTTGATAAGTGTCACTTTTGACATCTGTTTTGTGTTCTTATCAAAGTAAGCACTTTGAGGCTCAAAATGTATTTATTCACTAAACCACATTTACATCTAATTATCAGTTACAGCTTTAATTTTACTAGCGCATGAAAGAAGCTCTCACAAATACAAAAACAAATAGTTTCTTTGTTTCCACTTGATTTCCATGTTCCACATACAAAAACTGCTCACTCTCTCCAAGTCTCCGAGTATCAAAAAATGTCAAGGAATAGTATCTAGGGAAAGGGGGAAGCGGGCAATTTGGGATGTCTATTCAGTCAGTAAGCCATCTTATATTGCTACATGTTTTTGAAGACTGAGATCAACAGCACCGAGTGAAAAACTGTGGTGTTTTTTTTCTGAAAGTTACCAAAACAGTGCCATCTGGACTGGAATTCAAGACCATCAGTCAGGATGAGCCCCAAGATGTCAAAACAGCTGCTGTAAGATTGCCTTGCAGCATGGCTACTCATACTGACCAGGATGGCCACTCAGTGTCTTTCAGTGTCAGTACAGGATCTGGCACTTCTTCCTTACTGTAATGAGACCTGCGGGACACACTGAGCAACGGAACTGGGGATGCACAGCGGCACATGGGTGCTGGGGCCATGTTGGATCTTTTGCACCTACTAACTAGCAGGTGCTTGCAGGCATCTCCTCATGCCCTCTGGCCAAGTGGGCAGTTGCGGGATGATGCCCCCAGCACAATTCACACACCTTCACACACCTCAGCTGCCAAACTTCCCAAACAAACTTCACAGCACTATCCAAAGCTTTTACTTCAGTTTAATGATAAAGCACAAGCAATAGTCTGATAGCCTTGTATAAACTTTTCTTCTCAGTCTCAATAATTACATTTAAAAAACAAAATTCTGTCTTTTTTTTTGCTCTGAAATAAACAATGACCTTGAACACAAACCATGTAATTGATAGAATGTCACAGACTTCATTGACCACGATTTAAAGTTTAATGGAGAAAAAAAAATTCCCTAAAGCTATCTAAAGCTGAAAAAAAAGAAAAAGTGGCCAAAAAAGATCACAAATCAAAACAGCAAATGAAGTAAGCAGATACATAGAAATAAAAACATAACTGGCAGACAGATATATATTTCGTGCAAAGGAAGAGCTAGTTACTGTCTTTTGGCAAATCTGATTTTATTTCCATCTTTGAGACTTAACTGCTCTGGAGAATATATAAGAGAGAGCACCCAGATAGAAAGAAGAGTTTGGCTTTTCAGAGCATTTGTTCCTCTAGAGGGGGAAAAAAAAAAAAGAAAAAAAGGAGGTTAAATTTATTCCCTTTGGAGAAGGGAAGACTTTGAGGTGACCTACTTAGCTTCAGTGGTCTTAGTTACTTGGCAACATATGAAATAAGATGGCAAACAGAATAAATGTGTTTAAGAGCCAACTAAGACATTTTTATAGACAAAGGGGTTAAATGATGTAGTCACAAAGCAAAGAGATGAGGTTAAAATAAATCTAAAGGACAGAGTCTTACTGAGGCATGTGACCTTTTCCTGACCAGCAATCTTTTATGTCCGTATGATAGGTTTATTAATTGAAATAAAAGAGAAAGTTTTACATGTGCTGGCTCCAGCAAAACAGCACAGTAAGTGAAATGGTAGATTTAAGAAAGAAAACTACATATTTTAAAGAGTATTTTTTTCATTAGTTCATACATTTTGTCTTCAGAAGTAACCATGCAGTTTCCACTAATTGGAATGTGGGGAGGGGTCACCTTTAAATATGTTAGGGCTGACCAGTCCTAGACCACTTGAGATCACTCCTGCTTCCCAGCCCAGTTCCTCCATGTCTGTGAACATTACAATCAAAGACATGAGTTGTGGCTATTCAGCGACTATTAAGGATGTCTAGACGCTGAACCATTGGCCCTTTAAAATCTCTCAAAAATGTGCCAAAAGAGAATAGGCTTTACTTCCTGTGAGAGAAACTGAGGATGATTAAAGTGATTAAGCAGAAGACAAACTCTTTGTTTGTGTGTAAGAGTAAAGGACACCACTCAAATCCTGTTTGACATTGCCAGCCTGGGATTACTCTGTAAAGCAGAGTTCAGAAGACCAAGAAAAGCTCTATCTCAGTGTATTTCATGAAAATAATATTTTCACAATATTTTGTGTGGCAGTGCCAAGGTGAGAAGAAAGCAGGTAACCTCGGAGGCAGGACCTAGCAGGGACTGTGGACTGTGTGAAGATGCAGCCCTCTGCAAGGGCAGGAGGGGTTTGAGGGGCTTTCTCTGGCATTTCACAGCAGAAGGTGACATCTGAGAGCAGATGGTGCAACCCACAAAGCCATGGCTGCTGCCTGCAATTTAGGCACCTCTGACAAGAATTTGGCTGCTGGCCAAGCTGCCTCTTTTCCTCATACCTGCTCTGAAAATAGTTGCACCATGTCCCTGCTGGCAACGCTATTGTGGAAGGCAGAAAGGGTGAGGGGCAAGGTCCATATAGGCAAGATTGGTTCCTGGGGAACCTGGATGGATAAATTCAATGAGAACTCTAAAGCTAGGATGTAGGTGAAACTGCTCCCTGTACATAAATGTACAAACGAATTTTCAGTTGAAACAGCAGCATGCTTTGCATTCTTCAGAACTAGTGAGAATTATGGTTTTTACCTTCAGGGAAGCTTCACCATTTGTAATTCTAAACAAATGTGACTAACTTTCAACAAAATGCACTTTCTTACATTGTGACTTGCTGGCAGAGGGAGATACATAATTAAAATCACAATTAGGTGAAAATGTTCATATTTTAGGTGGAATTTCATCAAATTAAGCAAATTAAAATCCACTAAAATATTTACATTTAGTAGAAAATTACATTAAAAATTTACATTTATATAAGCAAACTTTTTTTAAAGAATTATTAATTTTTTATGATATTAGTTAATGATGTTAGCTTTTATTTAACTCTTTTAGTATAAACTATTGAGGAGAAGAGTTGCTCTGGAAAAACTGTTCTCATATTATTAAACGAAACAACATGGAGAGATCCTACGTCACTGAAACACAGAAGAAAAATCATCAAATTCTGCCGTTCAGTAACTTTTGCTTCCAATGAATACTAAATTGGTACCATCAGTTTGTCTGTTTAAAGCAGACTACCAATGAAATGTAATGAAGAGGATGCCATACTCTGCTGTCCTGTCACAAAGGAACAGAGAACTAGTAAATCACGACTGCTGCCTTATTGATCAGCAATCCCAAAAATGAGAGAAATAATACAGTTTGATGCTTTTTAAGAAACAAGTAGGAAAGTAAACTAAACATCACTACAATATACATGCTAATCTCAATTATATCAGGTTTGGTTATCCAACCATCAGATTACTCAAAATTTAGATATTGTGTTCCTTTCCCATTTTGAAACTCAGTAGAAACATATTTTGTTTACAACTAACAATAATTGCCTGAATTTTTCAAAGGACCCTTGAGTCAGCTAGATAATAGAGTTTTAGCTCCACTCAGCAAACAGAACAAAAAATACATCCACAGAAGTGTAGTGCAGATCTCTCTGGCTCAGGCAACAGCAATGACTCTTTGCTGGATGTCCAAGCTTTTGTTCCACAAGAATCTTACTTTAAACCTCCCCATGGTAACAAGAGAGCCATATAAGGGTATATACTTAGCTGAAGAGAGTTAGTATAGCTTCACTGACTTTAATGAAGGTAATATTCCCTATTTAAGGATCGGTGCCACTTACATTAGCAATAGTCAGTGATCCAAAGAAACCTCCTTTCTCTGATGATCACCAGTGTGCGATATGGTAAATAGGTGTCGCAATGCAAACAGCAACTTGAATGGATTTGTTTCACTGGAATTCAAGTTAGGTTTTTTTAGCAGAGCATTTGTGATAAATATTCTAACTTTTATCTGTTGCATAAGTGTTTGCATTTGATCCCTGAGCATGATGGTATTTATGATAAAAATGTAAAAAAAAGACAAAATGCTGAGATGGATCTTAAGTCCCCTGAAGTGTGAATTCCTAGATCAGTAGCAGAAAGCTATGGCAAAAATTGATACAGCTACACTGAAAAATCTGACAGATATGACTCATGCTGTCTACCTACTAACACATCTAAACTTAAATGTCAAAAGCATTTTATAATATGTTTGGATGATATGTTTTCATCTTAAAACACCAGAAATATATTTTCTAGTTCACAGTACTTATGACTGAAATTTAACATACATTATGCCCCTCTCCTACACATTTACTAGTTACTTGGAATGACATATTATCACATTGCAGTGTAAGTATGTCAGTACACATGTACGCATATACACACATTACAAAAATGCACTTCACAGGAATAGCTTATTTAGAGCCAATCTTGTCTCAGAGAAAGCGTGTAGACAGCAGTTATATGACCATTCTCAACATTTACAGAAGAAGCTTCACTCCCCTTTCCTTTTCCTCTCAGCACCAGCCACTACTTCCTGAATATCTCACAGGTGCTATTTCCAGCCTCATGGGTTGGACCGGCTGTGTTCCAACTGAGGGCTCTCTCAGCTACAGCACCAGATTTCCTCTCCAGGAATTAAAATGTTAATTAAAGATTCATTGCTATGACTTGTTGTATTTCATCACATAAACACATAAATATGGAAAGAGAACATATATGTATAGTCCCTATGACTATACTCTGTAGAGGTGTCAAGACATGTTACTATATTACCTTGCTATTCCTACTGTGCAATCTATCAAAACTATTTAAAAATACTTTTGTGAGAAATTCCAATGGTTAAGATAAGATGTGAGATAAATTTTATGAACAAGTGACTCCACCAGATCAACAAAATGCTAGATTCTCAGAGGAACTGGATTTTTAAGTGTGATGTTGTCAGACAAGTCTTTTAGGGTACACCAGGCCTGTCTGGTACAGTCACAAGTGTTAGTGTTGCCCAGCAAACTGTGGGTCATTTTCCTTATTGAAATGTATGATTAGAGATATACAGATATATGCAGAATAATTGTAACACTGATTGTAGTATTAGTAAGTACATGCAATAATAAATAGCTTTGTTTTTGGTTGAAAATATATCAAGCAACATGGAAAGATAACTAACAATCTCACTGATTTGTATGTACGATACACATAAAACATAAGCTTTTGGCTTCTTTTCTTCTTTTTTCCTTCTAATGAGAAGAAAGTGTTATTCAATAGAATATATCTTGTGAAAAAAACATATCCCTCACAGGACAGAAAAACTTAAGACTTAAGAACTGTTATAGCTGTGAATATTAAAAGCTCCTACCATCACATGTAGGAATCCAGTGATTTTTAATGGGAAATGAAAAGTGAATTGTCATCTGAAAGGATTAAGTTAAATCTTTAATCTCTCCATTTCTCCATATGGAAAATACCACCCAAACAATTTCTCTCAAAAATGATGAAAAGCCAGTGCAATATTTCAATATTTTTTTCAGAGAAGATACTCTTTTTTTTTTTTTTTAATCAGTGGATATTTTTATGGCTCCATCATCTTTAATCTTTAATCTGACAAGCATTGCTTCTTTAACTCTTGGTGCAGAGTAAGAGACTGGACCAGGTCTCCTTTTTTAAAAAGAGCGTTCAAAAATCTTGAGTTTTTAATACATTCACATGGAGCCATATCCATTAACCAAAAGATTCCAGTTTTGTTGCAGGTAGTGCCTGATGTGCATGTGAATGTACATCTGAAGCTTATACCTTAATATTAGGTAGTTCTTCTAGAGTGTTTACATCTCTGACGTTATAAATAAATAACAAAGGATGTTCCTCCTTACAGAAACTACTTTTGCGAGCACTCACTGCTTTTCATCTCTTCACTAGTGAAGAAAAAAGTAGGATTTGGTGCACCAAGACATACAGCCAGAGAAATGTCTTTTGGAAAATCATTCTATCACACAGCGTAGCTCACAGCAATTGCTCCACACTGACTGTGCTAGAAAAGCTCTGTGACGGAGAAGTTTTACACCCAGCCCAAGACTTATTTATATGGAAGAAAAAGTGCTTGATGACAATGTGTGACTAGATCGTACAATCATTGTTCCCAAATATCATAAATAATTCTTAATAATTCATGTCAATTCTTAAAAACTTTCAGTGATAGATATTTCCTAACCTTTCAGTGCTCTGGAGCCTTTTAGAAAACTAGATAAATTTTAGAAAATTTAAAAATTTTGACTTACAAATTTAGAAAGTTTGACTTACAATACAATCTGAAACCAGAGCTCACTGTCTTATCATCCTTCCTCATGACAAGGCAGGAGTATTTCTTCCATCTTTGTAATTCCCTTTGCATATCCAGGATTATCATCACAGCTTTAGCAACTCTTCCAAGTCCTCTTTTCCTGTTTCATGATGTCTCTAGTTCATCCACACATTTCTTCAACACCTAAACAGAAAACTCCTCATTTGGATCAACAATCAGAATCAAAATCATTAATAACACACACTTAATAAGCAACCACAATGTTAGTTTAAGCACATGACAAACAGATTCAAGAACTCTGCTTTGCTCTGCTTTACAAAAACATTCAATAAGAGATAATACCTCCTTCCAGCTGCTTAAGATCCAGTTTGTTACGTGAGACAGTATAGCTGGTCATTAGGCTAAAAACAGGGAACCTGCTTCTATCTCTATCAATAAACTTCTAGCAAACTCATTTTTTCACACAACGTCACTTTCACAGAAATGAGGCTAGATATTATCTACTCTCTTTTGCAAATTGATTCTAGATCGACAGCTGAAAACTACTCACATTTTCCAACACACAGACAACCTCATTATATATGTGTGTGTGTGTGTGCATGCATGCATGTGCGTGTGTGTGTGTATTATTACTCCACTATCAAGAAGGAGGTACACGTAAAGCTCCAGGTAAGCCGCTGACTTTTAAAACCATAACCAAAGTGCTCAAATATTCTGTCATACTTAATGAATTAACACATGCTAGTGTTAGGAATAACCCATGTTAACAATTATTGAAAATAGAGTGCTAGCAAGGATTTGTGATATATCTCATGTCATCTAGCACTGACAAACATGACATTCACCTCCTAGAATATGCAAGCTGAATCATATGGATAATACTTGAATAAGCTTTACTACATGTATTTGAAATAAAGGATCTATTTGCAGAATAAGGAGGATGAGGACCAAAAAAGGGGGGGACAAAAAAAAAAGGTTAACCTACAGCTCTTGTGAAAGAGGAAAAAGTCCTACAGTAAACTGTGACACTACAGGTGAGACTACAGAGACAATTACAGTCCAAGATATATGTCAAAGTCACATGAAGACCAACAGTCCTGTCCTGCTTTTAAAAATGCAAATATAAAATGGTAGGGAAACAGTTGCAAGTTCTGAAGTGAACAATCTCAAGTAAACTGAGAGCATTTTTTGTGTCTAGCATATCATTTTAAATATAGAATAATGCTATTGAGGAAAAACAAAACAAAAATGTAACCTAATTTTAAATTGCATTTGTTTCTTCTGCAGTAAGTGGTCATTACAGTTAAGTTGATTGCAAGCACTAAATAGAACATGGGACCGAGTATGAAATTTGATGATTGTATTAACATGATTATCTAATGTAAATGACTTTTCCATTTTCAATATATGTGCTGCTCTTTTAAGCATTATGCACATATCTATTTATAATAAATCCATTTTTAATTAATCATCAATGGTAAACTGCAATAGTTGCAACTAATGTTTTTCTCAAAGCAGTTGCTGATCAGAAGCCTGGGTAACTTGATCACAGGGTAAGGTTTGTTTTTTCCTGAGTCACAGGATGCTGATTTATCTGATTAACTTTTTGTGAAAACATTAATTTTGTTAAAACTTATAAAGAAATGGATTTTCAAAGCTAGGAGGGATTTTTTTTTAGGCAGAGAAAGAACAACCAGGAGAACATGCTGGCAACAGCTCTGGTGGTTACTCGAAGTATCATGTGAGTTTTCAGCTTCACCTCTCCTGTGAGAGCTATTCACTCTGTATAAACAATCAATCTGTGAAGGAGATAAGCAGAAGTAACCAGTGGCTCTCATGAGCAGAATCTTTTCATTCCTCATCTTCAGCTACATCACTTCTTTGCTTCAGACCTCTGACCTCTCTGGCATTATATATGACCAGCCTTTATGGATATAATGAGACAATTCAGGCTCAGAACTCTTGAATAGTCAGGCTGCGCCACTGTAGCTGTAGTGGGAAGAGATTGAATGCCTTCTGAAGTATATTTATAACTTTGACAGCAGTAGTATGTGCTACTTTTCTCATCTCAAGACAGCATAAATGACTCAGGGAAGGAAAATATATTTTCATAATCATTTGGATTACCCAAAGCTAAGACTGCATTCCCCTGATGTTTGGGATGTGCAGAATCTAAGTTTAGATCTTCATTTTGCTTGGTGGTTAACAAGCATTGCTGATTTTAAGTTTTAGGTTTGAGGTCTACGTTCTGAATAAATGTTGTTCAACTGTAAAGCCATCATGTCTCCCTTCAGCGTACATATCATAGCTCTTAGCATAGCCTGCAGCTGTAAGTTAAATGCAACTGTGCCTGGTGTGTAGGAGTTATCTTTGGTTTTAAAGAATACTAGATGAGGAGGGCAAACAAGCTCCCATTCCTCTCAGGTGCTACTGAATCTAGATATGCTTGCTAATAGCTTTGTCTAATTATGCGTTATTGCCTAATTCAACAAGCTGCTTGTTGTGCTTGTAAATACTTCTGTCAGTAGTTTTGCTATTAGCTTATATGTTTATTTTCCAGTGATGTGGAAATTTGTATCCAAAATTTTCTTAAAATACTTTTTCGTGAGCAATCTTCTAATTTTAGATGCTGTGACTTCATTAAACTTGCAATGTGCTGTAATCCTATATAAGGTTAGATCTAAAACCATCAAAGTCAATGTATACTGTCATTTTGATATACACACACACATATTTACATGCAATAATTTTATTTTTACTTCGTGAGAGCAAAATTAATATGACAGAAATAAGATTTCTGCAATTGGTAATACTTTCTCTATCACTAATACTTGTCCCAAAATCGAAATTTTTAACCATGACTTTTTTTTTTGTTTCTCACTTTGTAATGTCATTTGGAGAAATATTTAATAAGAACAAAAGAAAAAAAAAAGAAAAAAAGAAATCTGGTAGTGGCAACCTTCTTACTAATCATTGTTTAATATTAAAGTCTGTGTTTTGAAGTTTCAGCTATAACTCAGCTTTGCATTTTAACTTTGACCCCTTTTCTTAATTAAAATCCAAGAGCTTATCCAGGAGTTTGGAAAGAATATGAAAGGCAGGTGAGAAAATATAAACACATTAATTATGAGGATGCTGTCATATTTAAAAATAGGGGCTTAGTAGGCAGTTCCAGGGCTCATTTGAACTGAGAAGCTTCTTATGGAATATTGAAAAAGGATTATTTTTTCAGTCTCAGGTGTTTTTTTACAGTAGGTTAATTGATATTACAGGGTGAGGCACAGATATTTCCATTTTCTGTTATGTTTTTCAGGTGCCTAGCACAGTATCTTCTTTATTTCACTTAAAAAGTCATGTTGTTATGTTAGCTGTCAGCATTTTATGATGAACCTTGATGCTTGAAGGTTTATAATTATGTTACTTTTGAACATATTTTAAATGTAGGATTGCAATATATTGCATGAAATTTAATTACAGATATATTTTCTATTGACATTTACAAATATCTTTCTAGTTATTGCACACAGATGCCTATACGGCCATATCAAATGGGCACAAAAAACCTCCAGATCTCAAATACAAGCATATATTTCTGAGCAGGTACATAATAGTGCAATATGAACCCCTCTGTGAACGTACTCAATCTCATTCTAATGTACAACATGAACTTGATTTCAATGTGGTTCTACCAAAATATAATTTCGGCATCCATCTTCTAGCTGGAAGCTTTGGCTTACGAGTCCAAGGGCCTTACCTTCAAACACTGCAGAAGACACAGCTACAAACACTCAGAGAAAAGATGATGATGCATCAATTGTTTATCTAACTTTGCAATATCTCTTAAAATCTCCCTCAATGGGAAAAAATACACAAAGAAAATAGTAAATGTAAGCAACATTGAGATTAGGTTTTCAAACTTAAGGGGACGGTTGCTAGTTTAGGGGGTTTAAAAGCCACTTATGCTTTCACTTCCTCTGTCAGAAAGTTTGCCTGACCTACTCACAAAAAGTTGCCTTGCTGCAGTATCCTGTGACCAATACCCTGGCGGGTCCCGATCCTCTTCCCGACGGGGCAGCGAGAGGGATCCGCTGCCACTGGGTCTCTCTAGCGGCTGCCTCCGACGACCGACCCCGTCAGAGGCCGGCTCCCCCGTGCAGCTCTCAACCGCGAGGGATCCGTGGGGCGCCACATAGCAGCATGCTCGGTGATCTGGCGGCACTTCTCGGTCCAAGGTCTCGCTGCGGCCGGGGGCCCGTCGCTCCCAAACCACTCACACACTGAGAGGTCAGACATGCCGGAGGTCTGGAAGCAACAAACCGTTTATTGGGGTGAACACAGGACTCTTATATCCTCAGGGCGTACGTGAAGGAAAAATGATTGGCGGAGGGTTGGCCACCCCTCCGCCCATTATTGGTCCTTTCTCAATCCTCTCCCCGAGGCGGCCCCTGATGGGGGCGCTCAGGATCCTCCTGCTGATTGGCCCACTGGCCAAGGCGGGAGAATCCCAGCGCCCCATTGGTGGTAGTCAGGGTTGCCGGGCAACCCCCGGGCAGGCGGGAGAGCAAACTGGTCCCCGCCGCTCTTGGGGTCATCCAGGGGACAGAGGGCCCGATCCTCAACAAACCCTTTAACTATATACACTGTGTACAACATAGGGGTCAGTAATGGGATTGCCACACAGCTTGTCCTCTTCGAGCACCCTAAAAGAGGGATTGAAGGACAGTGTCCTGCAACAATACCCGGACTTCCTTGCCTGCAGAGACGACTTTTTTTTTTTTTTCTTTTTTTCTTCTTGCTCTCTCCTTTTCTAGCTGATAACATGCCTGTAGAAAGAGAATAAATTAATTAAGCCTCTTTTTTTTTAACCTAAAATCGAGAGGAGGTCAGTTTACAATGCTTGGAAGATTTGTCTGTAATTAAGAACTATGAAATCATAAGCAGCGGAGAATAAGGGGCTATGCCTCGCAGGACTCCTACTTCAAATTACAGCCTGTCTTATTCCACATTAAATATATGTGTGTGCATGTGTATGCATGTGAGTGTAGAAACATATACATACACACACATATATATATACACACATATAAACATATATATTTGAAAGTGTGTGATGCTTTGCAATTTAATGTGAACTACTCTCCATAATTTTGTCTGCCTGTCTTGTTTAAGGATTGTTTTCTTTTTTCAAGGGTTTTTTTCTTTCCCTACTTTTGACTACAAATAAGTGTTTAGTTTTAAAGTGCATAGTCAACCACGTATTGATGCCACCAGCCAAAAGCTTATTATATTAAATATTACAGACTGTGCAGAGGAGACAGTTGATAAGTAGTATCTTGTATATGATCATTGCATAGCAGGCATATGAAAGAATAATACTATAGCAAAAGCGGTCTTAGAAAAATGGTCATTTTTCCATAAATGAGGTAGTACTCATGTGCACATAGCAGCCTCTCGTGCTACTCTTGTCAGCACTGGCAGCAGGTTACTCTTAGAAGAGTAGTATGTGCTGTCCTAGCTGTAGTTCCTTTTGCATTGCCAGGGGAGCTCCTGCTACACATAGCAGTTGATAAGTAGTAAAATCTAAAAATCAAATAAACAAACAAAACAAAACAAACAAAGAAAAACACAGACAAAATGGTAAGTGGGAACTGGAAGGAGTGGCTCAGCAGAAACTTTCAGCTTCTCCAAACTCCTGTTATGGTGGCTTGCCAAAACGGTACCTGTTGGTCACATCAGACGAGGTCTGGAAATGAACTGTGAAGAAATACAGATTGTTCAACCTGGCATCCTAAGGTGCACCTAGCACTAAGCTGGGAAAATGAAATAACAAGAAAAATCACTTTAAATTCAATGGACTGATTTACACATGCATTGCATAGCACAACTTTTTTTTCCTGTTATTCAGGTACTGTGCCCACAGGAACTGGTCCCCCTGTTTGAGTTTGAAAAAAGTAAGAACTTAATGCTGATTTGTATATTTTTGTTTTTGTTTTAACTCCAAAATATATTTTTGCCATTGTGAAGTTGAGTAAGGGGTAACAGGATGACACTTTGCACCATAGGTATTTACATTCTGAACATGCTTTGTGCTTGGTCATATCTCCTACCTGCTGGCATCCTTGGAAGACCTGTGCTTACATAAAATGATAAATATGAAAAAAAAAAAGTGGTATCTGGGCTTTTTTAATCACTGTCATCACTGCATTCTTTTAGTAAGTCATGAGTAGCAAATGAGCTCTGGAATGGTTAGGTTGCTGCTTGTTTCCTGTGAAATATTCACTAGGTTTTGTTGCTGTAATGATACAACTTTTGCTGGGCTGTGAGGAAGCAAGAAAACTGACAGAGTGATCAGAATCCACTGTGCTGTTTACCTGTAGGATGTCCACACAGCAAAGGAAAAATGAGTTTTTCGACCTTACCATTTGACTTGTTTGCTTAGAACAGTTTGTAATTACAGGCCACCTATCATTTCTCTATACACAAAAATATACAAGCACAAATGTCGATACAGTTAATGAGAGCTTAGAAGCAGATGTTGCCTCTTTCCAGGTACTACAGTGCTAGGGGTGATATCAACAGGGTGGTTTTTTTTTTTATTTTCATGATATGGAAGTAAATATGAACATGAACATGCACAGCATATTACTTATTTATGTTCTGTGTTGGCTATATGCATAACAAAGAAAAATGTGTTGGAAAATTTAATTTCTAATAAAAAGCAGAGACATCATGCCTCCCGGAGAATGCCCACAAAAATTAGAATCTAACCCATCATACTGAGTTAGGTTGGCCCAAGTTTTCACCTTAGAGCTTAGGAAAGGGAGTACTTACTCCTCCTCAAATGCATGTTGTGACCTCTAAAAAGACGTGGTAAATCTGCTATTTTTCATATCCTGTAAATCTTGTAATTTTGATAAAAATAGGACCATAGAGTAACTGGACTGTAGAAGGGCTTCTACAATACGGTAGCCAAATTGATATATTCTTAGTTTAAACCAAAATATTTCAACATCTTTTTCTGAACAAAAAGGAAAATAGATTTATTTCCTTAATGAAAGAATAAAAAGCTTCAATGGTAATATTTTGCTTAAAACTTGTATTCAGAAACAGAAATTGATGATAGACTTGTTCTGTTCAAGTGGTCTTTAAAGATGAGAGTGAAAGTAAATATTCCATATCTTGTTTGAGACAGATATTCTATATCTTTTTTTCTAGTCTGACTTTTTTATACTTCTTACTCATGTTAGCATAAAAATATGTTTTCAAAAATTAGTCTGAAAAATAGTAAATTTGCAAAGTCAATGAAATGAAATCACTCTGAAATGATACATGCAATTATGATTTTTTTTTCTATAATCCACATGGTAATCTCTTATTACATGTTATTATTTCCACAGGATATAATGCTTCTGTGAAGGAGATGAACACATGGAGACAAATTGTATAAATACCAAATTCCAGATTTCAAATACTTTTGGGGGAATATAGTCTACATCTCACTGTCAACACAAGGAAACAATTGGATAACTTTAGGAAAGTATCTTATCTTATATATGTAAATATGTGATCTATACATGTAATCTTTCTTGAAACCAGATCACACTTTGAAGCTTTTAATAACAAAAATACTATTACCATTAATGGCATATATATTGGTCCTATCTGTCTAAACTCCAGGTGCAGTTAAGAAGAAAATAGTATAATATCAAACAAGCCTAACACCAACAGAGTAAATGCACAGACTAGTAAAGTTCAGTCAGATTTTTCTTCTGGGCACAATCAATAGGTGATTAAAAACCAAAGCATTAACTACAACTACATTCTTCTTGTTGAGCTGCTTTACATAATCATCTTTAACTATTTTTTACATTTCAGAAGAGAAAAGTAAAATAAACCTTTATGAATATATTTATGTGAATATTAAACATGGCAACTACTCCAAAATAATCAACATTATAGAATTATATAAAATAATACGATAAAAAGACTACCTAACTAGAAGAACTGCATTTTTTTTGCATTCTCTGCATGAACTTTGCTATCAAGAATCTCCTGTTTATCTCAACACTGCTATGAGCAGTTACCAGTGTTCAGCACTGGACTGCAATAAAAGGATTTAAAGTGAAATGAAGATGATTGTTTTTGTGGTCCGCTTGGGAGGATCTTCATATCCTGATAGGTGAGAGGCAAATAACACCTTCCTAATGTGGTACTGCTGAGGATACTGTGATGCCAAGGTGAGCTACTGAACGTGTTAGAAGGAAGGCCTAGAAAAATATCAGATCTCTCAGGCAGATGTGCCCGCTCCTAGAATAACTGCAGGGAAGTTGCTACCTCCTGCACACTGCTGGTGTGAACCAACAGTATCAGCCCAAGGCTGTTAGAGACCTCTAATGTTTCCACTAACCAGGATGCAGGAAGAAACTCCCTGAGCTTCACAGGAGCTGTTGGAGGTGACTATGATGTGGAGGGCACAGAGCAAGGCTGCATGGGGGTTCAGGAGCAGCTAGCAGGACTCCTGCCAGGAGCAGGCTGCAAGGCAATGGTACCAGGAGAAGGCAGGCAGGAGGCAGAGCAGGCTATGCAGGCTATGCTGAGGCAGGCTTCAGAGACTCCCGCTTCAGAGCGGTACAAGCATCGACCTTGCTGGCACTGTGTTGCATTCGTCACACCACAATCCTAAAATCCTATCTTCTATTTGTCTCTCCAAAGTTTTCCTTTTTAATACATAAATACAAGAGAAGTGTGCACATGCAAGGCACTGAAGCAGCTAAGGAAATAAACACTGTTGTCATTGTTGCATTTTTCCAATTCATTCAAATGGCAAATTTATTGGAAATCAATACATTGTTTTAGAAGTAAATGATTCAAACAATAGGGCATGCTTGGGAAAATAATCTTCTTGATAACTGCAAGGCTAACTGAGCAGGATGAATTATAGTTGATACAGACAGTACCTTAAAGATCAGATTTATACTATGCTGCTATCTATAGGCTTCTTTTTTTATCCAGTTCAGAGGATGCAAAAAAGCATTGAAACACATTGCAATGTATTTTTTCATTAACAAAATATTGGAAATAGAAAACTTATTAATCAGATGTTATATGCAAAATTTGTTTCTATTGTCCTTCAGTCTCTTTCTCTTTATACAATAATTCATATATAATAGATATAGCATCTTCACTGCTATGGCCAACCTGATCTACCATTATCCAGGCTATCAAAACTTACTTAGTTCCTCTTAGCAATTGTAAATAAAAATAAAATAACCAAATAAAAATTGCTGTGGTACACCTTGCTGGGCAGGGACATGAAGATCTCTGTTTTCTACAACCTTTCTATTTACTGTGGATAGATTTATGTTTTTCTCTTCAGCAATGCTTCAGTGAATTGCAGCCTTGTTCTTCCTTCTGACCAGCTTTCTCCTACAATCTCTTCTCGCTTTGAAACTTCATCCATGGGCCACCCCTCCTGCCAGATAGAAGGATTAGCATTTCTTTAATCCTATTAACTTTAATATCAATAGGTTATTTTCACAGAGGCATCTTTTGCTAAATCCCTTCTCATGCAGCACTTAAAGTCTTTCCATGACAGTTTGCTTGCTGTATAACCTGGTGGTTGAGGACTTTCCTAAGAGGTAGGAGCGGATCGATCCTATACACTTTCAGGCAGATTTAGAGCAGTCACTGGAATCAAGATCCCTGACCTTCCAGGAAGATAATTTCAACATCAAACTGCAGAAGGCAGTCTCTTTTAAAGAGGATATTCTCAGCTTTTAAATAGTCCAAATCAAATGGAACTGCATCAACAGAACTGAGATCAACCACTGCTCAATCCAAGTAATGGGCTACCAATTTGAGAAAGAAAAGAGTAGCAAGGTTAAAGGATAGGAGTGGAGGGTTCATGTCCTCTCAAGCCGAGGAGAAAAATGAACAGTGTCTGTTATATCCTGGGTGATTGTTTTAATTAGTTAATGGACAGTTTCCTCCTCTTCCTGAAACTTTGTACACTTCATTTCATTGGTCTTTATTAAAAGCTGTTGATTTTCCTGCTTGAGTATAAATGAAATGTTATCAGTCTAAAATAAATTTATGCTTCTTTTTTTAAAAAAAGTCATTAAAAACAACAATATACTTTGAGTTAATAGGAATTTATTGTTATGCTATAGCTGCTGAACCAGTCACCTATTGTTATGTTATAACTCTTCTCCAGAGCTCCAGTACTTCTTATACTCCTATGGCAAATATCCACAGTACCCAATAATTTATTTTAGCTATATATAAACACAATCTTTCCCCTAGCAACCTCAATATAGACCTATGCACTCACTGCAGAATTGTGTGTGGTTACAACCTGGAAATGGTGGGAGTCACTTTCTCTTTCAATAATGCTTCCTTTTGGTTTCATTCCAAAGATGATATAAAAAAAGCTAATTTCATTCTCAAATCTGAAAATAATCCACAGCCATTATATGTTTTTCTTTGGCATTCAGTCTAAACTTACTAAAGACTGAGAAGTTCAGACTTGAGATACTGCCTCAGTCTCTGTGACATCTCACATATCCAGCACACTGTAGTTTTGCTTGCTTTTTGACACCGTTTTATTAGTCTATAAACTCTGATTGTGAAACAAGTATGTTTTCAACCAATTCTTTTTTGCATCTTGCTATCAGTTCAGCCAGTCCATTTATTTTTTTCCTATCTATGCAATTATGTGACAAAATATGGCGTCAGAATGCATTCTAAAACCAAAAAATTCAGTTTAGAAATCTTCACAATATCATTCTAATTTATCACTCTATCTAAGGGATTCTATCATAGTTTGTAATCTGCTATTGCAAATATGTTGTGAAGGTAAGACAAAGAGCAAGCAATAAAATACAGAGAGGACAGAATAAAATAACCTCTTTGAGACAAAAATGATACAAGATACTGAGGGAAGAATTTGCTGTTGAAAAAAAATAAAGTCTCTTAAGTTTTTAAAAATGGAGGAAGAATAGGAGAGCCAAAATCAACTTGTAAAAAGACTTTTTCAGCAGGTTTGAGGCCAGGGATTGTATATTTAATTTTTCTGGCCTATTTGTTTCTCAGTTTTCTAGTCTTTTCTCTTTCTGGCTGAAGACATTAATCATTAAAGTTCTAAAACAAAGATTTTAGCTAGATCCGCACAAAACTTTTGTAATGAAACTGAAGAAATTGAGTCTAACCTGTTTCGGGAGATTTGGGCTTGTAAGCAGGAACAAGTAATTCAAAGGTAGCAGAAAAAAGCCTGTTAATAAGGTGTGCCATATGTTTCATTGTTGAAGTTTATAAAATTGAAAGGCTTTAGATATGTTTTCATCTTGCAAATGGCTAAAATGATTCCTATTACCATTTTCTATTGGAAATTGCTGCCCATACAGCACAGCAAGCAAAGCCTGGAAGAGAAGAGCATGCCTCTTCTGGGTTGGTACCCAGCCAACCAACTCTATCTGGAGTCACCAATAAAGTCCCATACAAGTGGACTGGAGTTGTCTTAAGCCATAGTCCATACTCACGGGCAGCGTCATTTTAACAACCCCAGAAAAAAAAAGGCATTTCCTCATGTCCTCAGATGCACCCATTTCACAATGAATCTGGAAACTCTGTGTTAGGCCTGCTGAAATGTGGAGATTTCACATGGAGTTATTAGATTGCAAGACGCCAAATTTCACAGCAAAAACTAAACAAGCATGGAATGAGGAATAACTCCATTGGAAACTGTGATCAAATCAGAAGTGACAGGTTTTGGCAGAGTTCTGGATCTCCACAGCTGGTAGAATTGTTAAAAATTAGACCTATGGTCTTAAACATTATCTGACATCCTAATTACAATGAAGTCTTCATGATCAACATTGTAAAATATAATTGGAGTGTAGGCTCTGCTTCATCAGTCCAGATTTGGCCGTAACAAAAGGAAAATTTCTTTTCAGGCTATGCTGAAAGTCATTTAAATAAACTAGTTTATGGGGCATATAAGCTTATGAGTAAGAAATCGATTTTGCTTTTTTTTTTTTTTTTATAAGTTTACTTCTCTTAATATGATGCAAATAGCATGGCCCCTCACTACAAAGAGGTAGGTGCTGGAGCATGTCCAAAGGAGGGTAACAAAGCTGGTGAAGGAGCTGGAGCGTAGACCTTACAAGGAGTGGCTGAGGGAGCTGGGGTTATTTAGTCAGGAAAAGAGGAGGCTCAGGGGAAATCTTATCACTCTCTACAACTACCTAAAAGGAGGTTGTTGTGAGGTGGAGGTCAGGCTCTTTTCCAGAATAATTACAGATGGAACAAGAGAAAATGGCCTCAACTTGCACCTGGAGAGGTTCAGGTTAGATATTAGGAAGAATTTCTACAAGGGAAGAGTAGTCAAACAAGAATAGGCTACCCATGGAAGTGGTGGAATCATCAAACCTGGTCATGTTCAAGAAACATGGAGACGACACACTAGTATTTTTCCAAACATAACGATTTATGATTCTATAGTAAGAGGTTTATTGAACCTCAGACAAAATACTTAGTCCAAATAAAATTAAGATTTTGTTCTATTCAGCTGTTTTAAGAAGTAGGCACACTTCATCCAATTAACCCGTTCTATGCTTCGACTTTACATTATCTAGTTATCATATTTTCCAGAGACAGCTACCTTCAGTTCTCTCTCTTCCCTTGTAACAACCTATGGGCTGTTTATTTTCTACAAAAGACACAAATGAATATCCTGAGAAGTGAAAGGAGAGAACTTAGCTCTCATATTCCTCCCAGCGTCATGCCTGGAGTGGGAAATGGACTCAGAAGACAAGAGGTTTCTCACTTCATGTCAGAAATCTACAGCAGAGATATCTAAATCTGTTGTCCAGTTATAGTTCATAGAGAAACAAATAGTTTTTAAAGTTCATTTAACATGTTTTAAATGTCTGCATTTGGGTGAGGTTATCCGCACCCAAATTGAACCTATTCTTTTCTCCTGACTTTACAGTGTGATTACACAACTTGAAAATCACAGTGCTATTTCAAGTTAGGTGAGAATGCCATCAAATCAGTCCAGAATTAATTGAAACATTTCAACAAAAACATTTCTAGAAGATAAAGCTAAATCAAAATCGTATTCCTGGGAGCTGATGATAATATTTGTAAATGTTATTTGGAAAAGACAATGAAAATAAGAGATACTGGAAGTTGAGTTATATTCAGGTAAAAAGACTGAAATAACTTCATTTTGATTTTTTTTTTTTGTGATAGTATATTTCTATAAAATGCCAATAAGTTTTTATTTTTATGTTAGAGGTAGGCTGTATTTAAATATTTTATTCCTTGCAACATTCTGAAAACTGAAAAGATATCATGCTATTAAGACACATATTCATTTTATCAAATAAGTTATTGAAGAAAATTCCCACATCAAGAGAAGCAAATAGTTGCTCTTCTGTTTTGATATAGAATTCCTCTTCCCTGCACCACCCCAAACTGTAACATTTGAAGTCTGAAGCAACAATAACCAAAATAAGTTTGACGTACCTGAATGCTCATTTACTGTGGCTACCAAGGATGCTTACACACATTACATATTCATAAATATGTATATATGGGAAGATATACTATTTTGAACATTTATAAAAAAATTCATTAAATAATCTGTGCACTGTTGTTTTCCAAGCACTATTTAATGTGCTGTTACATAGAGATTGCTTTTGCTATATCATTTTATATTCCTCTCCGCATGAGAATATTTATTAATTTTTACTAATAGGAACCATAGTCCTACCTGGAATTGTTTCACTGAATCGTCAACTGATGTCAGCCAAATTGAGCTATATAGTGGACACATCTTAAATAAATAAATACTTTGCTGTATTAAAAAAATGAATTTTAATGATTATTCTAATAAAGCTACGTATGGCAAATTGACTTCATTTATCTGAATTCCAAACTAATTACAAAGTTTGAGAGAACTAATACACCTAATGAAAATAGCAAAAGAAATGACAATGGGGGCTAACCCATTGAACAATCTATCCTTAGAAATAATGTAGGTTATATCTTTGTGCAAGCCCAATGTTTAAAGGCTCACTTGGTGACATTCTGACATTAGCTCTTTGTAACAAGTATCCCGGGAAGAGGATAATATTCCTTGACAGTCACATACACACACTTTCTTAGACACACCAGCCTCTATACACTGTCTAGGCTGATATAGCATTAAGTAAATTTGGTGTCAACCATGTCAAAGTTCTCTGCTCTAACTGCAAGTGTCATTGTCACTTATGCCCAAAGGATCAGGATAAAAAAAAATCTCAGTGCAAGATTTAACAAAACAACAAAGATGCTAGTATTTGCCTTTGTAAAGTATTTTACATTTCACACTGTTCCATCTACCAGTTTGCTGCAGTCTAAAAGCATGGACATGCTAGTTTACATATAAGGCTAGAAAAACATTACTTAACAACATTAAGAGCTTGTTTTTACTGTTTTTTTTCAGACAATAGTGAGCTTTAAGTGGAAATTAGTAAATTATCATTAATCTCCCTCACATCTGATACATCTTGGAAGAAGAAGGGAGAAGCTGGAGGATCACCATTTACCCCAATTAATCAAAATTTTTATTCATTTTAATGGGTATCTCAGAAACAAATAATACTTTCTTCTTTATCTCTCTCTTTTTTATTTCTAATAATTAATAAAGAATTTAAAAAGCATCCCTAAATTCTAGATTGGAAAAAGTTTAACAGAAATGGGCCCTCACCTTCAGCTTCTCTACTTCTCATGATTTGGACTTACTTCATTCTCTGTCCAGCTTTGGATATCCAAAGGTTTTCCCCAAGCAGAATTGCTTATAAATTGCAGTCCCAGGCCCCAAACAAGAGTATATACCATGTCACTTCAGAAGAGGCTTACATTAAAACAGGTGTTTACACTTGCCTTAACCTTGCCTACATTGTCACTACTGTTAAAAGCATCTTACTCATATGCCTATATTGCTGATGCATTTATAGTTTCCATAGCCATGGTTCTGCAAGTACTGTTTTAATCATGTGGCTTCTTCAACATGGAATCAATTTCCAGCTCTTTAGAGATATAAAGAATTAATTCTATCCTTGGAAACAAGCAACCTCGCAGAATATCTGGAACAATACTCCTCTACCCTACATTTTAAACCATACACTATCCAGATGGCAGCATGTTTACGTGGTTAAAATCAGGAAATAACACCTCCTGTTACTGTTTACTAATGTAAGAACAGATGTTATTTATATTTCCACAAATACAAAATCCTTGGCGAAACCAAATCATATTATTTCATTAACAACCAACAGTAGTGAATCTTCATTGTTCATAGTTTATCAAAATGTACTCTTTCTTTTTGTGTTCACGTCCTGTGTCAATTAGTGTGTGTAGTTTTGCACTGGATACATAGAAATGCCTACCCTGCTGTTACCGGTCGGAGTTAATGCATTCCCTCAACACAGCTAATGTGTGACTCAACTTGATGTAATTTCTCTTGGTTACATGTAGCATGGAGAAGAATCACTTCTTGTTGTCACCTAAACTGCTATTGGGTAAACTAAATGTTCTCTCTGTTTTTGTATTTCAGACAGAGCTAATTACAGAGTTTCAACACTTTCAACAGGGTAATTTATTTCGTTTGGTTAAATCTTTGTGGTAATAATGAATCTGCTTGTGATCAAACTGTAAAAAATCATACATACCATTTTGTAATTAGAAAGATTACTCTCATTTTGATATTTGACATAAATAGGTTGCTTTAAAAGTTCTTGTTACAGGTAAGGTACTTTACTTAGACACATACCAGCCAATTACCTGGTTCATGTTCCTCTGTTGTTTTCTCATCCAAAGCAACAATCACTGTTCAGTACTGCTCAATACTTTTGCACTTTGACTTTGTCATTAAGTCTCTCCTTAGGAAAGATCTCAGAATCACAGAATCGTAGAATCTTTAGGGTTGGAAGGGACGTCTAGAGATCATCTAGTCCAACGCTCCTGCTCCAGCAGGGACACCCAGAGCACGTGGCACAGGGTGGCATCCAGGCGGGTTTGGAAGATCTCCAGAGAAGGAGACTCCACCACCTCTCTGGGCAGCCTGTGCCAGGGCTCTGTCACCCTCACCGGAAAGAAGTTCTTCCTCACATGGAGATGGAACTTCCTTTGTTTCAATTTAAAACCATTACCATTGTCCTATCACTGGCCACTGCTAAGAACAGTTTAGCCTCCTCCTCCTTACAGTCATTCCTCAGGTATTTATACATATTGATTAGATCCCTTCCCTGACAGTATTCCTATACTGTTCCCATGTGGTCTGGCTCTTCTTCCACCTTACATATGTGCTCTTCTTCTCATTAAGTTGACCCAGCAGCATCTTGCCCCATCCATGCAGGTCTCCCGACCCTCTTGCTCAGCTTCTTGCTAGTAGGAATGTACCAATCCTGGGCTTGGAGAAAGTGGTGTTTGAATATTAGCCAGCTCTCCTGGACCCCCTTTCCTTCTAGGACCCTGGCCCAGGGGATTTCTCCCTGAGGAGGTCAAAAAGTTAGTTTTCTTGAAGTCCAGGGTTGCAATCCTACTTCTTGCCCAGTTTTCTCCACACAGAATTGTCATCTTATGGTCGCTGCAGCCAAGACTGCCCCCAACCCTCACATTTCCCACTAGGCCACCTCTGTTAGTATCAGGTCTTGCAGCGCCCCTGCCCTTGTTGGCTCTTCAATCACATGCATCAGGAAGTTATCCACAATGTTCTGCAGGAACCTCCTGGACTGTCTGCTCCCAGCTGTGTGCCAGCAGACATCAGGTTGGTTGATTTCCCCCACAAGGACCAGGGTCTGTGATCACGAGGCTTCTTGCAGCTGCCTGTAGAAGGTGTCTCATCCACCTCCTCATCCTGATCAGGAGGCCTGTAGTAAACTCCCACAATGGTATCACCCCTGTTGGCATGCTGTTTAGTCCTCACTCACAGGCTCTCGACCCACGCTGCATCCTCCCCTATGCTGAGCTCCATACATTCCAGTTGCTCTCTCACATAAAGAGAGCAGCCAAGTAACTGCTCAACCAAGATCACGGTGAACCCACCTGAGCTGGTTGCACCACTCCAGGAAAAGCTCTTTCTAGATGGCTCCACATACACATTATTAGAGTTATTAAGAGAGGGGAAAAAGCAATGGCATGTAAAATTAATCTCTTTCTTAAAGGTCCTGAAAAGGTACAAGACCAAAAGTGGAAGTTTTAAATGGGACCGTGAAAGAAAGGGGAATTCTTTGAGGGTTTTTTTTTTCCTATAAACTTGAAATTAAGAGGTCAGAAATGCAACTGCAGCACTGTGACAAACTCTGTCACCAGAAATCAGATGTTGATCCAAAAACTCACAGTGACAGAAGAGAATGATGAAACATAAGGGCTTTGACTGAGGACTATCAGGCTTTGCTGAATTTTAAAAATTACTCTGGACAGAAAGCTGAGAAAGCAAACGAGATGTAGCGATAGCTAAACAGCCCACCAGATACAGAAGAAAGTGGTAAATATGCAGAGCATGGGAATCTTCAAGAGAATGCCAAGATATGAAAAGAAACTATGTAAGCTGTGGCAACCTGCACTGATCCAGGCATGACCCAGAATGTATATATGGCATGGAGATAAACCATAATAAGTTAAAACCATTTCACAATCAAAAGTAATACAAGCAAAATCGGTGCTGTACAGACATCAGTAGTGAAGTTTTATATAGGTAAAGTGCCTGAAAAACTGAAAATGGGGACTGGACTCTTTCATAAGTCATGAGGGATTTTGAATGAATTATAAACTGAACATCTGTGCTCAACCATTGTTGCACATGACAATGTTGCAAAAGAGAGACAATCCGAAATATTGAGGAAAATGTCAGCAGAAGAACTAGCTCTTGTCTAAGGATTTCATGCTTATTCCATGGAACTGGATGGGTTTAGTTACGAAAAATAAAAATATAAAATTGCATTTAAAAAATTGTCAAAGATTGTGTTTAAAGTTTTCTAGAGGGAAAAAAAATGTAAATGGATACAAATTATCCACCATTTTCCAATTAGAGAATAAAATTCCAAAAAGTGGGGAACCTCAAAAAACTTCTCTTCAGGGAAAAGCCTCATGGTGATACAACACTATAACTTTGTGCCATCATTTTAAATAATTAAATTTAGATATAAATTTAAATATATTTGCATTATGATCAAGGCTACATTGCACAAACAGGACTACTACATTTCTTGTTGTTTATAGCTATTTATATGTATGAGGAAATTCACAAAATGAGGCTTAACATCATTATCCTTCATTATCTTTCTAAAGTAGTTGTCCTAACTTCTTGCCTGTTAAAGTATACCGTGCGACTAAGATATGCAAAGTCAAAATTACAGTTCAGAATAGACTGCAAAATAATATGCAGATTGAAAAACAAGAATGAATAAACTGCAAATATTCCATTTCACTGAATCAAAAAAGGAAATTTCTCCATGCCTAACTCTTGCATTTAAAAGAATCATAGAATCATAGAATCATAGAATGGCTAGGGTTGGAAGGGACCTGTAGAGGTCATCTAGTCCAACCCCCCTGCACACGCAGGGTCCCCTAGAGCATGTGGCACAGGGTGATGTCCAGGCGGGTTTTGAAGATCTCCAGAGAAGGAGACTCCACCACCTCTCTGGGCAGCCTGTTCCAGTGCTCTGTCACCCTCACCGTTAAGAAATTCTTCCTCAAGTTCCTGTGGAACTTTTGGTGCCTCAGTTTTTGGCC
>PTEX01000105.1:2125909-2304270 GCA_003342815.1 Eudromia elegans
GCACTCCTGCATTCCCTGACAACATTCCTATATTGTTCCCACAATTGTTCCCTATATTGTAAAAGAATGATGCACAACATTAATTTTGATGACTATTGAATGCATTTAAAGTGAATTTTTAAAGGACTTCTCATAGTTTTTAAATAAAAATCACCTTAGCTGAACACTGGAAATGTACAGAATTAAGAGACAGTAAGGGTTAATCTGAGATCCAAGACAGTACAGAAAGAACAGAATGAAAGAGAAAAAAAAGACAGGCTAGCTCTATACAGTAGGAGAGGTCTAAAAGTGCTAGCAAATCTATAAAAGGGAAACACATTAATCATGTGTGACCAGATAACAGGACCAAATATCTTTGAAAATGCTCAGGCTGATGGGCTTTCACGTTTTGTATTGGAGAAATGCTGAAGTTTCTGCAATGCTTCTACCAGATTGGGAGCACTGCCACAATCAAATTAAAACTGTTTTACTGCAAGGTGTAATCTGCTTCTGAAGTTTGTAGCCCTGCTGGATAACCAGTGCTATTCCTGCTTCCTGATGATTTTGCTCCTTCTGTATTTTTAATTTGTTCATTTCTTTGCAAGGTCATGATCTCAAGGATTCACTTCAGGAGGATGCCATGAATAAATCTCTGAATTGAAGTTTTCTCTCTATAGTCTATATATTCTAGTGATTATGAAAATATGCCAAATAAGAACAGCTAAACCCAAGTGTTACATAACTGTCCCTTAGATTTTCTACAAATATACTTCATTACTGGTCTCTAACTCTGCTGAAATAATGAAGATAGAATTCCCTGTGGTGCTGCTCATATACACTATGATTTTCTAGGAACAAAAAAACCACTTGGAGACCTTTAATCTTATTTCATGAGAGAGCTCACTACATATTGAGTCCTGCTGGTCTGCCGAAGAAAGAGGTAACGGGTTGAGCCAATACAACATTTGAGTATGCAGAGTACCAGTTTATGACAATTATTTTTGCATCTGTAGTTAGAGTACCATGTGTAGTTGCTGAAGTGTATGTTTTTCTTTCAACAATGGCTCCAATTTCCATTAGTGGTCTTCGTAGTCAGGCACACACATTATAAGACCTCTAAATAATCCAAAATCCCTTGTAATTAAGTGCACCAGAATTACAACCAGTAGACCAGAATGAATAACTCCTGACCAATAACTTGTGCGGAGCATTTAACTTACTTTTATGTATCACAACACAGCCAAGCATTCTAGCTTTCCTCTGTAATAAGTTCTTCATAACCTTTTCATTCATCTGCAACCTATTTACAAATTTTCACAAAATATTTCCAAATTTCTGTTTGAAAAGATACTAATCATTTACTTAACTTACTCCTAAAATTTTAAATTAAGTATTTTTTTAATGGCAAAAGTTTGGAATTTAGGACTTCTCTCTATGTATAGGTGGCTATTTGGAAAATTCTGTACGCAATTAAAGAGAAACCAGTTAATTTAAAAGACCAGTATCTATTTGCACTAAATCTACTTGAAAAACATTACTTCTATCTAGCAGGAAAGTCTGAAATTCATTTCAGTGTAAAGACATACAAATGGAAGGATCCTCATCCACTTCTTTTATATGGAGGATGACAATATTATATCTTTAATAACTTACTTAAATAGCCCCTTCTTAAAAGCCAGCTACATTACTTTCTCCATGACTAGTTCCTTACAAGTACATTTCCACAGGCTCTGTATGCATGCCTATTTGCTCTTCTGACAGTTTAGTCCTTTATTCAAATAGCTCCTCTCTTTCTCGATAATCATGATGCAGCTTTCAGAAACAGCAGTCATCTCTCTTTTATTTTGCTAGGCATAAGTAAAAATAAAAACAA
Source organism: Eudromia elegans (assembly GCA_003342815.1). Classification (NCBI taxonomy): domain Eukaryota; kingdom Metazoa; phylum Chordata; class Aves; order Tinamiformes; family Tinamidae; genus Eudromia; species Eudromia elegans. Next base: position 2,127,762 of record PTEX01000105.1, read on the forward strand.
TGTTTCTCATTTTGTCTAGAAGAGTCATCTTCTATCTAATTGTCTATTTTCCTGAGCATCTTATATCTCTTTTTTGCACTTCTTTTATTCTGCTTTATTTTTTTCTCAAAAAAATGAGTGATCAGGATCCTGCACTGTATTATAAATGAAGTTTCATGCATATCCAGATCAGAAACAATCTATCAGATATAAAACAACATAGAAGAAACTATACCATACATTTTATATTGGAATAGTTACAGTACAGTACACAGTGTGCCTTCCAATCTTAATCATTCTGTGATTCTTTGATTATGTGACAAAATTTGAAATTATGATTCTTTTTTACTATTGAAATTTTCTTCATCATTGTTCTATAAAACAGAAGTTTGCTTAATAAGAAATTGACAAAATTGTGTTTTAGCTGGTCACAAATTCTCTTCAACAGATGTACGTGCTATGAAATTTAGAAAAAAATATTCTTAATTTTGAGTTTTATGTGAAATGATTAGTTCAGATGCTTACTCAAATATTATGTGACTGGTCATTTAAAGTGCTTGATATTGCACTGATTTGTGATATTCAGAAATGAAATTCAGTAAACTGTTCTACAGTATTGAGAGAATAGTGTGTCATATGCTCATACCCATACTTTATTTCCCATAACACATCAAATACATGAACAATCCACCTATGGATTTCTATGCTATCAGTCACAATGTTTTTAGTATGTCCTTTCAGATCCAGTGCAACACATGCTTATCCAGAGCAGTATGAACAGTTTCTGTAAAAATCTTATTTGATTCAAAGTAAAAGGAAGTCACAAGTTCTTTGTTAGAAGAGGATTTTGTCTTGTACACAAAAGAAAGTCACAAGGGCAAACCCTAGATCTAGCTTTTGAAGCTATATAGAGAGATGGAGATTATTATTTTGAAGATCTTTCTTGGTTCATTTCCCCCTCTTCCCTTTCTCTCTTGTTCAGTGCATTTGAGACCAGCCTTGAGAGTCTTTCTAATTTATAATTAATTTCTATTATTAGCAAGTCATTTCAACTTGCCTAGAAATTAGAGTTTGATTCTACATTCTCTGAACCAAGCTCCTAAGGTAAGGAATCTTCTCCCATGTCCCCCAAACAGCACATGCATGGTAGCATTTAGACAACCATGACTATGGCAACACTTGCTTTGATTTAGGAGGATACAGACAATTAGATAAGAAAGGCAGAAAGCTTGTGCAGAGATTCGCGTAGTTGTAAGGACTGCAGTGCTTTAAGATATAGACATAAAGCATAAAGATCAGTTCCCAGCAACGTCCACTGCTTGTTGCAATAACAACAGAACATTACACAATCAACAAAATTATTTCAAATATTTCTCTGACTGCAGACAATGCATAAAGTTGCTGTGTACAGAAATATCACCATAAATTACACTAGTTTCACTAGCCCTCTACCTTTTTCCTGCAATGCTTGTGCATACACAAAAGCCTAGTAACAGATTAAATGTACCTGTACACAATTACGGACTGCAAGTTTTTATTTATACACATGAATGATATAGTCACTGCTTAGAAAAATGTCGATGTACCCATAAGAAAATTAGAGTTTCCAGGATATCTTCTCAATCATGTTCTTTGCTGCAGAAAATAACAAAGTATACAGGGAAAATATTATCATTACACACCACAGTACCTCAGGCTGTTTCAACTTCTGAATACATCTGAATGAACTAAATTAAAGCTGTTCTTTAACTGGTTTCAGAATAGGGATGAACACTGTATATAGGCTTTGTATGAACAAAATGTGCATGTGCCTGTGTGTTATTGACACTATTCCACTTATGCATGATATTTACATGTGCTAAAGACACACCACCATTCATTTTCGATGATCATTTTGAGACACCAAATATCAACATGTCTGTAATGGAAGATTGAATACATAACTATATACTTAAAGCATGTGGTTAATTGCTTTGCTAAAGGAGAACAAAATAATAAAAGTGTACAAATTACTTTGTTTTTTGTGACATCAATGGAGGTAATTACCTCACTATGCTTTTCAGTTCTCTGCAGGGTTCAAATTTTCCCTTTGACAATGCATTGGATTATTATACAGAAAATTATACCTACAATTTCCTTGCAGCATGTATGAAACAACTTTAAAATAAGTAAATCATTTCACTTATTTGAATGTCTGTCACAATTTGTGTTTTCAGTAAACTTACTGAAAAAGACATGGGATTTTTGACATTTCCAAGAAACTTTTTGTGAAATAGCAGTGAAAAGTCAATTATTCCGAAGAATTCATGCAGAAATCTAATTTAATATCCTTGAAAAAAAAAATGTGATGATTAATCAATTCATTGTTTATGAGAGTAATTACCTTACTAAGATATCTGGTGGATATCCATTAGTAACTGAATAATCCGTGGAGTTTTCTTTAGTCTTGGTAAAATATCTTAAGTAACAAGAATGAGAAAGAAGACAAAAGTTTCAGATTTTCTAAGTGGCAATAGATTTGAGAAATATTACTTTCAGGAATGAAAGGCTGCAACAAACTGCAAGGCAGATACTAACAGTCTGTACTTAGTATATCATAATTGAAGGCAGATTGCATTTTCACTGATTGACTTGACAAAAGCCAAGTGTATACCTACCAAGCTATATGCAGAGATAACTCTAACAAGTGTAGTCTAAGAAGTATAGATTTGGTCAAAAACATGCATTTTTCCCCTAACCTGGAATAACTTTTTACTTTCAAACACAAACTTGATCCAAAGCACACTGAAGTTAGCAGAAAGAGTCCCATTGGCTTTCGATCAGACTTTGAGGAATATTGCTTTCTTGAATCTCAGTGCAAAACATACATCTTATGTACAAAACTCCACCATGACCTCCCTCAAGGGTGCTACTCAGTCTCAGGCCTCTGATTCACTGCAAAAAACACCACTCACTCACCAAAATTGAACTAAGCTGAAACTCGAAATGCACGTGGAAACATTAATAAGGTGCACTGAACATTTTTTTTCCCCACAGGATTCTTTCTACCATTGTCTATCGCTGTCACGATTTCTTTGCACATTATGTCGTATTTGTTTTGAGATTCCCTTTTTTTTTTTTTTTTTTTGGTGGTAAGATCAACCTGTATCAATAATACAGAAACACTACACGCATTTTTGGGAAATAGTTACAGAGAATAAAGGAGACGTAGGAGACAAAGACTCATTGCATAAACTTAGGTAAAAAATAAAACAATCACTGTTGAAAGGCTATGGTGAATCCTTTCCTGCAGGCTGACAAAAACTGTAATAAAAACAATGTTTCCCTTCAATTTCTTTTCCATTCCAAAGTGGAAGTGTTAAAATACAGAGGATTATCAAGTTTCAAAACTATGTAACCTAGCCTTGTTCTCATTATTATAATACAAATAGCAAATATAAAAAGAATGAGTGCAGTAATTTACTGGGGCATCCCAACTCTTTACATGAGCTATATGTGCTCAAGGACTGTATCTCAGAATAAGATAATGGTGTTGAAGAAGGTGCTAAAGTGATCATGTTAGGTCCCAAGAGAATTTTAAGACTAACTGTAGTCCATCAACAAGTGTCTAAACTCACTTTCCCCCTCTCTCTCTGTTATAGTGCAAAATTACATTTATCTTCTCTTACATTTCTGACATGATATGTTTTCAGCATAATATAGTAGTGGGTGCATGCAGGATGAGATTTTTTGAAAAATTACATCTAGTTTAGGAACATTTAACATTTATGTTACTAGCTTCCCAAGTTCCAGATTGATTAAAGTATACATTTTTTCCATCACTAGTAAAGCCCAGGATTAACAGTTAGATGAGCATGATTTTGTTTTTTGTGGGTTTATGCTGAAATATCTACATTGCTATGTTTATGTTAGGGGATGGCAAGAAAAGTAGTCTCAATTCATGTTTTTGGCTCTAAAATCATTAAAGTATGTCTCATATATGTTCATACAAACTCTTGCATGAAAATTAAGTTTATTTCAGATGGGAATCCAAAAATGTTGATTTGATATTAATATTCGCACTGTGCATGTAAAAAGTGTTTCATAACCACACCCTTTAAAATAGTTAAGCGGGCTACTAGATAGATAGATAGATGTGTCTAACACTATTTACCTTTCTACCAAATACATGGACTTTGCTCTTTTTTATACTTACAAATAAACAAACAAACAAACAAGTTTCTAAATAGCAAATTGACTGTATGTCATGTAGGAAAACGGATTTTGTGTTTCAGTCATTTTAATTTGTTCAAAAACAGCAGACCTAGTTAAGGTATTTACATTATTATGCACCATTCTTCTCCCTAGATAACCCTTTCTCTTTTGCTCCACTTCACAGGAATCCATGTCTCTAAATTTTCAAAGTGGTTAACCCACATGTTGTTTCTCAAGTAGGTCTAGTTTATAGTTGGAGAATATGCTAAATATGTAGGATATGTGAAAAGCATGGGCACTGAGGAATTTATGAAAAGAAATGTATTGTCATATGCATATCAAAAAAATATACTTTATGTACTACACTGATGAGTTACTAATTACAAGAAACAAGCTATTATGGAGAGCTGTAAAAAAAATCAATGCCTTTGCTTGGAACTGACAGGTTCATGAAACTGAGTCATTCTGATCACCCTTAAATCTAGCAAGCTTCAGTATTCCAGCAAAATATTTAGTAAACAATGTTTGATCCCACCTCTGCCATACACTGGACTGATAAGTCTGCAGCTTTTAAAAGTCCTTGGAGTATATCAAAGGAATAAATAAGGACTTTGCATATGAAAGCACATTTTCAAAAGATACATTTTGCAGAGTATCTACATGTGACCTTCTTGCTGTTTTTATTGTTATTTCTGCATGTTAATCCCTGCTTTGGAGCATACTGATAGGGGGAGCAGACATACAAAGGCAGTGAGAAGTGACTCCCTTCTGCAGCTCCAGGCAGCAGACAGTGAGAGAGTATCAGCATGTCAGCTTTTCTTCCTTTTCTTTGAAATATATAAGCAAATAATGAAGAAAAAATAAACAAAATGTTACGTGAGATTACTTCACTAAAAGTAATTCACTAAAACTGTGAATTCTGTTCTTTAAATCTATCCACCAAATAGACCAACATACCAATATATTGAAATATTTCACATCTTTGTTGTACTTCCCAGGACTGCAAGTGGCTTTCGTGAGCTGATTAATACTTCGGTTTTGGGAGTAAATTTATTTTCCTGGACTTAACAACTTCAGCTGTCTGCCACTGGCAATAGATATGGATGACCGTCATTCAACTAATTAACTAGATGCAGACTTCTTTCATGTCATTAATGAATCTTGCGTTTTGAGATGAAAGCAAAATTAATCTTCCTGGATTAACTGATTGGATGCTTTGGTTAAGGAGTCTAACTAGCAGATGGGTAGATGGTGTAGGTTGTATTGTGATTTACTATATAAGTTTCCAGGAAGTATGTACACTTCAGGAAGCACTACAGGAAGCATGTAGACTTATTCCTGAAGGCAGATGTTAAAAATTGGAAAGAGTGAAAAAACCTTTTTGGATCATTGTAGGGTACAGAGAGAGTCATAATGGAGCAGGAAGGATGGACTTGCACTGTCTGAAACCACAGACTTGCCTAGGACACTGGGCTAGCGGAGCGCTTATGGACATGCCTGAGCGTGTAAATAAACAGCATCCACTTATTTGAAGATGAAATACATGCTTAACTGATTTTTTTTTTTTTTTTTACCCAAATGGAAAGAGTCAAGAAGGAAAGGAGGCTTAACCTAGTACTTAAAATTTGAATGAAACTTGTAGAGCTTTAGTTAATGCAAGCCTAGCCTAGGATTTGACAGGGAAGATAAAAACTGTTCTGATGTTATTCTTTCTTCAATCTTCAGAACTCCTGCCTCCTGAGATATGAGACAATACAATGTTTTGGTTTTGTGTTCACAGACTTACGCATATACATATATATGTATGGAGAAAAATATATAAATATGTATAATGAAAGTAAACAGCGACTGCTATGAGGTGAAAGCAGAAATATTTGCGTAACAAACCTATCTACACTGTGCATGTCTTTATTGACTTAAAAATCCTTTATCTCTAGCCTCCTGAGAAAAGCAATCAAGAAGTAATAGAATTAATAATAGATAAAATCAATGCAAAAACTGATTGCCCTCAAGATTCAAATTAGTCCAGAGATGCGTATATATATATATATGTATCTTTATGTTAATGTGTTCTATGTGATCAGTGGTCTTTAGTTTTATACTATCTTCCTTTTTTACTTAAAATTCCACATAAAGAGGAAAAACCCAGGGAAATATTCAGACATCAACTGCCATTCTTATATATTAGTTAATTTTCGATTTAAAAGGAATATACTTCAAACTTCAAAGTCCATGAGAACTATATTGATCTTATCAACTTTCTGCAAATTGAGTAGAGTTCCTGCTAGCAGTAGTGACAGGTAGACATTTAAAGTTGAACTGATCACAGCTGGAATAAGAAATGAGGAGGAAAAAAAACATTTTCAATATAATGTAAGATCTTGTGGCCTTGAGCATATGTAAGCTTGTATCCCCTCCTCCCCACCCCAAAAAAAAATGCTCTTCACTAAAAGACACTGATTTTGGTCAACTTCTAGGGTCTACACTGCAATGTATTTACTTAAAATTAAATGAGAGAGACTAGCCTAGCCTGAGGTCATTAGTAGATCTCAAAGCACTTTGTGCAATTTGATTTTGTTTCCTTTACAAATATATATTTCTTAGGAAAAAATGAATAATGGGTACATTTCTGTACCTTTATACAATTTGTATGGATCTAGCAAATCAGCTGGCTTCTGTCTGCCAAGAATTTTAGGTATTTATATTGTCCAATAAACATGCTCTCTGTCATATCCAACTCATTAAATAAGCAGCTTGCAGTATAACTCGTGATTATTATTTCATTATGTGAGTCCTGCATTACTGCTAAAAAAATGCTTCCTATTTCTTTTGTCCAGTAGCCACAATTTAAATATTACTGCATTTTTTTGAATTGCATTACAATCAGGAACATTTTTCAAGATACCTGCTAATTGAGAATTTAGCATAAAGAAAAGTCTCTTGAAGAATAAACAAAATCTCTTAACAGTAAGGAATTAGTATGTTTCCTCAGCTCTGGGGAATGTTCCTAACATGGATCGCATTGCTCGTGAGCTACGAACCTTTTGTACACATCATTTAAAAAAAAAGAGTGGGATATAGCAAGGAAACGGGGCGAGGAGGGAAAGGATAACAGGTTCAGTAATCCTCCTAGTAACACCGCAAGCTGAATTTCAACTTTCAGGCCTTTCTTTGAAGCTTCAATTTAGCTTCCAAAGCATTTTAGGAGGTTGCTGCCCTTTTCAAACCACATTTCAGGTGCATCTTTCCTGATGATTTATACACACTAAATGCTATGTGCTCTATGCATAAAGCTGAAGATGACTGTGTAATTTCATTCTGCACCCTGGCAACCTCATTCAGACCAAAGTTGACTGGACAGTCCTAGGCTGTTAATTATGAGATTATTGGTTATAGTCTGAACTGGGAATAGCTAGGACCTATATCTATTGCATGAGACACACTGCTTGCCACAGACTCACAAGATAAAGACAAAATTATTCTTTTTCTGTACAACAGCTAGGGCTCCCTCTCCTTTGCTCAGAGGTATTAAGAGAACACAAGTGCAATTGGGCACAGTGAAGGAATAAATGGCAATAAGCCCAGGACGGCAAATGGGACAGTTTTAAGTATCATAGGCAGAAATTTCCTCAGCTTTCCTTTCTCAAAGGAGGAGATTTGAATCACTGGGATGAGATAATTCTGAACTAGGCTTTGGCCATACTAGACAGAATTAATGACACTTTATAGATTCATGCATAAAGCCACGTGTGCACACCACAGTTGAAATGATGCTCAGCAGAAACAAGGAATTGCCCACATCGTAACAAGAACCACCAGAAGAGAAGACTAATAAAAAAGCTGACTCCTCAATGGTTGATACTACTGCTATATATCTGTTATCCATTCCTAAAAGAGGAGATTATTTTGCAAGATATACTTTGTTTAAACTCTATTCCTTAAAGACTGCTATTTGCATAGAATCCACTAGCAGTTCTGGCAGTGTTGCAGCAGATTCAGAGCAATGCCAGTTAAAGATCAAATTTGAAAGGAAATAGCTCCAGTCCTTCTGGTCACTGTTGAAGTACAGCAATCACAGAATCATAGAATCATAGAATGCTTAAGGTTGGAAGGGACCTCTAGAGGGCATCTAGTCCAACCCCCCCCTGCACACACAGGGTCTCCTAGAGCATGTGGCATAGGATTGTGGCATGTGTCATTGGGCATAGGCCCAATGTGGCAGTATGGTTAATTTTGCTTTTATGGCATTATTGATAGAATGCATACTGAATTTTCAAGAACTCTGCAGCCAGGTCAGCCAACATATATAATTAGAAATTAAACCAGTAATGTTTTAAAGTTTATAATCCATATAGATATGACTGTTTTCTTGATTCAACTGATTTTCAGTCTCAGTTTTCTTAAGACTTCTCAAGCAGCTGCCCCAAAGTGCATATATATATAAAAACTATACCACATATAGACAACCTCATCATTTGCAAACAAAGAAGAATTAACAAGGAATAGAAGAACATTGTATTTGCTTCCTGTATTTTTACTTAAAAAGTTATGACTACTTATGCTACAAAAATGAATTTTCTAACGCTAGCTAGGAGATGGTTTGAATGAAATAGGGCCTATTTTCCACCCTGCAATCAGTTTATAGTCTCCTCATCTGCAAGCAGGCAGGGTTGGCACGCACCAAAATTTAAGTGCTCAAAATCAAGTTCTGAGAATTTCTGCACAAGAGAAACCTTCCAGTGGCCACTTTAATTAGAATCTAATAATTTCTAAAAATGATTATCAGTTCCATTCAGCTCAGTTTGGTTGTAATTTATAGACTTAGGGTGAGTAAGCCCAGAAGAGGGAGAAAGAAGGGAACATTTTGGCTGTTTTCTAGTATTAAATTCTGACTAGTTTCCCCTCTGAAATGAGCTGACTGTTATTTAAACACCCCTGGGAGCTCTAGTAAACTTGCTCTCAAGTATCAGTTTAAGCCAGCCACACTCTAAGCAAAACTAATTAGATGTAGAAAAGACAGAGTGAAACTTTCTCATGAACATGCTGTTGCCCCATGGGACAGGGGATTGCCACCTTTCATCCTGTGTGCTGCACAGCACTAAGGATTTGGAAAAGTGTAGGAAAAAAAAGATCAGAACTATCCTTTCATGATATACAACCTCAGGCACCTATCAAAACGCCGCTATGAATGTCTCTGTTGCAGTATGCTTTTGGTCAGTATACAAGATTGCACAACATGAGCACAAATTTGAAGAAGCACCTGAGAATACTGACCTAGAGCATAAGAGGAAAGAAATCAAAAGATCCACCTCCTCATCCAACCCCTGCACAATTTTCTTTTCATGTATAAATAATAGCCATACTGCATAAAAGGGTGAAAGATAGATCATCTCTAATGGCTCAAAATAGCAGCCAAAAATAGAATCCTCAGATTTTTTTTAAAGTCCTTTTAGCACATTCTAGGACAAAGCCCATGTCAAGAGAAATAGACATTTTTGGACGAGCCAGCACATTTTTTCCCATAACCTCAAATGGAAAATCCCACCCATCCGTGAAATCAAAGGGAAGACAGTTTCCTCCTACAAGAAGGCATTTGTAATTATACTGCTTAGGATCAGCATTCCTTCTCTCTTTTATACTCCTACAGATTTTCTTGCTTGTGATCTTTCAAGTGATCTCATTATTAGAAGAGAAAAATCAGAAGAGAGGAGAAGGTAAACACCAAAAATTCAATGTTCATCTCACTTAAGATGACTTACAGTGTGACCGTAAGTTTAGACAGAAATCTCACCTACACTGACTGAGCACATAAATGCTAACAATTATTCACAGCATCAATCAGAGCAGTGACATAGTCACACCTTATAACCTGGAACACTTCTTAGGTTCCACATTCTCTAGTCAGTTATGGCCTACATATATTCATTTCTGTTTAAGCAGATTCTTGCATTACTTTAACTTCAGGAATCCTGAGGGAAACACGTGTCTTGAGGAAACACAGAAAATACAATATTTCAAATAAAGAGAAGAACTCATTTCAGTTATTTCCTGAGCATACAGCAAATCTTTACTACTGACCATGCCTGATGCAGCACAAGCTGTAAGCTTACAAATCACACTGCACGTATCCAGGCTGAAGAGACTTCCAGCCTGCTGTGTTTCAGCTGAGTAGCTCAAGGGAACGTGCACCAAAACATCACTTGCAACTCCCTGCATTTTCTGAGGACAAAGGGGAAAGGAATTTTTTATGCCAACATAATCAAAGTAAATCTTAGCAAAATTCAGAATTACACGAGGTCTTGAAGGAAAATAACTTGTTCTCGTACTGGCTGGGAGAGACACAAGCAGTACAGGAAAGGAGAAGCACTGGCTGATCTCAGGTTAGGATGACGTCATAGGCAGATTATTGGTAGAAAAGTAGCCATCACTTGGTATTCTCCCTTCCTTGAATGCAAGTGTGGAGTTATCTGTGACTCCTTGTGAATGCCACGCATGATCTACATGCGCAAATGTGTCTCTAAGCAGCTATAAGCTCTACTTCAGTTGTGAGATACAGCGGAGGGCAGGGTATCTGTTCTGTTAGAAGGCCTTGAGTTTCTTTTCCAAGTTCCATGTATGTGATAAGATTTTGAGATTATGTATTGTACTTGATATTTGCAAAGATAAGCAGCATCCTGCCAGCTTTTTATAAGAATCAAACACCAGAAAAAAGCCCATGAATGTTTTCATTTCCTTTTCTCTTTCCCTTGCCTCCTTTCCTGAAATCCTCCTACATTCTCTTCTATCACAAGCACTGCTCTGCCAATCTGCTCCAACTAATCCCCCCATCAGCTTGACACAACCACATGACAAGATGTTTGCCTCTGGAGCATTTGCAGATAACTCCCATTTGGCTGTGACCTGCTTCAGGAAAGCAGAACTGAGCATCTCTCTTTCTTGACTTTGAGAATATCTTTTCAGTATTCTGAAAAGAGAGAAAATGCACCAGGACACCTTCCATTTGTTCAAACTTTTGCCTTTTTGTCATTGAATAGAACATAAATAAACAGGCTTAATAGGGACCAAGTTGAAATACTAACATCAAACATTGAAGAGGAGTTTGTATGTCCCAATGAGCAAAACAGACTCCAGAAAGTATGTACTGAGCCAATGGTGACTGCTCAGCAGAGACAGGCATTCAAAATGCAGCAAACAATGCCAGCTCAGCTGACTGAAAAGTGAATTCCTCTCTGCAGCTAAAATAGGGACATTACACAATGTTTTTCATACTTTTTATTACAGGAAGACCTAAGGGATCCAGGTAAGATAAGAATGTTTTTTTGCTTCCCTATATCCACACAGCCTAGTTAGGCAAGGAAAGGGTGATTATTCTTCTTGTATAGAGGCAAAACTAAGTCCAGTGATTTTGCCACTGAAAGTCTGTAGCAGAGCTGAGATAAAGAGCAAAGATATCTTGAATCCCTAAACTTAATGCAAGGTCATCTTTCCCTGTTCTCACTGCAAAAGGAGTTTATGATTCAATTTTGTGTTTCATCCTTTTTTTTTTTTCTTCATAAGGTACATTTAATTCCCACGATGAATGTATATGCTGTTATTCCTACTCCAGATCTGATGTATTCACCTTAGCCATTTCTCCTGTGTGTTTACTACCCGAAAGTGTTTGTGAAATCTCATCCAATTGTTACATGCTATATTATATGCATTTAGGGGATGAAGATCATCCTTTTGCTTTTCTCTTTCCTTTTGTGTGATCAATGAGCTTGAGGATATGATTTTAAAAATTGATGCTGGGATTCATTTTCACAGCACGACAGAGAGGCAAGATTTTGAAAGAGTTAAGTGATACCTTAGTCAGTGAAGCCCAGATAGTTTAAATCTTTCATCGCTTTATGAAAACATATCCCCCTCTGACAGAAAGATTTATTTAATGTATACAAAATCTTTTGGAACTACTAAAGAGTTGAACTGCTGTACCCATGTATGCTATCAAGCAGGCTTTGCAGAATGATAAGTAAAGAAATACGTAAGCCACAGATTTTTCTCAGTATTATGCAGAACACAGTATGATGCTTTCCATTACGTTTATGGACTGGCAGCAAAAAATCAAAGAGTAAGGTTCAGTGAGATCACAGTACATGGATTTATTTCCGCTTTCTGAAGGCAGAAGATCTCCAGTTGTGGAACTATTCATCCCCTGGATTAGCTTTCTCTGTGCCTGCTCCAGGGATCTCAGAATTGGACCATCTATCATGAAGGAGGTTCACTTATCTCCAGGTTGTTTTCTAGAACATGGCAAGAATTTGCTTTAGTTAAGGCAAACCTGGAATAATTCCAGTGAGGTCAAGATAACTAATCTGATTTTTTATTTGTTTTTGATTATTTTCCCCTAATATGAATGACAGCAGAGTATATATCACCAAGTAAATTATGACATCCCTGCATTCAAAGTCTAAGAACAGCTGAAACGCAAACTTTAAAGGTGAAAGACTTAATGTATCCATGTCTAATGATCTGTAATACAAATGAGAAACCCCAACAATGCTCTTCTGGGTCTAATAGCTATTTATATCAATTTTATACTGGATTATTTCATTTCTACCACTTCTTATTATGATTTAACCAACTGAACAAGCAACTGAACTAAAGTCTGAAAGGCAACGAGTAGTCTTTGAAGCAGAACATTATCTTTCTCTAAGAGCAGCAGCCCTGTTTTGCAGCACTGGAACATGTTGCTATATCTTAGTCCTTGTTCCATAGATAACAATGCGTCACAGGGCTGAGAGGAAGAAATCATGAGAAGATCAGGTGTTGCAACCCCTCAATAAGGCACCCACATAAATAATTCTATTTCTTCCACTGTGCATAATTTTCTTTGGGAGTCTTCTGGTTTTCTTTCCTGTAGAAAAAATAAATAAGAGCAGTTTTCCTCTCAAAAGTAATGAGTTAGTACATTAACCAACTCAGCAATATTCCCTGGTACCTGGAAAAAAGAGAACATAGCTTTGTGTCCAGATGAATGTTTAGAGATGATGGTATAGCATGTATGTCTTAAGGTGCACGCATTTCTGAGGAAGGACACCTTTCTTCCCAGTATCAAGTAGACTAGGATAGGATTTGGCCTTTAATTTTTTTCACCTGCAGAAAAATAAGCATTTCTGCTGGTCCATAAAAAAGACTGCAACACGAACTACTGCGTAGTGCCTGTAGGATTGTTATCAGGGTAAAATAATATACTGTTTGGTTTTTTTTTCCCCCCCTGTATCTATTTCTCTTCTCTCTAATATTATTGTTTCTGAGTTGTTTCTTTTTTTTCCTAAGCTTCGCATTCTTCTATTCTGAAAACAAACATCTCATATTCATAAAGCAAAAGAATGCTTCATTCTTGCCAACTCTTTGCCTTTCAAGTAACCTCATGGGCATGAGCCCTCACCTTGGTTTCAACAGGATGAGCCATACAAGCAAAGCACTTCACCTCTCTGACAGCAGCTTCCCAGACAGCTGTACATTAGCTCCATAAAAAGCCACAGTTCTTCCAGGGAGAAAGTATTTGCACAGAGAACTCTTCGCAAGTACAAGAAGTAGCCTTACTCAAGCAACTCCCACTCCTTTAATGACTTTCATGCAAGCACTACTCTAGAGCCACAAGCAACCCCATTAGCTTCAATGAGGGTCCACCTGGGACTCATTGCACGGATAAGGCTTTAATGCAGGCTGCCCAGAATAAATGGCTTAACTAAAGGCATGATGTTAAAATGATTTAGATTGACAGATAAATTAACTGAAACTACCTGTGTAGACACATGGCAGTTTAGCTTGCCCCTGTAATTTACAGCTTTACCCCACCAGGAACAGCCACGCTCCACCTCATGTGGGCTTAACATGGCAATTTAGCAACCTTTGTTTGTGAACAGCCTTCCAAAGAAACCTTCAGCCTGACAGTTTCTCCCTGAATTGTTAATTAAGTAGTTTGCAGCATGACGTGTTCCCCTGGTGTAGGGGCTGAGGTGGTTCAATCTGCTCCTGACCACCTTGGCCAGTTGAGTGGGATGGGCTTTCAGGCCTTGCCGTGTTTTTTCTGCTCACAGTCCTGATCAATCCATAGGGAATAACTGAATTTGCAATAACTGTTTCTTTCAGTCGCATCAGAGATGCTTCTAACGTGAAATAGGCTTTTAAAATCACACATAAATAAAATATCTTTTCCTGGCCTCTCAATGCTAGGCTACCTTCTGTGAACTGCTCTCCATCTGTTGATGCAGTGAAGTCTGAAAACTGCTCAGAGAGATCAATCTTGACCTCAAGGCCTCTGCAAATGATTCTACTGAACTGTGAAGTAAGACCCAATATCAGATAACGTTGCAGATATGACACAATGGACTATTTTTCAAATATTCCTGCTCTCTGGTTTGCTCTTCAGGATTTGTCAACAAATTGTTGGCCTTTGATCTTGTGGTCCTTAATCTGTCACAGACCTGTGCCAGCAATACACAATTGCTCTAATCCCAGGTTATGGTCTGGTAGGTAACACTGTAGTATCTATAGCTGTTAAAAAAAATGACTTTTTTTTTCTTCTTCCCCAACTAGAAAAGTTTGTGTACTGTTGTATTGTGTTCTCAGAATAAAAGGAATAAAATCATGTGGAAAAAAAAGGCAAACCAAGGCCGTGTTTATTACCTTCAAAAATTAAAACAAAAACAACAAAGAAAGAAGGCTCTATTTTCATACAGGTTATATTAAAGACAGAAAAAAAAAGAAAATTGGATAAAGCAAAAAAATCAATGGCACAAACCCTATGCTTATTTCAGTCTTCTCAGTTCATACCATATCTAAAAGAATTCAGACCAGAAAGGTAAGGAAACAGGTTGCAAAACATTAAAAAAAAAAAATCTTTTTTAAATCAGCATTTCTCCTGTTTTTCCTCTCCTTCTGTCTCTTTAGCCTGAATTCCATGTGTTCATTTCCTCTTTTTCTTACCCATTCTCAAGGAGAATTCTGGCATCTATGTTTTGCATAATATTATAAATAGCACATAATCGCCAAACTATATGCATGATTACAGGGAAAACTGGATTGCAAGATAAGGCCTGGAAACTGCAGGCACAGAGAAGTGTAGCTTATCCCAGAACTAGAGTAACCAGGTACAATTCCTTTCAGAATGACAACTAACCTCAGCTGCTAAGTAACAGAACAATAAGCTGAATATAAGCTATATATATTCAATTGTTATCCATTTAAGACCCTTAAGAATAGAAACACAAAATCTTTACATTTCTTTTAAACACTCTCCTATTCATTTTTTTCTTTCACTAGTTGTTCTTAAAAATCTCAGAGCCAGGTAACAATTCAGACCTGCTGAACCACACTAGTAGACTTAATGCCTACATGCCGGCCCAAACATAAGGATGTGCTTAAGAACTTTCCTGAATGAGAGCTGAGGATTCTGCACTTGGCAGCAATTTTCAAATCAACAGGCATTTAACCCTGTGGAGTTTATAAAATTTACTGAAAGAGAAACCAATAAAGGAAGAAGAAATATATAGAAGAAAAATACCATGTATAATATATTTTACAGGACTTTTTTTTTTTTTTAAAAAAGTGCAATCAGGTTAAAAAGAAAGGAAAAAAAGCTGATTTTAATGTATTTGTTTTATGCATTTTTAGCATTCATTGAATCAACTCAGAAAGGCCCAGGAGATAACTTGTGGCTGTGCTATTTATAGCTAGAGATCGAACATCTACTGTTCTAAGCCTGTCTAATCTCAAATTTTTATTGACAGGAAAAGTATGAAATGTTTATAGTGAGGCATTCTTTCAGGAAGAAAAAAAGAGAGAAAAAGAAAAATATCTTTCTAAACCCACTCACATCTCATCTCATCAATCATAACCCGTGTGAATGATAATAGGTTCTCAAAGCACTCTAGTTCTCCATGACAGCTCTAATAATGCAGTGCCAGATGTTTGAAATGTCTGCAATACCCAGAGGTTGCAGTGCAATGACCTTCATGGTCTCTCATTCAATGGGAATGGTTGGTAAATGTAAATATAATTACCATTCAATCCATTTATAATAGACATGATTATAATATAGCAAACAAAAGCACTTACAATACTAAATATATTAAATATATTGTTTTCCAATCATATTAGACACTCTCTGGAAATTATTAATGCCTCCTAAGAAAAGAATGGGGAAGGAGCTGTTGAGTATATTGAGAAATGGATGAACATCAAAGAATGCAACGCCTGTGCCATCATTCCCACAAGCTGTGTAAACCTTTGAGCTAAAACAAATATTTTTATAAAACAGGAACTGTTACTTTTTTAGCTAAGGCTCTGCAACAGGAGATTGGGCAGGCTCTTACTGTCCTGAGTCCTTAACAGATAACAGAAAGAGCATCCTTCCCCTTATCACATTTCAGCAGCAAACTTGCTTTAGTAATACTACATTCCCACCTTCAAAACTAATTTAGTTAACATGCAGAATGAACACATAACCCATTACAAGCCTTCAAATCTGTTCCTAAAAAAAGAAAAAACAAAAATGCACCTTTATTCTGAATACTAATATTTCCTTCAAAATAAATAAAAAGACAATTTATTAGCTTTAAAGACTTGCATTTTCTGTTAGTATGATTGTATCAACCCCCTCTGGTGCTGAGAAGCAAGTGGGATAATTTTCCTAGGGAAGGAGAATTCTTTGAGTTGCAAAGTAAGGGCACCATTCATTCATCTGCTACTCTCCTTCCTTTGTCCCACCCCTACTTTTCCAGCCCAGGGCATTTTGTTCCACTTTTCCTTCTCCTTGTTGAATCCTAGAGAAGTTTTTCACCTCAGATATGTGAGCAAGTGAGGCAGGTTTTGATCGAAGTGGTTTGAAAGAACTGTCGGATTGCTTTAGTTAGCTGTTGTGCCTAAGAGAGGAATAAAGGTTGCCATTATCATAATGTAGTTATTACCATTACAGTATTAAAAGATATTATAGGAAGGAACTGACTTGATTCAAACAGCAAGGCAAACAATGCTGCATGTTATGGATCACACTTTGGTGCTAATGCAGTAGTCTTACAGTGTGACAAGAGTGGGATTTAGGTGCCAATTCCTCCACAGAGGAGGAAACACAGGCGATATGAAAGAGAGGAAACTAGTTGTTTTGGTGGTGGGGGAAGCAATTCCCCAAACCAATTCTTCTTATCCTTCTCGTTCCCTTTATGCCTCATGAAATTTCTTTGCAGCTGCAAATCAAAGTGCTTTTCCCAGAGCAACTCATCAGATTATGAGGTGCTCAGACACAGTCTGCCCTCTCCCCTGTGGAATAAAAGGGGTTAATTTAATATAGTGAAGTTCCTCGTATGTCCCAGAGGCAAAGTTCCCATGACCGCACTTCTAAAATGTCACCCTTTAATTTTTCAAGCGCTGATATTGTCTTTCATTGTGGGAGTCTTCTGGTCTCATTTCAATCCCAGCCAAGGACAGCAAGCAGACCTTTCCTTTCCTCCCTGATTTAGTTATATCCCTAATATCATGGCTCCAAGGGGCTGGGGGGAGCCCCCTCCCACCTCAGCTCTCTGCCTCGCTACACAAAGCAATCACTACTGACCCCGTAACCTCTCTTCCCGGCCGTGCCTGCCTCTGCCTGCCTTCCCCAACTCATGGATTCCTCCTGGTCGGAGCCAGCCCACATGGGCTCTCCAAGCTGTCTGCATGAATACCTATGGCTATAACAGAGAGATGCATTTCTCTTCCTCTGCCTAGAAACAAGCAGAGCAGCAGCCCATGCTAAGCTTTCATGTGCTAGAAGCAAATTGAAGCTCTGTGCTGTAGAGGCTGCCTGTACACAGCACAAAATCCTGCAGGCTCCTAGGGAAACATGAAATCTTTTTTAACATCCCTTTGGTGCCACGTAGGATCAGTACAACATTGATTTGCTTTTCATACTCCCAAGAAGGCCGTCATGTTTTGTGTTACGGATAGCCCTCCTTTAGGGTTCAGGGGTAAGTTCATTGTATTCAGAAACTCATCCACCTCTCACTGCTCCTTAGTTTTTGAGACAGGTATTCAGGTTCCTCCAGTACAAATAGAAAACTATGAACATACTGCGTGGATCACTCTAACAGCAAATAACTTCCACTTTCTTATATACTTAGACAAATTCAAGCTGTCATGAATCTGGAAATACAAAAAATGAGACTAAATCCTGGTTTTACATCATTGAACTATTTTGGAAAGCTGCATTTAGGAAGAAAAGTGTTTTCTTTCAAATACGTCAATAATCTTCGCTTTAATTTATATACCCACAGCTGTCAGCTACCTCCAAACCCTCTTAGTGCAGTGATATGGAAACATTTTTACTGAAAACTTCTTAGGAATACCTCTGAGAGTTCACATTCATATCTATTTAAGCAGGCAGATGAATAGAATATACCTAACCTAATTGGGAGAGAGAAAAAAATCAATAATCTGTGCTCTCTGCTTATCAACTGTATCCCATTTCTTGTTGGTTATTGCTTGCATTGTGGCTTATTTGGAGGAAACCTTTGTTCAGACTTTAATTTGTTCTGTTCATTCCACGGTCATATCCCTGGATGGTTCAGTTTAATAAGTGAGGAATAGCACAAGGGAGTAAAATGTTGTAGAAGACATATGTTGCTGATGCAGTGTATCCACCTGGAAAGCAGTTTCATTTTATGGTTGCAAATCCAAAGGTGTCTTGTCATGACAGGTAAAATGCTAACTGTCCTATTTAATTCATTAATAATGTGTGTCAGAGGAAATACAACTTTATGTTATAGCACAATAGGCTTTTTGTTTGCTTGTTTGTTTTCTAACATAACAGTTTAATCTAAATGCATTTTTCTTTTAGGGTCTTGTCCATGTAGATGCTATGATTCTAGTGCATTTTAGATGCCTACTGAAATTCATAGTGTCAATGGAGCTGACATACAAATGGAATTCACCATCAGTTGCGTCCAGGTCAAAGTTTTACATAAAGATTAACAAGAGGAAGAAGTGTTTTAGTTTTGTTTTTGGAAAAAAAATGAGTTCTCTGTAGTATAAAACCTTCGGAATAATTTGATCTGAAAGAGACCATCAGACTCTGTGCTACCCCTTTTCTTCCCTATTATACTCCTGTTATTCTGGATCCTGAGCAGATCATACCACCACAGCATTTTCTCTTGTGCCATTGCCTTCATATCCCTTCTTGAATAGAGTTGAAGAGCATGCAAGCGGTTGCTAGCAACTCCATATGAAATATCCTAAGTTTGAGTCATTCTCCCACTGTTTTGGATGTAAAACATCAGCTTGTCAGCTCCTGCCTTTACAAAGGAAGAGCATACACAGCAGTTCAAAGCACAGATCAAGTTCTAGGTCAACAGCAGGCAAAGCCAAAAAGTGGTATCCGCTCCCTTCAGCTTTGTCCTGCCCATGGTTTAGAAAAGCAAGGAGAGAGCAGGAGGATCCTTGAACCTGTTATTATAGTCACAGTTCCAGGTGGCTGCAATGTGCAAAGCAATATACTACCTGAATGGAGACGTCTCTTCAGGAAAAACTGTGCTAGGCTAAGAAACCTGGTGTGCAAGTGATAGGAGAAGAAATGCTCTCTTTATTACTCTGAACTAGGCTGCTGAGAGAGCATGCCCGTACTCTAGACTGCTTGTTATTCGAGATACTAATTCCCCCAAAGATAAGGCCTTTCACTGGGGATAAAACACAGCAGATTGTTCCCTAAGTGGTCCCAGTTTCCTCAGTTGCAGTAGAGTGTAGAAGCTTCATATTTCTATTACCTGGGAAAAAATAAAATGAGTAAAATAAAAACTAAATTTCTGTCTCTCTCTTTCTCTTCCCCTCCCAGCTAAGAGACAAATGGTTAAATAACCCTGAATTGCAGTACTATCAATTTTGAGTGATGTTGAACAATCCTATTTTGAGCACACATTTTACACAGTTAATTACAATGACACTTTTTGCTTTTTTTTTATTTTTTTTTTAATTTTTGCATTCTTTCCTCCTTGGACAGAGAGATTCTTACATTCATTTAATTTTTTTTAAAAAGAAATTAGTCATAAAACCCCATATAATAATAATCCCTTGTGTTCCTATTAGGGAAAAGTGTGATGAGTAATGGTGTCTACTCTATCCCCTAATGTATTGCCATTATACAAGTGTCCTTATCTCCACCTTTTTAAACTTTCAATGCAGAAGCAGTTCTCTGGTATGACTTACAACTCAGTTCTCTCAATGATATTTCCTATAGTTTGAGAAATGACCCACTCTGCCTGATTTCCATAAGATTTTTTTTCCACTACTTGTGGCTATACAAAATCAGATAGGCATTCTAGACAGAAAATGGAACAATAAAGAAATCAACACTGCAAATCTCGAAGACTTCCTCCCTAATTTAGGAAATAAAATATATTGCAAACTGTAATTTAATTCTCTCACTTTTGCTAAGATGGCTGCCGTTATCTTATAATAGTTTTTCCTATAGTGTAATCAAAAAAGCAAAAGAGATTCTGACATACTGAATTTCAGATTGATCTGTGTCATGAATTCACATAGGTCATTGCTTATAAATTATCTAAAACGATCTGTTTTTGCACTGATTTAATTGTTATTGTGCAAGTTTGATGTCTGCTTCAGAAACAGACTTTGTGGCACTGGTAATGCTGTTAATTCTTCTAAAGCTTTGACTGTCTAAAGTTACTTGTTCATACGATCTGCATAATGAATTGTCCTCTTCAAGGTGATAAATTATTTATTAGAATAATGAACAGATCAATCAGGAGAGCTGGATAACTGAAACACATAGCTTTTGGCAAAGTAAGGTCTGAATGTTTACATTTATCACAGAAAAGCCTTGACTTTGATGTAGACCTTTCAGAGGTGTTTATTAATCATGATCTCATTACAATTTTGGTGGACTAATAACTTCTTATTTGTCAGAATTGCTTCTGATGATATAGAGCTGTTGTCTCAAAAATAGAGATCAATTTAGACTATTTAACCTTCTAGACAGTTATTCAAAGGTAACTTATTTGTAACATTGTACTTTATATTACAAAAAATCAAGATTAATAACAGAAATAACAGTAATTTCAGAGCTGGTGTCTGTGAAGTGCTATGGCTCTCAGGTACAAAACGAAGCATCTCATGGGCTAGCTGCAACGCATAGCAGTGATTCACTGTAGGATTGAGAGTATTGCTCTGGGAACGGGTCCAAACCTTTTAGAATATGGCAGGGAGCCTCTAAATGTAGGAAGATACATATTGGGTACATTAAGCATATTTTAGTGTTTATTAGTGAGAGATTTGGGATTTAGACTAGAATGTGCTCTGAAACTAATCTAAATACACATCTGCTGAAGGGTGAAATGGCATATACTGTAACTCATGAAAATAATGAGTGTGAATTAGTTTCTGAACCATAGCCCTACAATTTATCCCGATCAGATTTGGCAGGAACTTGTTAAAAGGGCATATAATGAAGGGCGTACATTCAGACCTGCGTAAGACTGTAGGCACACGAATGCCATTAAATCATAGAGATTCATGTTATGAAAAATTGCTTTGCTATTTTAGAAGTTTGCAACCACTATGTCCAATTGAAAAARAAAAAAAAAAAAGAAAAAAAAAAGCCCACAGATTAGATTTTTTTTTCAGTAAGGTAGACTGGGGTGCCATGTCAAAGGAATATACTGGAAAATGGCATTATGTATTGCTATGGCAGAAGATGATTGGGAAAGTGAAATACGTGAGGGGAAAAACCTTCTAAGGCCAAACCTTTAATCTGCCTTATATCAAATATTCAACATAGAGCAGTCGTACCATGAAATTAAATTATAAGACTGGTTAACTGTGCGACCATATATTAAACATGTGAAACTAGCCATGTTAACGGGTACAACTTTTCTGAGACTATATTTAAAAGTAAGTTTGTTTGGTTTGGCAAAATGGTCTCTGCAAATAAATTCACATACACTTAGCTGTACCTGTGACTAATTGCAGACACACCAAGGATTGCAAACTGCAGCCCTCAACATCAATTCATCTCAGTGGCACCTGTGTTATTGATGATGATATGCCATTGGTATATACCTGGCTATGCTCTTTATTTCGATGAATATATGGAACCATCTGTTTTCTTCATGACATTCCACTGCTGCAGCTGAAATCAAATTTAAGTTGGAATCAGGACATCTAATGAGAGTTCATGGGCAAAGCTCTATCAAAATGAGAAATGTGGGCACGAAGCATTGATCAATGGACTGCTCCCTCTTGAAAAACTAAATGCTTTAATCCTGAGGCAGAATATGCACTTTGCATTAGTCTCGTGCATATAAATAGCCACTTTTGAGTCCAAGTTTAATCCGAGTGAAAATGTCTGCATGGAAGTACGGACATGAACATCCTCTCCCCTTCACCCTATTCCACTTAGTGCAATCAATGGGGAATTCACTCAAGTGGGGGGAGGGCCTGACCTATAAATTCAATTAAACAAATTTCTGGTTTGTTGGTTTCAAGTGCAAGAGAACATTTCCATTATTTCTTTCAGCCCAGTGGTCTCTGTGACTATGTGAGTGCATATCTGTTATCTCTGAGCACTAAAATAAAGATAAATAAAGCACCGTGTCCATGGGTCAGTGCGGAGAATGATGTATTAACAACCTCTTTTCATCTTCTAATGCTTCTGGCTAATTGTACATCCTTGTCTGATAGCAGATACTTCATTTTGGTGCAACTTCTTCAATATTATATTCGAAGTGTATGACACATCATCACTGTTGGTCAGCGCTGGCACAGGGAATAGTAAAGCATGTGCTTCCTTGATCAATATGTAGCTTTCCTCCCGGAAGGGAGAGGGAGGAAAGGAGCCGAGTTACAGCTGCCCTCAATGACCACAGGAGGTAGTTGTGGACTGAAGGGCTCAATGGTACACGGGCAAACAACAGAAAGGAAGCAGCAGGTGGAATCAGTATTTTTCTAAAAGGAGAATCAATGTTAAACAACTTGCCTGACTTAAATAGAAAGTTGGTGGCACATTTGACACTGGAAACACGCTTATTTGACACTGTACTCTTATTCTTAAATTGTACTTTTTTTTTTTTTCATGTCACTTGGATTTTCCTGCTGCCTGTAGCTTCCACTCACTCTAGCTGAAATCCGCAGGAGCTGCAGTCTCTTCTGAGAATCAGGTACCACCAAAAAAAATCAGGCTGACAACATGGAACTGCAGACTGCACCGCTAGTGTCTTACTTTCCAGTGCCTGCATGCCAAAGTCAAATAAATTCAGTTCAGATTGTACCCTGCACTTTGCAAAGCCCTACACAAGGCACCGTGCTGTACTTGAGCCTTTTATTATCTCACACTGCAGTCACTTTATCCAATTAACACAGCTTTTCCTTGCAGACTACAGCATGGGTACAAAGAGGATTAAACGAGGGGATATGAGATGGAGGAGAGGAAAAAACAAACAAACAAACAAACAAAAATGTCATACTCTCTTGTCACTCATATTCTGGGCTTCACCCTTTTTGCTCACAGACAAGTATAATAAATAATAGTGAACTCTTAGGACCCCACTGCACTTAAACTTTCCTTAGTATATGCACTGTGAGCTTCTTTTCCTCCTTCCAGTCGTTTCAGTAAGACTTTGATAGCCTGAGGAGTACGTAAAATTGGCCTTTTGTCCTGACTCAATGTGCTTATCTAAGAGAGTTGGGGAAAAAAATAAAAAAGAGTAAAAGGATTTGTTTTTTCACATCTCACTACCCACCACCTTTGCAGTATCAGTGGATTTACTTTTTCCTTCTTGAGTAATGAGTTGTTTCTTTTTTCTGTAATAGTGGTATCTCTCTTTCTTAATACTTCTCTCATGATTAAACCTGATATCTATTAAAATACATCACCCTGTTCTTCTGAAATATTTGGAATACTTGGATTACACAGTATAAGGCAGGAAAACAGCTAAACTGAAGAGTTCTGAGTTACTAGTTAACCTGAATGTTGTTAACAGATTACATTACTCCATAAATATTTAAACATTTTCTGTCAAAAGATATATAAACAACGTTCCTTTTACAAATGCAGAAACTGAGATAGAGCAGAAAACAGAGCACCTCGGTTTCTTTGTTCCTGACTTAGTGCCCTTCTCACAGACCACACCGATAACTCAGCTTACAACAGTTTTGAATGTACTTAGTATGGATAAGATTATTATTAGTGTTCTCTTAAGAGTCTTACCTATCCAGTGACTAAGCTCAGATTTAATGTATTAGGAAAAACTGCTTCACAATTGAAATGCAACCAGCATTTCAGTGAAATGCCTGTCTTTAAAAATGCACAGAACAATTTTGGAGTTTTTTTACAAAAAAATTGATATCTGAATAGCTGAAAAGAAAGGCCATATTTTATACTTTTTGTGGAAAGGGAAAGAGGGAGAAAAGATTGCAGAAGAGAACTACTCTTTTAAGTGTTTCCCCTGCATTAGTTGGCTGCAATGTTACTTAGAGGAACTGAAGCCATAGTTGTAAGTTCATGACACCAATGAAAATGAGCATGAAGTACCTATAATTAAATCAGACATCTGTTGAGAGGTGGTATTGAACTACACATGAGCCAATATATGGGCTGCCATAATTCTGCTTAAGTACTGTCCTGCTGAAAATACACAGTAATCAAGATATTGTTTCCTTCAGTCTGAAATTACTATTAAAGTAACCTCAAGCAAAGCAAACTGGGAGACTACTAATTACACAAGGACATAAATATTTGTAGGCTCAAGTTTTAACACCTAATGATTCAGAAAAAAATATTCCTGTTGTAGCAAGGATACAGATACTCAACTTTAAGAATGAAATTGCATGCTGCTGGCACGATTGAAACAAAGAGATCTTTATCCTGATCAGCTACTCAAAAAAAAAAAAGGAGAGAGAAAAGTGAAAGTGTCAAAATGCAAATTATTCTAGATCTAGAATGCATTGCTCTTTGGCCTGTTAAGCCCAAGCAATCTTAAAGCCATTTCATCTCACAAATTCAGTGTTAGAATATTTAAGCAAATGGTTAGAGTGTACAGACAGATGACCAACTCAAGTCCAAAGTGAAACTAGTGTGATAGAAATGCGAGAAACTGGACAAAATTTGAAACATACTGACCCTCAATCTGATTAGTTATCAGGAGGAAAAAAAAAAAAAAGAAGTGCTAAAAATACAGAATATTTTAGAGGAATATCAGGAACTGCTCCTGGATGAAGGATGTCAAAGAAGGAAAGTGAAAAGGAAGTACTGGCTTACTGAATCTTACTGAGTACTAAGGTCAAAATCAGGACGAAAAGTCTGCAGAACCAGGCCAACAAAGAAAGCGTAAACAGGGCAGGTTGCACATTTAGGAACAAGGAAAAGAATATAGACCTAAAGGACAATTCAGGTTGCCAAGGCGTGATTTGCCATTGATAAATCCTTGCTGGCTGTTCCAACTCACCATCATACCTTTTCTATGCTTGGGCATGGCTTCTGAGACCATTTTTGAATGTGCTAAGATTTATCAAGATATGTTATGTTGGAGAGGGAGGAAGGGAGGAAGGACTAACTGGTTCAGCAGCAGCGTGTTATATATATATATATATTTGCAAACATATATAGGAAAAAAGAAAATGTATCACATATTTTCCTGTCTCAGATAGCCCTCATATCTGATTTACTCTTGCTTTCTTCCTCTCTTGCAACCATATCATAGCCCTCAACAAACTTCTCCCTCTGTTCCAGAAATCTGGTACCACTGACTTTTTGCAAGTGTGTGAGAAAGTGAGCTAACCAAGGACTTGCTTTCAAGTACCTCTTTTTTGAAGGGTTATGTAGGTGTTGTATTTACCTTTTTTGGAGGTTGTATCTGTAAAAATATGGTAATTTGCAGAAAGGGTATTATAATTTAGTATATTGACCCGAGAATGTCAATGCTGGGAATGTCAATACCACAGATAAGCTGCAAGCCTTTGATAATATTTGCATTATAACCTGATCAGAAGAGATAATGATATTAGAAGTGCATAAAAAGTCTCTCTCACTTCAGTTTACTGTATTCAGCATTTTTAGGTATATACAGGTAAGATTCACATCATGTCCTTCATATGCCTTCACAGGAAACAGACTTGAGGCATCCTGAGGAGACCAAGAGCAGACTTCCTGAGGAGACTGGTAATGCCAGACATTGGTTTACTTTTTAGCTTCCTTTAAGATGGAGAAAAGCATGGTTTTCTGAACTTCTGTGTCAATTTTCTGCAAAAGTATAACTCCTAGGACTATCATAAATTTATAGAACCTCTATAAGTGGGCAACTGACTGGCTCAGATTCATCACCCTTCAACAAAAAATTAGTTGCTGATGGATGGTTCAAAGAACTAAGTACAATATTTGCTGCGTAACTTCTTATTTAAGGATTTATGGGTTTTTTGCAAATGTTTTTCCTTCAATATATATTTCATCAATATACATGCCAATGATGATCAAGGACCTGGAACATCTGCCCTATGAGCAAAGACTGAGAGAGCTGGGCCTGTTCAGCCTGAAGAAGAGAAAGCTGAGAGGGGACCTGATTAATGTGTATATAAGTATCTCAAAGGAGAGAGTGAGGAGGATGGGTCTGGCCTATTTTCAGTGGTGGTCAGCAACAGAACTAGAGGAAACAGCCACAAACTGAAGCATCAAAAGTTCCACAGGAACTTAAGGAAAAAATACTTAACTGTGAGGGTGACAGAGCCCTGGAACAGGTTGCCCAGAGAGGTTGTGCAGTCTCCTTCTCTGGAGATCTTCCAAACCCTCTTGGATGCCACCCTGTGCCAAATGTTCTAGGTGATCCGACGTGTGCAGAGGGGTTGGACTAGATGGCCTCTAGAGGTCCCTTCCAACCTTAACCTTTCTATGATTCTAGATAGCTCTTTATGTATGTAGTCTATATCAATGCTACTTGAGTTTCTTAAAATTTAAAGATGGTTAATATAGGTATTATAGACATCAATATCAAGTGACAGTACTTCCACACTCCGCTATGGCATTAAAAACATTACTGCATGTTCCATCCCTACCCTTTCCACACCCAGAATATTCATAAATACAGAGTGTGAGATATAAAATATCTTTAGCAATTCAACTGAGGGAAATCTCTTTTGGCAGTCAAAGGGGGACAATTGCTTGTGGACAGTGGGGAGGAAGAGTGTGGCATGGGGTATGGGAGAAGATCTAAGCCCTATTCATGTAAGGAGGTCCAGTAATTTTACTGATGACACTGAAAGTGGTGGCAGAAGGAAAGACAAATTATGTGAAGAATACACACTTGTGTGGCAACAGGTGATGAAAATAATGATTCAGAAGATCAGGCCTTCAAACTTGTTGAAATGGCAAATTAATAGAGATCTTAACCTGTCACAAATTGACTCTTAATTATAATTTTGAGGTACTATGTTGCCTTATTTAAAGGTCTGTGGATTTAAGGTCTTATTTAGATCTTGATGCCAGATTAGATACAGGAAAGTATTTGGGAAATGGGAGAATATAAACTAAAAGAACTATGCATATTTATTTAGCTTTTAATTTATCCAGGAAGCTCTGTCCCTGGGGAAATTATGTCCTGTTAGAAACCTGATTCATTTTAACCTGCAGCCCACAGAAAGCAAACAATACTACCCTTCATCTAAAGGTTTGAACCAGTATTTGGAGAGCAGACAGCTGTGATCTTGTAAGCCTCTGGATTTTTCCTTGTCTCAGTGTGCTTAAATAAACAGAAGCAAACTGTTTGCTTTCTGTAAGAAATTGAAGGGTTGTAAAAATGCCTTAGCTCTGCTTGGAATTCATCCAAAGTAAAGAAATTAAGTTTCTGTCTCTAGCAAAACTGACATTCCTCTCTCTTCCACCCATCACTCTCCCCTTCAAAACTGCAAAATATCAGCTTGAGTTACTCAGCCTTACTCTTTGGAATTTTATTATGTTAGTTATCAAAAATTCCTTCATTTGTAGCAGCTTGATAATTGCTATGAAGAAAGAGAGGAGCATACACTGACTGACCACTTACAAGAGATGATGAGCAGTTCACACAAGAAATAATTTTCCTTCCACTCCCACAACCTGATATGTGGTCCTTTTATTTTTTTTTTTTTTTTTTTWTAACTAACATGTTGCCTTTTCCTTTCAAGCTTTTGTTCCCTACGGGAACACCACCCTTTGTTCTACTATGGAGAAT
The DNA here is from genome assembly GCA_003342815.1 of Eudromia elegans. NCBI lineage: Eukaryota > Metazoa > Chordata > Aves > Tinamiformes > Tinamidae > Eudromia > Eudromia elegans. The sequence goes on from PTEX01000105.1 coordinate 2,156,162, forward strand.
TAAAGTGGAAGATCAATCAATAACAGCATGAATAGGACAGCCGGTCCTTTAACTTCAGTCTATTTTAAAATATACCTCTCCCTCCCCCAACCAAAAAAAAAAAAAAAAAATCAAGAAGAACACTTTAAAATAAGGAAGTAAAATGAATCAGAATTACAAAATCAGTCTTCACAATTTCTTTAACTACTTGCTACTGTTCTTGTAGAGAGCGCTCTATAAACCTCAAAGTTTCACAGAGGTCCCAGGCTGTTCTGAAGGTGAAATGAGTCAAATTACTCCTTAAAACATGCAGGAAAATAACACTGATGCCAAAAAATGATGCCAATGTCTCCCCCTAATTATTCTGCCATTTGGCAAACACAATCACTGAGCATTCGTGCCATGGCACAGTCAGAGAGATGAAATATAGTCTGCACAAGCATGTGGGTGTTAACATCTGTGTCTCCTATTGCCATGCACACACGTCAGGAACTGTCAATAAGTAATGCTTTATATATACCACCTGGAGCAGATGACATAATAAAATGGAAAAGGGAATATTTTCTCTCATACTAGAGACTTTCTTTGGGTGTGCAAAGAAACTGGGTAAGTGCGGATGTTCAGTTTCCTTGTTCTATCTTAGCCCTTACGAAGCTTAGAGTAGCTGTCAGACTACTCTTAGCTGTGCCATGCTGGTGAGGTGATTTTGTGCTCCAGCATCAACAAAACTGGCAAAGTGTGGAACTGCACTGTATAAAAAAAGCAATCATATAAAATAAGACCTGTTAAAACACAGGTCCCCTCTTTACAAGCTGTAGCTTCTTCTGCTCTGGATTAAAAAGTCCTTGAATACTCTCAATTTTCCCTAGCCTTTATTTATATCATCATTCATGTAGTCTATACTGCAAATGCTCTGCCAGCTCTGTCATTTTAAACTAGTGCTAATCTTTAAATATTCAGGCTGGAAAATTCATTTCAGGCAAAAGCTTTGCATAAAAGATCTTAGCTTAGAAGATTAAAATGAGTTACCTAATTGTCACTTCCTTTTTTTTTCATTCAAACTCAAACACTCACACATAGTTTGCTGATTCAAAGGATTATTTTTGTAATTTTTCCCTATTTTAGAGCTATAGGAGGGGAAAATAATAATAAAAAAGTATTGAGGATAGAAGCTTTGCAGCTTCTTCCTAACTTTTAACATTAGCTAAATTTTCCAGTCAAAATATGGGGACTATAATTTTATTTTCTTTGTTAGCAGAATGATTACTTATTATGTCCCTAATCATTATATTTATTTCCTAAAATAAAAATTATTATTTTGAAGTAAAGAAATAATGTTCTAAGTAATACTTATATCATTTTTATCATAGTAATACATTGGGTTGATGAAAAATCACTCTTTTGCCATGTTCGCAAATAAAAGTCATCGTGGTATCTGTCATCACAGCACTTGAGCAGTGCTAAAGACGCGCTGCGGAAAAGGAGTACAAAACTATGAATGTAGGACCAATATTTGCAAGGCTCTAGATTTTAGCTATGAATATTTAGTCAGGGCTACACTGGTATTTCCAGGATGGAAGTTAGCTCATAAAAATGCTGCTGTGAAAAGGATGCAATTGCATGCAGGTTAAAAGTGTAAGATGCTGTATTCTTTTTCATAAAGATTGGATTAAATATAAGAATTCATTTCAAATGGTGTTTATTTGATCATTTTGATGTTATACTGCAGAGATGTCTATAAGGTCAGGACATGAGCCAGGTTCCCCACAACACTGCGAAAACACATCTGCAGCTGCCCATTTTTTTATGGGTAAAAAGTTTGAAGCTCTCTACTTCAATTAATTTGTCTTGAATTTGGTATCAGCTGCTGCTTCCTACCTGCCAACAAGATAACTTAGCAAAATTTTGCTCACCTCAAATATATAATGAAAATGAGTAAGGAGACAAACAAAGAAAATCTCTGTCTCACACAACTCCTCCTTTAATGACTTGTTTTCAGTCTTTTGGTGCAAGAGAGTTCCTTTTTGTATTGCATATTTCCCCTGATCTTAACTTCTTTTTCCAGATTTTGTATAATTGCACTTGCCTACCAACAATTTTGCATCCAGATTAAGAATTCTACTCAAGGAGGTTCTCCAGGTAATTCTGAAGATCAACAATGTGCCACACGCTTTGTCACTTTTCTGAATGCAGACTTTTACTATATAATAGTTGGAAAAGAGATTAATTCTGCATCAGTCTTTTTGAAGAAATGACAGGTCTAAAAATACTTGATTTAGAATTACTGTGGCATGTGATAAAAACGGCAACAACTGTTCTTACTTCAGTTCAACTCTGTCCTTTCCCATATTCAAGGACACAAGTAAAGGTTAGGTCAGATAAGGGAAAAGAGAGCAGGGAAGAAAAATACAAGTGCTGTAAGCAGAAATTGACACTGATTAAAAAAAGAAGAAAAGAAAAAAAAAAAGAGTCAACTGTAACTCTTCTGTGGCTTTGGAGGGCTTTACACCAAGTCAATTCCTTTATTTATACAAGGTTTTGAGATAAATCCAACCAGTTGTATCACACAGTGTGTAGCCACACACTTAAACTAAGTAAGGTTTTCATTCCTATCCCAAATGGATTCTGGAAATTCCCTTTCAGCTCTGACTGTTTCCAGAAAGAGAGGAATCTTTTACTCCTTATTTAGCCTGGTGTCTTACCTTCTCTACATTCCTGACCTTTCTGTGTGCAGTGATTTATAGAGCAGAGAAAGGGTAGAAAGAGAATGCCAAGTGCAGCTCAAACAGCAGAAGCAAACTTCAGCTGACCTTTCCTATAACTGGACAATGTGAGAATAACTCCTTGCTTTCCATTCACACACAAAAAGATTTTTAAAATCTCATTTTTTAAAAAATAATCTGCATTTATCACTATGAAAAGCCTGAAGTTTGGATAGTATATTAAGGCAGCACAGAAGGCATACATGTCTGCAGGTGATATATAAATCCACAGTTAGAGAAAACAGGTGTATAGTTAGATAACGTAAGTCTTATAGTCAAAGGTACAAAGCTAAAGTACTCTGGTGTCTCTCAGCCCAACACAACCCCTGCAATCAGCTCCATCATTATCTTATTCTTCCAGCCATAATAGTCCTCTCTGCAGAGATCTTATCTCCATATGTGCAAGCTCTAGATCAACATGCTAGAATCATCAGGATCCATTACTAGAGTTTGGCTGTATACCTAAAATGATGGTTTGGTAGGAATATTTTGCCCGAAGTGCCTTACCCCTTCCACCTTCTTTCCTACCTAGTGTCTCACTAACTACAGCTCTCCTGAGTTTTTAAGTTTTTTGCTCACCATTGATATTTCTTGTTCCAGTCCTCAGGATTCACTTCTACGATGAAACAACAAAAGTGGCCAGAAGTGCATCACTGGAGTGAGTAGTGTGACCACATACAACACACTGTTGTACACATCATAATAAACATTATCCTGAAAATAAAACCTGGAAGATTATCTTCAGCCATTCATAAAAAAAAAAGAAAAGAAAAGAGAAGTAAAATTGCAAAAAACTGATTTTGATCAACAACCATGGTTATCCTTAATATCAATTTTGTCTTGGAATTTGCTGAGAGGAATTTCAGAAGATTCTAATTCCTGTCAATTCTAATGATTTCTTTTTTTTTCCTGATGAAAAAACTTAATATTTGAGCAAAGGCCAAATCTTTTCCACCTGCAGTTCACACAGTTTACACAGAACGCTTGAGAACTTTGGCAGATTTTGGAAAGCACTAGATATTCAAAAAGAGTATCTTATTTTAAATTTGTAAATCAGATAGACTATGACTATGTGAATGCTTGGCACTTCACTGTCTCCCCAGGTTCCCTCCGCAGGCAGGTGCAAAGTATCACGGCTCCATAGTGGAGCTGAGAATCTTTCCCACAGTTCAAAACCTCAGCCCTCCGTGGCCATATTAGGATTTGGTTTGGGAAAAAGACCCTTCTCAGTGATATTAAACTGTGTTTCATCAAAATGACTTTGCTACTTTTTCTTCTTTTTCAAAGGACTGGGCCTGTTTCGCCTGTCAACCTTTAAGGAGGAGTGAATGAATCAGCTCATAAGGCATGAAGGAGTAGGAAATTCTTTCCTAAAGTTGTCATGTTATCTTTTTGGCATGAAATTCAGACACAACAGGGAACATTTGAGACTGATATTTAAAATCTATTGCTACTTCAAGGTAATGTTGGACTTTTTCCGACTTTTAGGGGGAGATGGAAAGGAGGGATGGGTAGTTTATCATAGTTAAGCTTCAAAAGATGGGATTTGAAGGAAGACAAGAGATTACTCTGACCTTGACTATGTGTTTCATTAACAATAACTATTTTCAGTTCAGACACATTTTCATATCAAAGCTGCAGGTCATGGTGAATATTTCTTCCCTCTCCTTGAAAAAAAAAAGAAGTATTTGTTATTCCTTCCTGAATGTGACTGTAGGGAAACAGTTTTTACATGAAGATAAATAGAAAGTAAATATTCAGTGTTACTAATATCAACATATAATGAGATGACAAAAGTCCTAAAAAACCCCAAATTCTTATTTTGATAAATTATACATTTGCAATGACAAATATGAAACTATTGGTTTAGTTATATAAGTTACATGGTGTTAGTCCTACTTTGGGGTAAAAAGACTTAAATAGTTTTAATGTTGATTTTTATGAATTGGGATTTGGGTTTAGGGTGTGAAGGTGAAATTCTTCTAAATTCAAATTCAGGGCAGATTTGTATTTCCTTACTTTCTACCTGTGAAATATTATCCTTAAATAAATCATATACAAATCAAGACTCTAGTGCCTCTTGTGTTTTGTAGTATTGAGATTTAAAAAAGACAACTATAAGTATTTTTAATCAAATATGACGGATGACAAAAAGTCTTCAGCCAAATAAAGTCATTAGGCATACACAGGATTTAGAATTCATGGCAGTCTATGAGCCTGTGTTTTTCTCCGGGAAACTTAGCGATTTATATTTTCAGACTTTTGTCACTGAGACTAAAAATTAAAATGGAGAATAATCATTACGTCAGTTCTTTGCAACATATATATATATATATATATATATATATATATATAAATGCTGACCTTATAATATTTGATTGCGTTTCTGTGGAAATAATTTGTTAAAAAATCAGAAAAGAAAATTAACAGGGAATATAATTAAAACTGGTGATAAAAAATGTATGGTAATAAAAAGATATATGGATTCAATGCTGCTCTCACTGCACACACAACTTACTGGAAAAGAGAGACTCAAAAAGAAAAAAAAAGAAAAAAAAGCCACTACCACTGAGGTAATGAGGTTTATAATGAAGCCTGATATAAAGTGTGGGATTTTGGAGTGAGATACACTCTTGAGGTATCTGGCAAAATTAGGCTGAAATAATTCATTGAAATAATTGCCTTAAAACACAAGGTATCAGTAAAATGTTGAAGCATCATTTTAGCAAATGGAACCAAGTGAAACTATAAACCTCCTTAATAACTGCTTTTCTCAATTTTGATACATGTCTATTGACAAGACAAATATAACTAATTCATTACTAAGAGCTAGAAAAGATAGAAATCTGCTTGTTTATTTCTCCTTGCAATTCCAACATTGTTGTTAGTAGTTGGGAAATGGCAAGACAGACTCTTCCAGCCAGGAGCGTAGATACATGGGGAATTCAACTGGAAAAGACAGGAAATCAGGCAGGCAGGAAGGCAGGAAGGAAGGGAGAGGAGGCTTAAAAAGACTTCTTTGGCAAGATGTTTGTTTGTCAGTGATTCTATGTATTGTCTTAAACTTGAGTACGCACAAATTATTTTTACTTTTAGGACACTAGGGGAGGCTCAGGAGTCAGGATTATTTTTCAGCTGGGCTGAGCAATTTAGAGAAGACAATACTAGATAGTTTGCTGTGAAAATGTATTCATTTTTCCTTGATGCAACTTTAAGTTCTTCAGCTGAATGCCATGAAAATTGGTCTTGGAGGACTATGCTTAGATATATACACTTTTAAGGACTTTAATTAAAGTGCCCTGTCTCATTTCCATAAACAGTATACTTCTTCCTATTCTCTCCTCCTGCTCCAAAATGCCTAGGAAGGTCTTTGGCACCAATTTAGATTTATTTTTTTAGGTTAACGCTTTCAGTTACGGCTCTGTATTTTAGATTTCATTTACCACATTACTTATTTCCTATGGCTGCTGCTCATAAGTATTTTTACTAAACCACCATTTGGAACTATATATATATCTTTATATACCTACATATAATACCTTTACTTCTTTCCCTCCTAAATTTAATTTTCTTTGCAGGAAGTTTTTACAGTTAATATTGCTAATCTTTTTAAAGAAAGATCACATATGATTTTTGTAAAACATTTCTAGGCGATGATGATTCTGGAAGAATTTAGCATCTTCTAACGTTATACAAATTTCATAGTACCTGTGAATTAAAGGGATGCATTCTATTCAAGAATATGACGATAAATTTTCATTAAAAGTGATATTTACAATAACAGAAATAAAGCAGAAGTACATTGTACATTGTAAATCTGAGCAAATTTTCATACATCATCTTCCACAAAATACAACTTGTCATCAGTACTTCTGTAGAATCATAGAAAAATTTAGGCTGAAAGGGTCTTCTAGTTCAATTTCTTACGTCAGGCAAGTTATCCCCTACTGCGATCAGTTTGTTCAAGACAATATCCAGCTGAGTTTGAGTATCTCCAAGAGCAGAGGTCCCATAGCCTTAGGTACCTGTTCCCCTGTCTGTTCACACTCATGGTGAGAAAAAAAAGAAAAAAAGTTTTCTTTACATCTAGTCTGAATTTCCCATGTTCTAGCTTGTGTTCTTTGCCTCTCTTTCTTCCACTGGGTACCTCTAAAGACCTGGTTCCATCTCCTCTCTACTGTGCCATTAAATAGTTGCAGATAGCAGCAAGTGCTCCCTGCTTGCTGGACACTTTCTAATGTCACCCAGAATGCAGATGACCTGTGTGTGACCTGCAGAGGACCTGTGTCCTGCAAGGACACATTGCTGACTCCTCTTGTTCAGCTTGCTGTTCACCAGGTTCTTGGGGTCCTTTTCTATAGAGCTGCTTTCTAGACAATGGACATTGAGATTGTACTGCTGCAGGAGGTTATTCCATACCAGATGCAGAAGTCCGAATTTACCAAAGAATTGACCTTCATGTGGTTCTTGTAATCCTTTTTCTCTAGTCTCTTATGTCCTTTGAAAGGCCGCCCCCTCCTTCAACTTTTTTTTCTTTATTATTTTTATTTTATTTTCAGTTCATTATCATCCAGAAAATCTAGAAAAATGCACTCTGTCCTATTCTCCAGCTTATTAAAGAATGTCTTTTCAAACATTATCAGCTCTGGGACAACTACCAAGGGACATCACTGATAACCAGTTAACCAGACTTGCAAGCTGGTTACCCAGACATTTTTTATCCTTTCAGTAAAATCTATCTCACTAATTCAGTCATAAGGATATCATGGGAGATGTGGAAAGCTTTGCTGAAGTCAAGGCATACAAGACACACTGCCCACCCCAATCCACAAAACCAGCCATTTTGTCAGAGATCTGGTCATCTTTAACCTTGGTAAATCTAGGCTGGTTTCTTTTGATCATATTCTTCATCCTGTCCTTCATGCTTCTGGGAAATTTTTCCATGACAATTTGCTCCTTAACAGTTTCTAAGTAAGACCGACGAACCTGCAAGTCCCCAGATCTTCCTTCTCACCTATCTTCAAGATAGCTTTATCCTTTGCCTTTTTCTCATCATCAGCAACCTTGCAACCACAGAAGCCAGTTCCCTCAGAAGCTTATGTGAGGTATTGGTATTGAGGTATTGGAAGGGCCAGCCTGAATCATAAGGTGAAGTCCACATCAGCCACTGGCAATTATTATTTTCCACCCTATCTGATCATCCCTCTTGCCTGTGTACGTAACTACAGCTTAACTGTGCCCTCAGTTGGTCTTTCTCTATTGGGGGTGATGATTTATTCCCACAAACTGTGCCAATATGTTTTGAGGACCTATGAGGCATGCAGACAAACCCTTCCAGTAAAAAAGGAAAAAACAAGGTAAAACACCTTGGCATTCTCCATGTCATTTGTCAACAGTTCTTTTACCCCACTAAGCAGTAGCCCCACATTTCCTTAGCCTTCCTTTCGCTGCCAACACATTTATAGCAGCTCTTTTGGCTGCCCTTCACATCCCTCCAACTCCAGCTGAGCTTTGGCTTTCCTAACTCCATTCCTGCATGCTTTTGTCAATGTTTCCATACTCCTGCCAGTGAGTCCATCCCTGCTTCCACCTTCTGTGTTCTTCCTTTATGCATGTGAGCTCAGACATGAGTTGTTTGCTGATCTCTGCTGGCCTTCTGCCACACTCGCCGTGATAGTCCTTGAAACATAACCTCTCACAGCGGACTGAATTTTCTGTGTTTCTTGAAAATATTAGTTCTTCACAGTGTGCTTTAATTTCTGAAAGTTTTAATCCCTTAATTTTAGAAAGTTTAATTTAGCTACTATGGTAACTACAGAGGAATCAATAAAATCACACAACTGTAAAACAGGAGTGACCAAAGCAGTGAATCAGCTTAGCACCATCTCTTATGATTGCCTGACATTTCTCACAGTCTAGTAGGACAGAATTTTGCCAAACCTCCAGAGGCCAAAACTCTATCTCTGATGAAAGTTCTGTGGATTCTTCAGTTTCTCTAAGAATGAAGCTAAAAAACAAACAGAAAAATCCTCCCACTCAATCACTTTTTATTTTCTAATTTACTATCCTAAGTTTTGGCTTTTTTTTTTATTATTTTTTTTTTAGGCTTTGCATCACTGTGTTTAGGTACACAATTTATTTATCATATGGCATTTCATATTCCAGATCCATTCAGATACTTAAAGGAGTGGAGAATAATACTTGCCAATGACTGGTTAGGGCTGCACCTTGTAATTCAGGCTGCCCTTTCCAATACAAATATCTAGTATGAGCTAAATATCTAAAGCAAGAAGTACAAGGCTATGTTTCGAAACACAGAGGGATTAGGAGCTAGCACATTACAATAAGCAATGTGCAGCTTAACAGCATAAAATTTCTTCTGCAAAGACTGACAGAAGATCTTTTTTCCCAGTATGCTCTCTGCGGGCTACTTGATCTCATGGGTAAAACACACACCACCGGCCCTCATAGAAGATGGACTCGCTTCTCACAGATCCCATCTGCTGTCTGCCTGGTGAATCTCACTTACCATCTCTTTTTGCAAAGCAGGAGCTCCAGTTGAAGTCCTGATGGCATTTCAAACATAACCATTTCAGGCTAGAAGTGGAAAAACTCCGATCATCGTGACCTCCTCCGTTCCAAGCATGGATGGTACTCTTACAGTCCGTAATTACATATATACCAGAGTGTTTCCCAGACAGTGTAAGTTATCCCAATGTTTTATGAAACAATGTTTCCAAATGTAAAATTTGCCTGACCTCTTAAATAAAGTCAGAGATCACTTTGTTAGCTTCTCTGGGTTATGTGATACAAATTCAGCAATCAGTAGGGTTGGAAACTTCACTCTAATTGAAAGTGAAAAGACCTGTCTAAAGTCTCTTTGGTATTGGGCACTTAAGGGAACAAATGGCTGGGAATATTGCTTTGATATGTTAACCAAGAAATTCCATTTTAACTGAACTTGAACTATGGCTCATCATAGATGCACTTCAGAGATGCACACAGATGCCTATCTTTAATATAATAGAGCTTAGTAGAGATTTCGGTGAAGTAATACTTAAGTACTTCACTACACAGGTGGAGAATGTAATTTTGAAGGCTACTGAACACTGAGAATCTCCCAATGTATCACAATTACAGAAACACCTGTGTTAAATAACTTTGCTCTGATTCACTATGAAAATGCATGGTGTTCAATAGCCCTTAGCATTAAATGCCTTGCCAACAAGCCACAGGTGTACACCACAGGAGCACACGATAATGTAATTGTGAAGGATGTGATGACAGCTCTCCATCCATAATACCTCCATCCCAAGATGCACTCATGCATCTATTATATATTTACGTATTTTCTAACTGTAGCATTAGAGTCATTTAAGCAAGCAATAGCAATTCCAAAAGGAGCACTAAACAGGAAAGAAACAAGAAAATAACATATAATTCAGGTTTAAAACTGATTGAATGTATTTCCAAAAGAGCAAAAGATAATAATAAAAAAGTACTTTAAATAGGTAAATTTGACCTTTAACACTTCTATATTGAGAGCCTGCCAAATCTTTTTCTTATGAAAAATCCTTCAGCAACTGACAAGATAAATACTTTGAATTTGTTGAACACTATAGCAGAATTTTAAGAATCCATTAAGGCCTAGAGATTAGTTTAAAAAATCTGTGGTCATTAACCATTCTAGTGAGATTTAGAGTGATTTTTAAAGAAATAGACTGATGCTAGCCCTTTTCTTTGGAATAGAATTTTTGCAAGGGCTACCAACCTCTCAGGAAATGTTACAACAGTTAAATGGCATGGAAACTCCAGAGACTTGCTGGAATTTTTGATCAGGAGTTTCTGACCAGATTTCAAGAAATAACCAAGCACAGCTAGTACCTGACCTCCCTCTGGAAATTTTTTTTCAAATTTAATTCAAAGTATATTATTTATGAACTTTTTAGATTTGTTACTAGAAAACTCTAGTGCCAGTGTCCTAAACAAGTTTGTAGAAAGGATGAAGCTCTCAGCACTACACATACACAACTATCTGTATACACATTAATACTACTGTTCTGAGGAGCAAAAAGCTTAATGGTTACAAAGAAGAACTCCTGCGTTGCCAGAGCAGAGGACTGGAGGAAGTAGAACTCCATAACTTTGCGTCAGGAGAGCATATGAGTTTGGTTTATTTAAGTAGTGGGGAAGTAAAATGGACAGATTCTTCTGTTAGTCCTCTTTACTCTTGCTGTGACTTTTAATCTGAAGCTCTTCTGTAAGTTTTAGTCAGCCTAGGACTACATGCAGGGTAAAGAAATTTGCATATTGCCTGAAGTGTGCAAAACATTTGTAGCAGTTCATTTGGCTTTGTTTTAATTCAGAAGATCCAACATAACAACATCCCAAGTATCTGCAGGTTTGTGACAGGTTCAGTACCAGATTCTTGTACTGTAGCTGAAACTTTGTCTTTAGCTCATTCCCTTGTGTTTGCCTATTTGCAGTAATGATGACATTCACTCACCTCTTACCCACAGCCTAATTATAAAATGTTGAATAAGAAATTCTGTGGGGATACAAATGAACAAATCTGTCATCCCCAAATCTGTGAATATGCTAAAAGAGTGAAGGAATGGGATCATAGAAGAAGCTCTTCTCATCCTCAATAAATGCAACCTGTCACATTCAAGTCATTTAATTACCATAAGCATAAGTCAGTAACAACTTCTGTCAATTTGTCTCTAACTATCCATTTAAATCTGGTACAAGCTCTCTCTTCAAAGTACTGACTACAGAGTGATACTGAGATGTCCCCCTATACTGCTCATGCCTCATGTACATACTGCATATTACCATGACATCTTCTTTAAGGTATTGTTAACTGTGATCAGCTTGATTGATTCCAAAGTCCTCACAAGAAGGGACCATGAACATGCTGCTGAAGCAGCACGCACTCTGGTGACTTCACTAAGAATCACATTCCCTGGGGGGCACTGACCAGTGGATTACAAAGTTGCCTCATTTAATTGAAGGAAATTTTTCAGACATGTTAGACAAAATACATATCCTGTGTTAGTCAGAATCACAAATATACATAGTGGATACTTCTCTATTCTTTGCTATTTTTTTTACAGTATTGGTATTTTATTTTAATACACTCCACTTCTCAGCCCAGTTTCTTTCTGCTTGATCTTGTAGTCACAGTATAATCCTGTTTTTATGAACGTCACAGCCTATAGTGATTCAGAACTATATCTTCCTTTCCAAATCACAGAAGAGGATATGACAGGTCATGAGGAAACAAATCTTTGCTGACAGGTAAATAGCTTTGATAACCGAACTGCCAAACACAACAAAAACCAAAAGACACACAGAACTTGATTTAACTAACCAATAGTTCATTCTTTCCTCAGATGCTTCTGATCAGTGTTTTCACTAAGATATAAAATAATAGAACATAGATTCTCAGATTAGATGCAAAACAAGGCTCAGCTATGGGGACCAAGTACTGCCCAAGTTCAAATGCACATACCTTGTAGGTCCACTACTTAAAAGACCATGATTCTAAAGCAGAAAATTATGTTAAGCCTGTCTATAAGTCCTTGGAGTACTGGAGACCTACTTTGAAATCAGTGGGACTGCAACTATTTCTATCTCTATGGTCTACAATGTGGCAGTAAGGCATTATTAAGGTGCAGTCAACATTTTAGAGGAAGAACATAAAACATACTGTTACAATTTCGATGGATACCAGCTTCACCTATCCTGAAAAAAACCCTATGTTTTGATATCTATTCAAAACACAAGAATATAGCCTATATTCAAGAATATAGATGTCATAGAAGTGTACACTTTATTAACGTCGTATGCTGGCTAAATTACTAAAGTGGTTTAATTTAAGGAATCTGAAAGCTAGCAGGCAAAAGCCTGAATGGTGGTGAAGTAAATCTCCAAATAATCTGTTTAAGAATATAAACAGATAGTACCTAGTTTCTTAGCTTTCAAATTATAAATTCTCCTCACCCTACCTTCCATCCATCTAACAAATCTGGTTTTGTCCCATTTGGTGTCCCAAAAAAGTGAATGTAAAAGCACCTTTGCAATTTCAGAGACAGATATCAGTATGTACAAATACCTGAGAGGGGAATGTAAAGAGGATGGGGCCAAACTCTTCTGGGTGGTGGTCAGGAACAAGACAAGGAGTAATGCGCACATATTGAAACACAGGAAATTTCATCTCCGTATGAGGAAGAACTTCTTGACTGTGAGGGTGACAGAGCATTGGAACAAGCTGCTCAGTTCTCCAGTGCTCCTTCTGGAGCCTGGATTTTCCTTCTTTGGAGATATCCAAAACCCACCTGCATGAGATCCTGTGCCATGTGCTCTAGGTGTCCCTCCTTGAGCAGGGGGGTTGGACTAGAGTATTTTTAGAAGACCCTTCCAACCTCAACCATTCTGTGTGTGTGTGAGAATCTCAGACAGGTGCTTACTATATCGTGACACTGGGACTCAGGCAGATTTTTTGAAAATATTCACATTAGTCACATCGGTCACTATGAAAGAATTAATAGTTTAGAGAGACTTGTGTGCAGATTGCTTCCTTAAAGTTCATTTTTAGCTGCCTCCTTTCTTCAGTTAAACACTATTTGATTGTACAAATGTGGATCATTCACTTATACAAATTGCTGCTCACAGGATTCTACATACAAGCAAGTACAATAGATAGGCACGCACTGTGTTTAAGATAATTTCTGGGTTAGGACTGTTAAAAGCCAGAAAATTGGTACTTTAGTGGATGCGTTTACAGACACCAAAAGAATAACAGAGGTGCTGCTAGACCTGTAATCATGACAGAATTTACAAATGAATTCATTCTGTCTACATGATTAAAATTCATTGTGTCCAGGGACAACAGTGTTAAATGAGTTTCGTAAGATTGTTACATATGGTATTGTTGAATCATCATAAGAAGAGACCTATCTTAAAGCCGTTGGATAGCTTTGGTAATTTCTCTAGTTGGTATCCACAGATAAAACTAAGATTGTACTCTGTTGTTCATTAGATACTACATTAACTGTTTTGATATTTTCTGAAATATTAGCTATTAGATATAAAATAAATTTATATTAGCTATAAATTAAAGATTGTTGTTTTTACATTTCCAATACTGTAAGACTACCAGATCTTTTTCTTGGAGGAAGAAAAACTGAGCATTGTGTTGGTGGACAGGCTGTAAATACATTTATAATAGCAACATGCCAAATTTTTATCACTAAGACCCAAGGCTTTGCTTATAATCTTTCTTCTGATCCGGAACAGTTTATGAACTCTGATATCTAAAATAAAGATGCATCAAGTACAAGAGAACATCCAGACTCTGGGTCTCTGGGTGAGGATAAGCAGAATATTTAGACATGAGCTGCTACATTATGGATATCTATGTTCAATTTCTGCCAGTGAATATGAGTTTAAAGTTTTTCTCTTAGTCTTTAATTACAGTTACTACAAAATATCCATACTCATGGCTGATTTCTCCCCATAGATGAACATCTCACCAAAGGAAAATATTCCTTGCTGTTGAATCTATAGCTAGACTTACGTTCCTACTGTCATAACAAACATTATTAAACTGACAAGAAAAGAGTTTATTTTGTACAAAATTGTTTGCTTTTTCACTTCAATGAGAGTGTAGCAGAAAAACACATTTAAGCTTCGAGGCTGATCCTTCAGTTTATCCCACTTTTGAATTAATCTTAAACTATTCTGTTACTAAAAAATAGGACACACAGATAGTAGTGAATTAGGATGGTTCGCCTGTGTAAACGTATCTCATTTGCCATCATACTCAAGACATATCTGAATCCCCAAGGTTGCACCTACGATTATATCTAAAGTGGAAGTTCTATATACGCATCTCACCCTGCCATCATCCCTCTCGCACTGTTATATCCCAGAATCTTGGTTTTGAAAGCCAGCACACCTGCCCAGCAGGCCTGGCAGGGAGCTGCAGCGTGCTCTGGCATTTTCCCAGTCTCGATTCTGCAGGAACAGCCTCTCTTTCCATAGAGGCCATAGCGCACAGCTGCCACTCATCTTATGGGTAGCCTTAATCATCCTGTACCTATCTATCACTCATCTGCAGAAGCTAACACTTTGTGATAAATGATGGACTGAGAAATGCTGCAGCAGTCTTTTGCAGTGTTAGCTACCTACCTCAGAAAACGCAACACCCAAAATTGGGCATCCAGACTCTATGGGCATCTCAGTTTTCATTTGTGAGGGCTGGTAATGCCGAAAGATACAAACTGTGATATAAGACTATGGGATTTTTCTTTTGTCCCTCTTTTCCTATAGTGCAGAAGAAAAGTCCTTCAAAACAAAAGTGTATAACTTATGATGTGCATGTGTGTGTGCTCAAAAAATGATAATATGCACCTTGGTGACTTTCATATAATCCATATGTGCTGTGAGACTTAATAGTTTTTTCATGCTGATCTGATAATGGTATGTCTTTAAGTCTTGCTGTTTTCTTTGGAAGCAAATGACTGCTGGCTGCAAGAACCCAACACTAACGGCACTAGGTTATCTCTTGACTGTAGCACAGGTTAACCCAGGGCAGCTGACTGTGCACATGAGAGTAATTCTGGAACCACCGCTGCTGAACACTGCGGGTCTATTTGTTACCCTATGATCCCTCTGAGTTACAGGTCTGTAACACTGACTCAAGTATTCCAGTACATGCTGAAAGACAAAGCAGCCATAGGAACAAAATCTCCCGGGTTAAGGATGGAGCTGAACTACTTATCCACTGGAAATTAGATTAGACTAAACAGAGCACATGAGAGTATTTTCTTAAACTAAAGTGTGGTGGGAGCAAAGAAGCCAATTCACTTTCATACTTAATTGCTGTAGTGGTGGGTCTGATGCATTACTGCCAAACCAAAAGCCTATTTATTTTGGTAAGACAGGAAGGAATTTGTTCTTGGTTAATATTTGTCAGAGCCTGGATGTCTCCTTTTGATTGGATTAGTAAAACAAAAAAGCAGTCTGTTATGTCTGCTAACAATTCCGGGAAATGATTTAGCAATGGAAGTTGCAGGACTTTGAAGTCTCTCACAGGTATTTGAAAAACTCAGGTTCCAAAGAAGTACCTCTCCTGAGACATGATGTAACCACTGAGCCAGAAAGGACAGTTAATTTACCACAAAGCCAGCAGTAGAAGCAGATGGGATGGAGGTCATATTAGAAAAACAGTCAACCAATCAATCAATGGTCAGAAATGTTGGATGAGAAAATAAGGGGAAAAATAATAAAAAAATACATTTTTTTTTTCAGGTTTTAATCCTAAGACTCCTTGATAGTTTGCTTATTTTTGTCTTCCAAAAAGTTGCAATTTTCTCTGCTTTAGAAAGAAGGAACTAGGCACTTTACTCACAGTTAGATGTAGTTCAGGTTTTTTGTAGGTCATAATTGCATTCTTTTTCTACAGCTGACAAGGAGCAGATAACATTTATTAGCTATTCTAGAGCTTGATCCAGCACCACTTGATTCAACAGACGTTTATCTAGTGACCTCCACAGGCTGGGAGATCATGCAGAAAACACAGCTTCTCTGTGGTTAGTGTGTAACAACAGCCACAAACTTTTCCCACACTTCAGGATGTCTCACCAAGTACCCTCCTGAAAACATAAAATAGAGTGAAGGAGATTGCAAGCACACAGCTGCAGCTGTGACACCTTAATGCATCTCTTGTCAGAAGACAATTCAGAGCTATTAAAATGCCTCAACATAAGTCATTTGATGCCATAGGAAACTGAACACAGCCACTTATACTTCCACAGAGCTCCATAAACACCACTAGTGACTCACAAACACAGGAATGTCTATTTTAAGGTATGAGAATTACCACCTTTCTTCAGAGCGAGAGATAGACATAATTGGCATATGAATGGAAATTGAGTGGAAATGATGAAAACAGCAGCCAACTGCAAAACTCATGTCTGGAAGAACTGCTGGGCGACAAATTTATGCCAAATTTAAAGGAGACAACCAAAAAGACACATTTGTATATGGTAGTTCCTTAAAACGCTGCATCAACGTGGAAAGCATCAAGGTAACTGATTCTACTTTTCAGACATGATCATTATATGTCAGAGAGGAAATAACTTTTTGCCCTTTGAAATTTAAAAGATGCCTGTAACCAGATAAATAACTCTTCCTTATACATGCAATTATAATTGTATCTTGCTTCCTACCTATAACAGTGGCATTTTCTTTATGTTCCTTTTACATTTAAATTTATCACATATGTAAGGACTAACAACATCAGCTGCTTTTTACTTTATAATATTAAAATGTGTCATATCATGATTACCCATGTATACTTAACCAAGCTGTATGTCACGTTTTCCTTAAGTATATTTACCCACATCAATGATTCAGTGATATTATTAAAAGATATTATTTAAAATATATTATTAAAATACATTCATGCATTGAAAAAGCCTCCAGATATTGGTCAAGCATAAGATTATAAATGTCTGATACTTATTTCAGTGCTAAAAGAGCCATTTTAGCTAAAGACAATAAGCTGATGTTAAATACTGAAGGTCTTACATTGCCACTGTTTATTATATGATCCTGATTTTCACAGGAATGAATGCAATGTTTTATTTCATACTCCTTCCTAGTCTAATTTAAACTCACATAGTATTAAATGTTTTTGAACTTTATGTTGACCAAAAATGAAAAGTTGGATAATTCAGTTGAAAATATGCTAATAATGACTACACTCTCCCAAAATGTTACATTTTTATAGTTCTTAGAAAAATTTTCTACGGTGAATTTTCCCCATAGCTCCAGATTCTGTGTAGAGAGGAAATGGTGGGGGGAAAGAGTCACTTTCTTACCTTCATATATAATGCAAGGAAAGATTCCCATTATTTCTCTATTTCTTCATTGTTAACTCTGCACATGGAGGACTGTGTTTAACCAGTATGTCAACACAGTAACCTGAAGAAACTGTATAAAAATGGTCAATGTTGTCAATCGTGCTGAAATCTAGGGTTTGTACAGCAGTTCTGAATTGCTTTAAATAATTTAAAAATATTTCAAAGCTCATGCCAATGAAAATCTGAAAGAATTATGGGCCATCCAAGGAGTCTTCACTTTTAGTCTTTGAAATATATGAACTTGTTTAAGATGTAAGAGATAAAAGAAAAAATATTATAGTGAAATGATTTTTTAAAAAAACCATAAAATATGAACATGCATATGCATGAGCTCATATTACACACAAGTACACACATTTACAGACACAATAGGTATTATTTTGCTATTAGTGCACCACACTCCAGAGATTTCACTTCTGTTCTAAGTAGTTCTGTGTACAGTGGTTGGATCAAAGCAGCAAAATGTCATACACTTTACACACAAAGTCTCCTATATGCTTTTCTATGCTGAGTGTAAACAGACCGAGGAAGATGATATGTCAGTTAGTTTGGGAAGGATTCTAAAAAACAATTTTTTTTTTACCCACAGAATCATCAAACTGATACTGCAATAATTAAAAAAGACAAGACTACAAAGCATACCCTTAGACTATATCAATTTATCTACTGACTCAGTCTGTGTCCTTGTATGTTGGGGAGGTTTTGTGTGAAAGGTCAGAGTTTAGCTTGTGCTTTATTATTCATTTACTTTAATCTGTTGCTTGTGGCTGTCTCTCTATGATGGATTTCAGAGGCCGAAAAGGTGTCAGGGTTTTCATGTCTTTTGTTTGCACATTTCCCATCACTCCAATCATACACAGAGAGGAATTACTCATTCCTAGCATTTCTTATCCAAAATAGATTGTGTTATCTAGTTCTCAAGGTGGGATGGGAGGAGGGTGGTAGAAATATGTAAAGATCCATCTACTTTTAAATAAAAGTTAACAGAAAATACAGTCCCAGCACAGTTGCCACAGCAAGAACACAAGACCCATAGGTTGAAATACAGAACTACACATATCAAAGGATGTGGATTTTACCTCAGTTTTTTGCATGTCTGTGTATTCATTCTAGAAATAAATGCCTTCCTAGGAGACAATCTCTAAACAAACAGACACCTACAACTTCTGACAACACAAAGAACTGCAAACTGGAAGCAGGCTGATTGCCGATGGCATCTTCCTGCACAGAATAAAGAATTGAGTCTGATGTGAAAATCAGAAAGTTGCAATAACTCCTCCAAATAAACAGAAATCCTGCAAAATTAAATGGTTATAACTCCACAAGAAAGCACAGGACCTGATCCCTTGTCTTTTATTAATATCTGCTTTTGCCACAGTAAATCTTTTGTAATATTGATGTGAATCAAGCTACCTTGTTGGATGAAGCTTTAAACTTTCAATAGAAAAGAATCCAGTCCAATTTTTAAGGTCTTAAGGATCCTTAAAGGGATTGAATTTTCTCATTCTTATCCATGCTCCCTGGTGGATAGAATTTTGTATCTCAAAACTTCATACATAATCGCCAAAAAAAATTCTGTCAAGCTCAATTCTGCAGACTGACTCAACTCAGAAATAAGATACAATCCCTATGGATTGGGTTTGAATCATGGGCAGGATAGAGATGTTCTAAAACTCTATGCCACCTGTATTAAGCCCAGGGATAAATACAGGAGTTCAATGTCCAGTGCTTTTATAACACCAAGAATTTAGCTGTATTCTTTAAAGAGGAGTCAACTGCACTTTAAAATAATGGCAGAAAAAAGTGAGGTAAGACCTTAGCTATACAACCACAGTGTGCTACGGAAGGTAACAACAGCTGTGCAGGCAGACCTGGATGCAGCTGCACCGCACGGCAGAGGGATGGACATCAATCTGGCCCAGGCATAGGAGTGACTTGCTCTTTTCTTGGGTCACGGGACGTTTTTGTCTGCTTTCAGTCACACCATATAACCAAACAAGATGGATCCTCCAAGGATGAAAAGCCCGGGAAACTGTTTCCCAACGTGGCTCAATTCCTCTGTTTGAGCTTTGCCGACTCTCTTGAGGCACTTCTATGCCGTGAAACAACACGTAGTGCAGAGATCACCAAGTTGCTTTCATCCAGGGTGTCTGACTTCTGCTAAAAATGTGCTGCAGAGCACAGTGCTTAATCTGAGCAGAATTTAACAACAGAGGAAAGATGATACTCTTGCAAGTACATCTACCATGAAAGTGCTAACCAAACTCAGTTTCTATTTCCCTATTTCTTTCCTATGATGATCAAGCTTGTTGAAATATTGATGTGCAGAGATGAAGGAAATCTGATTGTTTTAATGATTTTAATGATTTTCTCTGCTTGAAATATCCCACATTTTACATTTATTTTGGAAGATGGAAGGGGGTTGGAGGAAGGCAGAGGTGATCTTTTATTTTTATTTTAAATAAGAACCAAAAATATTGAAAACTTGATGGAATGTGACAGCTACTACAGTGTGGGGTTTTTTTGTTTGTTTTTTTTTTTCCTCCCCTATATTTTTCTCCCCTCACATTCCACTTAGGAAAAGAGGAAGGGAAAAAACTACACAAATAGATTAGCCCATTTTCATCATGTGAAATTCTACTTTATCATATTAGTTGATATATGTAAGGCCATATGCTAAATAAAAATAAAATTGTTTGCCCAAATATGAAAATTTCAATAAAACCACCAATATAATTAATACTTTTCCTATATATGCACAGTGGACTCACTTATTTAGAAAACTTGGGCTCTTTATGAGCATGAATGCACTCAGTGTTTCAAGCCTATACAAGAACTTATTAGTAAAGTCATAGCATACTTGCAAAAACATCACCCTCAAGCATTATTCTACTATAGTAATAAGATTCTATCTAGCACAGCAGCTGATCAGCCTTTCTCCTTAACTCATGATAATTTCAAATCATTTAGTATTTTTATCCAAGGCAGCAAAATTACAAAAATAGTATTTTTAGAATTCAATATAATGGAAGGAAAGTTCACAATTAATGAGAACAAATAAGTGAGATATGGGAAGCAACTGAAAGAAGCTGTGTGGTGAGGCAGAAAAAAAAATATGAATTTAGAAAGAGGAGACAGGATGTCCAAAAAAAGAAGGATATCTTAAATGGGAGTACGGCAAAAGGTGAAATGTTTTAAGGTTTTAAAAAATTTATTGCAAAAACTCTGGAAGTCTTTAAACTTCTAAAATCTCAAAGATAAAGTAAATGCAGGATGGAAGAAATGCAAGTTAAAGAATGTTGCAGATAGGCATACTTTCAGTGCTCTAGAAAAATGCACATATAAATGGGACTGAAGAAAAACAAATAGGAAGAACTAGAAGGATAAAAGGGAGAATAACCTAGAATTAAATTCAGATAAGACAAAACAAGAAAAGAAAGACAGAGAAGGTCAAAGAGATTATCTATTTGTTATGGAGAAAATGAGAATTGGAGAAGTGAATATTGGAATAAAAATGTGAACAAAATTGCATCAAATAAAAAAAAATATTAAAAGTCATGTGCCATTAATCTAAACAGGAAAGAAGAAACAAGTTGTGAAAGAATCACCTTCTAGCAGAATTGGCATAGCCAGAAATAAAGAAATCCGCTACGACTAAGGTCATAAGCATAGCCTATGCACTCCCATGTTCTACTCCAAAGCAACCTGCAAATATAAAAATAACCCAGCCTTTCAAATATTTTACCTGCATTCTCTTTAGGGTTGAAATACTGTTGTTAATGACAGATGTTCAACCAGAGATACTGACAACACAGAAACCTGATAGTTAATTATACAGCAGTATGATATAGAATGAGCATGGTTTAACATGGCTGAAATTTCACACCAATTAACAGAAAAGAGCAAAACTTAAGTTGTTATTTTTTGTACATGATAACTTTGCACACATGAAAGGTGACCTTACAGGTGTACTTAACAGCATAACGTAACATCACCACTGAGGGCATTTCTCTACCCCTCTGTACAGTTCTGTACTTTTTGAGTATTAATTGCTTCTGGAAGCGAGGAAGCTACCCCTGCTGTGTAGTGCTGTAAGGTCCTGGGAAGGAAATAAGCATCACATTCCTCAGTTCACATCTACTTAGCATTACATGTGAGAACTGATGGGAAACTAAGGAAGAGCAGTGAACAATTTTGCCTCTTTGCAGATACTCCCCAGGAAGAGGCAATCCTAAGGACACTACCTTTGCTCCAAATTATATTCTGGTTCTCTAACTATTTCCAATGTCTTGCTCTCAGAAGTAGAGAGGGGGCAAGCAGTTGTTCATGTGCACAAGACATCTGGCAAAAAATGGCCTGGGTGACTGGGCTGAGCCCTTCTAATAGCAAATTAATGCATGTCCTTTTGCATCAGGAAGCTGTAGAGCAAATGCAAATCAACATGCAAAGAATTCTACAGATACATCTTTTTTTCGTCATCATTTAGCAGTAATGATCATAATAGAATCACAAAAACATTAGGGTTGGAAAAGACCTTCAAGATCATCAAGTCCAACCATAAGTTCTTCAACACTATTCCTGATAAACTAAGTCTCATCTACATGTTTCTTGAACCATGCTAGGGCTGGTAACTCCACCACTTCCCTGGGCAGTCTGTCCCAATGCTTCCCCACTCTGTATTAGAACTTTAGAAAACTAGGAAACTCGGGTTTTCTAGCGCACTGGATACTGAAATGATTCCTTTAAGACTTTTCTTGGGTAGCATCAAAATAATAGCAATCAATTCAATAAATCTAACTCACTGAATTTCCTTAGGATTCCTGAATAACAGATTTATTAAACAAACTAAATTTGTTAGTTAATTGCACACAACAGAGTAAATGTTAACCACGATTGTTGCAGCATATTTTGATATGCCCCCCTCCCCGTGGGTGCCCAAGACAGGCTCCCCCTCCCCCGCCCCGCCTGTCCCTGATCTGCTGCCCCAGATACAAGGCCATGATTGGCCAGGTTTTCCCGCCGTGAGTAAGGAAGGCTCCCGGCGGTGAACATTCTGGAATCCTCTTACCCCTCCTAGCCCCCTCCTCACCTGTGCACCYGCGCCTGCCTGTCACCCTCCGTCTCCTCCCCCCAACCTATCCCAGCTTGGGAGAATTCCCTTAGCCAATCCTTGTGCATCACCCCACCTTCCCTGGACCAATCATTTCCCCTGTTCTATTTCCATTTGTTATAAAAGAGTTGTACCCCCCCTCCAATAAACGGTTCCTGCATTTCTCGCATGTTTCGTGTGGTGTGGTTATTCCCCTTTGTGTGGTGTGATTGCGAGTGTGTGAGGCGGGARCCCCCCTCTTGTRTACCCCTCCCTGCCGACGCCCTGACCCGTGCCCGTTCCTGTCGCCCCGTTGGATCCCTGGGACGGTCGAGCGGCGATCTTTTGTGGCGCGCTTCCCCCAGCTCGTGCTCTACAGTGCTAGCGGGTAAATATTTGGGGTAGCTCTGGGAGTGAAGCGCCGCTACAAGTGGCGCCCAACGTGGGGCATTCCGTTCCACGTTGGGGGGTGCTGGGCTATTTATTTACGGGGCTTAAGGGAGTGTAAAGGGTTAGAGGGTTTTACTTTTCTCTTTCCTCCCGTTGCGGGGGGAGAAGGGGAAAAGGGGGCTCACCTCCGTGAGGGTTCCCCTGCCGTCGGGGTTCAGGGTTTAATCCTGGGGCTTGGGGTTTTATTTCTTCCGTTTAAGGGAAAGGGGTTCGCTTTGGGGTTGTGGTCTGGAAGGACTGCAATCGCCTCCGGGCACCGGGATTTTAAAAGCCGGAGCCTTTGGGGATGAGGGCCCTAATTGTTTAAGGGCTCTGGAGGGAGTACAGCGTTCTAGCTGCAGGTTTTCGGGGTCCCATTGTGGGGGCGCCTGTCGAACCCCGAGAGCTCCGATATAGCGAGCTCATAAAATCGGGGCAGCCGACGGGACCGACGGGGAGGTCGGTCGGCGGGTTTGGGGACCCGCCACCTCCGGCGGCAGAACTGCCTCTTTAGGCAGAGGTCTATCGCCATCTTGATTGTCGCCATTTTTTTTTTTTAATTTAACATTGCCTGTATTTGATTGCAATTCAATTGGTCTGATATTGTTTGTTGTTACTAGTTGATTTAAGGTACCTGATTTGTGATCAATTATAAATCTGTAAATATCTGTACATATTACTTACCCATCCCTGTATAGGACATTTACCTGTTTGAGTGTATATATTTGTAAATAGTATTGTGTTGATATATATACGTGCGAATGTATGGCGCTTGTGTAGTAGACTGTATAGAGATTGTCTATACTTACCTGTATATCTGCGACGGCTTGTACTTACCTGATATTGATTTGTGTGTGCTGTAAATATCTCTGTACTTGGTGTGTTTCAAAATGGGCGTTTGCGCTTCTAGGTACACTGAGCCCCAAGACCTGGCGTTTTTAAAATCGGCGCTCCTTGAGCACCAAGTAGAGTGGGAAGAAATTAAAAAGATAATAAGAAAAATGGTAAAAAGAGGTCTGCTGGAGGAGTCCCAGAGCCTCCTTGACCATAAGACCTGGCTGGGATGGCAAAGGGAGTTCTCACATCAAAATGGCGGTTCGTGGCTCAAACAGTTGATAGCCAGAGGCCGAGCGGCGAACTGCGCTCGAATAGCAAACCTCTTAAAGTATTCAGAAATTGTGGCTTTTGTGAAAAATTCGACACAGCAGACTAGCGAGATCGTCTTCCGCCCCGCGCTGGGGGGCTGGCGGACGGTCTCTGGCAGGCCAGCTCATCCTCCGGCAGTGGACGACAGAATAATATTAAARAAGCTCAACAGAATAATATTAAAGGCCAAACATCGAGACGGACAGCGACCATCATCATATGATGAGGACRGCGGGGGAGCTTCGCATCGTGGGCTAGCAGGAAGTGAACTAACCTCGCCGCCATCTTGTACTCCAAACCCTACCCCAACAGCTCCTCCCCCTTCAGCCTGTGGGGAAATAGAAGGAGGGGCTGGGCCCTCCTTGGGGTGTACAGCCTCCCCGCCCATAGGGGCGGCGTCCTCTCTGTACGGGGGAGGAGTTCTCCCCCCACAGCAAGGCGGCGCGCTGCCGCTTGTGGTGTCTAAGCCGGTGTGGGGGGGAAGCGGCGAACCGCCGTTTGCGGCCCCGAGGTCGGAGAGAGGAGAAGCTCGTCTTAAAGGCGAACCGACACAATATGATGGTATCAGCGATAGTCACCCTAAACAAAGGGAATTGGTGAAACAACATACTGAGGTCAAATGTATGGGACCTRAGGTAATGGCATATGAGAATGAGAACACTAGAAGGTGTAATGGGTATATTAATAAGATAATACAGGGCTCACCCAAAAGGGCTATGAATGGAAGTAGGGTAAGTGAAAATTTTGAAGGTTGTACAGATAAAATGATCAAAACCTCGTTTGAAAAGGCCGATCTTAAAGGAATAGCTGCATTAGGTGATGACCCTAAGAACCAACTAAGGCAAGTAACAAGGGAATGTAAAACTGACACTGACAGTGCTAATGATGGAGAGTCTGAGGAGCTTACCTCCAATCAGAAGGAGGAACTCAAGGATAAAGACAAAGGTGAAAGGGTTAGATTATTTAAAACTACTTRCCGTTTCAACAGGCTCTGGCTAAAATGCGAGAGGTATAACAATAAGATTAAAGAAGGCTCATCTGAAGGGACAATAGACAAGGGTATAGGGAGAGAAACCTATGAAAAAACAACAAACGAATGTGGTATTAATAGAGATGGCTGCAAAGGCTATACCAATAAGAAACTAAAAAGGATGGCAGTTCATAGTAATGATGAAGATGGTTGCAAAGAAGGCACTGATAAGGGTTATGAGAAGAAATGGGGTAAATTAGTTGGAGAGGCGGTCGGAGCTATTGCACATAACAACAAGCCACGGGCAGCATTAAAACCCTGCCATGAATTGGAAACGGGAAATAAAGGGAGCATAGATTTAGGTGGCAAGACTCAGTGGAATAGGGGCGTGCCAAACAGTAGTCAGAGCAACAGAAAAATAAAAAATAGATTAGAGTCAAAGGTTGGGAGCCAACAATGTGAAGGAAACAGTCTGTCGAGGGTTAGACAAGACCTGCTTGGAAAAATTGAGAGTAAGCAGGAGAAGTTGGCGAGGGTGGAGAACGAACTCACTAGCCTAAGCAGAAGGGAAAAGAGAATGACACAGGAAAGAGCAGGCCTTAGAGTGAACCAGGAACTGGAAAACCTGTTCACTGCTAAGGGAAAGGGGAACCTACTAAGAGTTGGAGGTATTATAGGAAGTAAGGCAGAACCAGAATGCTCATTAGGCAACAATGAAACAAAGGGAGACCAGATTGCTCAGTTACAAAATAACCCTGAAGATTGTAATGAGCACCTAGRGGAATACAAGCAGCTGCTGAAGGCCGGTGTAACAGCGGAGACCTTAAGGCCTGCAGCAAGCCTGACAAATACTTTAATAGTTGGCCCCTTCATTTCCGRTCATCCTAAGGAAAGGGTTCTAAGAGGCGGAAGTGGTAATGAGCAAACGCTTTTATATCACCACGAAGACAAACCAGAGGCCACTGACAGGTGCGAAGGAGTGTATCAACAACACTACGAGGACATAAAGGACCCATTAAAAGAGGGACTTACAAGGAAAGGTGCTGAAGTGAGACGGCAACCTATTCAGGCTTATGGGAAGGCTACATTTCAGTTAGAGAATGACGTGAAGGTGCTGCACAGAGAGATGACGACATTGAGGGGCTGTTGTATACCCACTTATGATGAARGGAACTTTCAGGAATTTGTTTTGAAGCAGAGTTTTAAGGAAGGAAAGCAAATGAAACAAGACAAGCTTGCAGAGCRACTACTAGAGGAAGATAAAGGCACACCTCACCACCAGAGGATGGAGATTGGGAGGAAGTGCGAAGGTTCTGTCATGATATTGAAAACCCGCTGGCAGAAAGAGGAGGGACCTGCTTYCGCCGAACTCCGCTGGAAAGAGGGTGAGGAGGCGGAAGAGGGACAAGTTATTGCGAAAATGGAGAATGAACAGCAGAGTAGACTGGAAAGAGCAGAAAGAATTTCGGTTGAATGTAATGAATACAGCACCCAAACAAGCCAGATAAAAGTCATCATTGAAATCCAAGAACTGCGGCTCCAGAAGGCGCKGAGAGGAGAAACGGCGCCGGAAAGGACCTTAGAGAAACTTGAAATAGACCTGAGAGATAGGTATTATAAAAACCTCACCAGCCAGGCGGATGTAACTATAGTGCTAAACCGCGATAGGTGTTTTCAAGAGTTACCCGCCCTGGAGGAGCATAAAAGGGGTTTAGAAGCAGAGCAGGAAAAAGGGGATAAGGAAAACCATCAAGTGAGAACAGGTTACCGAAACACAGAGGAAGTCAAAGGGCCTTTGTTCCGCATTGGTACTACAAAGTACATTGGAGATCCCTATGGAAATCACGAAGCTGTAGTTCTTGGGGCTGGGAGCTTTAGCCAGATGATTAGCTTAGGTGTTGCCAACGCTATGGCTATCGGAGAGAATGGTATGTTCTTAGGATTAAAAGGGGACAGCCGTTTAACGGAACCCGTTGTCCTGAAAGAGGGACTCGAAAGGTCTGGCATTACTGTAGAAGTAAGGCCGTACGATCGGTGCCAAATAAAAGGGATG
Organism: Eudromia elegans; assembly: GCA_003342815.1. Taxonomy (NCBI): domain Eukaryota; kingdom Metazoa; phylum Chordata; class Aves; order Tinamiformes; family Tinamidae; genus Eudromia; species Eudromia elegans. The sequence goes on from PTEX01000105.1 coordinate 2,183,523, forward strand.
GTAAAATATGAAGTATTTGATTGGGCTTTCGAACCTAATGACTCGTGGGCAGGTCGGACAAACAACCCGCGGGACGGAGCGATGCTAAATGGTGGGCTACTAAACGAGTTTGTCGATGCTCCGCATTCCGGTGCCGAAACATTAGAACCTGTGCGGGGAAACCCTGTGTCTACCCCGAGACCATCATTGCTGTCGCTGTTAAGATTGGCTGGTGCCGAGGGGAGTGYTTCCGCTATTGGGGAGCTCCTGATATACCTCGGGAGGTATGATGTATTTAAACAATTGTATGATGAAAGGTCCTGCCACATTGTATACTGTATGAACGRTCTACYCGAAGAGTTCGTTAAAGTGTCTTGTTTKTTGCTAGGAGACTTCTGGCTAATATCTGAAATGTTTTTTCAAAATTCGGAAGTAGTGAGCCGGATGCTCGGCCGGGAGGAGACCCTAGACTATATTGAACCCAGCCTACAAAAGGGGTGGAATTCTGAAAGTGAACTCCTTCCTTCGGCCGACTCTCAATTCTGCCTAAAGGTCGATGATTCCGGCCTTGCCTCAGAGCCAGACCTGTTCGGTGAAGGATTTGAAGTTGATTCCACCAATTCAGAAGGCGGCGAATCAGATGAAGAGATATGGAAATCCGTTGATGGCGGAGAACACCCGCTAGATCACAAGGCATTTGATGAGGTTGCGCGGCTGGATGAGAATGACGAAATGTTTTCCCATAGTTTAGAAATGGCTGGCTGGGAGCCTGGTCTGACGGGGAGCCMGGTTTCATCCCCTGAGTCTCTCCCCCAAACAGGCTGTTTAGAGAGTGAGAGTACAGATCGSGAATCTGACTCAGACTCGCCTAATACGGAAATCGGGGAAACCTCTGAAGACAGCAGCTGCAGTGATGAAAGCCTAGGATGGCCTGACGATGAGGACGTCGCACCCGTCTACTGGCCCCTTGATAARGGAAATGACATTCCGAAGGATACCGAGGACCCCGGTGGGGGAAAGTTACCAGACACAACCGATGATGCAGAGCCAGCGTTTTCCCTTATAAGGCCAGAACTCTGCATCATCTGCCTCAGCCAGCCGAGATCGGGCTGTATAGTCCATAACAGAATCGGGCACCTGGTGTGCTGCTTCACCTGTGCCTGGAAGTTGAAGAGAATGAGGCGTCCGTGCCCAATCTGCAGGTTGCCCATTGAAATGATTGTATTTACCTTCTGTTGAAATCGATGAGTTCGTTTATATTCCTACTTGTTATTGGAATTTTGAATTCCCTAGAGGCTTATAATTGCAACGTGTTGCTCGTTGAGTGCCTGTTGCAAGATATGAGTGCCCTTTCTCAAAATTCATCTCAAGGAACTGAGTTCTGAAAATTGTCGCCCGTGTAAATAACTATACAATCGAACGCAGTGACGTCCTGGCTGTAGCTATAACTGTTACCTACTGATGTTGTATTTTGCGCGTTGAAGTTTCACGGTTATGAAGTTACAATGTATTTTCGTGTTCACCCCTTTAGTTAATGGTTCAGCGTTTAGTTGTTCCCCTTATGTGTCCCTTTCCCTACCGAGCCTGTCTTGGGCAAAGGAAAAAGGGGGATTTGTTGCAGCATATTTTGATATGCCCCCCTCCCCGTGGGTGCCCAAGACAGGCTCCCCCTCCCCCGCCCCGCCTGTCCCTGATCTGCTGCCCCAGATACAAGGCCATGATTGGCCAGGTTTTCCCGCCGTGAGTAAGGAAGGCTCCCGGCGGTGAACATTCTGGAATCCTCTTACCCCTCCTAGCCCCCTCCTCACCTGTGCACCCGCGCCTGCCTGTCACCCTCCGTCTCCTCCCCCCAACCTATCCCAGCTTGGGAGAATTCCCTTAGCCAATCCTTGTGCATCACCCCACCTTCCCTGGACCAATCATTTCCCCTGTTCTATTTCCATTTGTTATAAAAGAGTTGTACCCCCCCTCAATAAACGGTTCCTGCATTTCTCGCATGTTTCGTGTGGTGTGGTTATTCCCCTTTGTGTGGTGTGATTGCGAGTGTGTGAGGCGGGARCCCCCCTCTTGTRTACCCCTCCCTGCCGACGCCCTGACCCGTGCCCGTTCCTGTCGCCCCGTTGGATCCCTGGGACGGTCGAGCGGCGATCTTTTGTGGCGCGCTTCCCCCAGCTCGTGCTCTACAGTGCTAGCGGGTAAATATTTGGGGTAGCTCTGGGAGTGAAGCGCCGCTACACACGATTAAATGCCTCTGTGACATGAGCATTTCCTTTCATTTTTTTTCTGTATTTTCCTACTTGAACCTCTGTAAACTCAACTCAGTTTATCTTGATTGTAAAATGAAAGTGTTTCCCTAATGGAGTTGAACTGTGGTAATTATAATATCAGATAGTGTAATTATAGTTTAGTTAAAAAAAAAAAGCTCAGTTCAGTATTGGTAGATTTGATATACACTGGCTTCCGCACAGAGATTGAAGTGAAAGTCATATCACAAAAGTGCAATCAATATGATACATGGTATATATCTCCTCTTCTTTTTCCTTCATTTTGAGTACTTATTACTGACTGGGTTAGTGCTGAGAGAAACATCAGTTTTCCACAGATGCTTCAATAGTATGAGATTAAGTGTTTCTCATGGGTCAAGGCATTTTCACCCTCAAGACCTGCTTGAGCACTTGCACGGCTCAAAATATTCTTGAAGGAACAGTTTAAAAATTGCAAATCTATCACATGGAAGTGTCTCCTGGATCATCAATTTGAATATTTATGTTTTAACTTTGTTTATAATAAAAATTTAATTTACAATTATGCTGCATATTATATGAATAAATGATAATGTTTAAACATGATTGAAATGAAGAAAAATCATACCTACTAGAAATGTTTTTTCTGAGCTTTTTCCTTTTTTGAAGTTTCTGGAAACTTCAAAATCTTACCTTTCTATTTGAGTTAATAATTAAAAACACAGTTTGATATGCTGAAATGGGAGGTAAAAAAAGACTATTAGCTAGTGCAGTACTAATGGTTACTTTTAGATTCTACTGTTTCTTTTCTTTAACTTCTACCCAGAGTTTGACTGTCTCTGATATGCAGCAATAGGAAGATATGAGAATAACCATGATGTCTCTACGAGCAACTAAATTTTCCAATTCCACAAAAAAGTATCATAATAGTCTGCATACATTCTTAAAGTCTTATATCATTTTGTTTCAATTAGGTTATAAATAATATACCTCTGTATCTCTTTTGGGCCTGGTGAAAAAATCTCAGTTATGAAATGTAAGATTAACCAAGTTGTTAATGATATCAGAAAGTACTCATATTTTTGCTAACTGCTGGAATAGATTTTTTGATATTTACCTGAACTGCTTTTCCCACTTACCCAGTCTGAATTTTTGTAAACTTAGAAACCTTCTTCACAATACAATTAGCTTAATTTTAAAATTAATAGAATGGCGAATAATGCTAAGATGTTCCCCAGCTGCTGTGCAACAGAGGCTGCGCCAAGTCAGAGTAAATGCACAGTATTTCAGCTTCTTCTTTTGCTCTCATTTGGCTCTATTTTCAAAGATTCTCTGAGAAAGAGAACTTTGGGTAATTATTTAGAAAGCTGTTTTTATTTATTTTTATTTTTTTTGGAGTTCCTGAAAATTAAATCCATATTGCAACGATCTAAATGATTGCCCAAAATATGGAACAGTGCTGATTCTGGGCCTATTTTTAATATGTTTTATACTTTCCATAAATTATATGCTGCTGAGGAGAAACAAAAACAAGCATTGCAGATTTCCTGCTGACATGGTAAGACAAGTTTAATAACTGAAACAAAATATACACATTTGTTAAAGCTAGTAACTTGGTCCCAGACTATCCTATGAAGTATCAGTGAGGCATACAGACAGCTCCCCAATGGTATGTTCTCTGAACTGCATAAGCTCAGCTCACATGAAAAACAGACTTTTAGTTTGCTCCTTCAGATGGAGCTCAAGGAGCAAAGACAGGGCTATCTCCCAAAAGACTCAGTCCCTGATCGCATGGGCTCCACTGAAACAAAATATAGACTTTTTCATGTTGCTCTTTCTTCTGCTTGAGACAGAAAGATTTTCTCAATGTTGAAACTTAACACAGAATGAGGTCAAGCAAAAGAAAAATGGCCAAGAAAACACAAAACAAAACAAAACAACAGAAAAACCTTAATAAACCTAAATAATAGCTTCCAGCAAGCAAAGAAAAAAAGATATTGCATAGGTTTCAAAAATATCTTGTGTTTTGTTACTAAATATTATCAAATTTATCTACTCATAGTAAAGTGTGCATCTGAATGCACAAAGTTTTATCTAATATTTATTATTGAATTAGATGAATTTTGTCCTGTTCTTTCTTTGTCAGTAACCTATAGAAATGACTGAAATCAAATTTCTTGTAATAATAGGAGACAAACAATCAGAATATCCAAAGGCTGGGAGACCAATGTCTGTCTGAAGGAATGGTTTTCTGTAAATTCCAAAATATTTCCTTTAGGTATGCCTTTGTTTGTTTGTTTGTTTTGTGAAACTTAAAGACATCTCTCCACTAGAAAACATGTAGAAATACACTGTCAGCCACGACTTGTGTTTCAGGTTACCTGAATATAACTGAAAGTGCCATAGAAGAACTTGGATAACAGATTTCAATCCTGTCATGGTTAGGATGGGTACTTCTGTATTGTATTCACCAGATTCATCAGATACCAAAAATGCCAAAGACTTGGCAGGTTCATGATGAGGTGGGAGGTTCAGATTCAGGCATTTCAATTCTATCTCAGTTCCAAGCTGTTTCCAAGCTGTTGGACTTGCTGTTTAGATGTTTAGATAACCAAAAACATTAGATCTATAAGTTTAGGTTTTCCAAATGTAGAATGAATGTTTAAGAAATGGTCTCTTCCTTCAAAGTACAAAAATTAGCTTTTTGCATGTCTTATGCCAAATTTATTGGATCTCTACTGCATTAAAAACTGCTATAGGAGTCACCAATTACTTGGACAATGTTTTTACCAGCTAGAGTACAGCTCATACTCTCCCAGATTTTGATGATGTCAATCTATTTCTTTTTCTGATGTGCATGAGGTCATTAAGTTGTGGTAAGATTAAATCAAATGATAATACAAAATACTAAAATGGCTGATAGGGCTGCAAGTAAGTAGGTTTGTATGGTCTGTCTAGAGAGAGTTCAGAATTCAGTTCAGATTAGGACAAATTTTAGTTTTAATGAGCCAGAGACCAGGTACACTCATGAATCAGGTCCTAATATTATTAATAATTGATATTACACATCCATGTACAGGTCTCAGCTGGTAAGACAGTTTCTCTGTGCACTGTAACTACATATTCCATGAGACACTAATCCTAGCATTACAGTTCAATTGGCAGACGGATAAAGGCTAGGAGAAGAGGAGAGTTAAAAAAGGCAGAAAGAGGCTTATATAGATCACATTATAAGGACAGAAACAGCAACTTTTTTGGGTCTCTGCCATGTGAGGTTCAAACTGAGTGTGGATGCTTTTGTCACACATCAGCACAAGCAGGAATAGATCCCCTCCTGCCTCAACCACAAATTGTGTTTGGCTCATGAAATATCAGACAGCTTCAAACATACAAAGCCACGGCTTCTTTAATTTTCTCCCCCTTCCTCAGCTAACTCCCAAATAGTATACTGGCTTTTTCCAGTAAGAATATGTGACCTATCCTCTAAAACAAAGCAGGCAGAACAAAAATACTTTTACAGCATAAAGAGAAGACAAAGCAAGTACTTTCTTTAGCTCATCTTCCTTCTGTCTTTTTCTCTTACATACTCTCCTGTTAGGGAGAGTTAAAGAGCAGTACGGAGGACAAGGTGTCTCTGTGTATGCCCCACTGCTTTATACTCCCTGTAGATCCATCCAGCCCGGCCTACGATCCAAACAATCTAAACAATTTTACCCCACTGAAGAAACTGTTGTGAAGTCATAAATCATACCTGCTGCCTTCTGGAGTCAGAGTTTTGCTGCTGACTTCTGTAGAAAATGGATCTGGAGTGGAAAAGGATGATTTAGTACACAACATAGTAAATAGCTTTTAACCAGATATTTTGTAATTTAATAAAGTGCCTGTGCTATATTTCTAGGTTGATGAGGGCAAACCCTGTTAGGATTGAATTTTTAATTAAAATTGTTATTGCCTCTTTCCCCTTTTGGTGTCAAATATATCACTTACATTTTCAACATAATTTCCTTTAATATCTAAACAAATGTTCTACTTAATGAAAGCATTTAAATAACTTTTTAATGAAAAAGTGAAATACAATATAAACGGTTGAGTCTAATTTTCTTGAGTTTTAAGACACATGTGGAACATATTATGAACTAAGGAAAATATTTAGAACCTCATGTGCTGTAAATTACAACCCTACGTGTATATGCAACTTTTAATTAATTTTCTTAGTTTTTCTTGCCATAAACTTAATAGCGGCATGAAAATGAAAAAAAAAAAAGTAGTTGCCTTGCTAGAGAGGGAATTATCCATCTCCATTTTCAGATGTTTAACAAAAACTCTATAGTCAACAGTAATAATTGAAGAAAATATTTCAAAGATATTGAGTTGAAATCCTGTTCAGGTTTTATCTAAAGCCTTTTTTCTAAGAACATATTTAGAAATCTATTTGTTCTTACTGTCCCGAAGAAAAATAGCAAAAAAATCTATCTATCCCATTGCATTTTTTATGTTAAAAACTCATATTTAAGAAATATTGCTACAGTGATTAGCATAATATATTGTCTACCAAAACAGCCATATTAAACCATAAGATATGGTTTAGATGCTTAAATGACTTAGATACCAAGTCATAATTAGACTAAGCTCAGTCTTTCTTCCCTCTGTTCAGAAATTCTACCACAGCAGGAACCCACATTAACTCAAGAAGAATTTTTAAAGCTAGCCTTCTATATATGTTTCATTTCTGAAAAGGTAAAGTTTTTTATTTTGGTTTCCTTTTTCCCTAATCAATGTCATACCTTCAAGACTGAATTATTTTAATAGCTCTTTTATCTCTAATAACAGATAACAAGTAGAGTCCCTTCAGAATTTCATAGCAAACTCATTTTATTGTTTACGGCATAAAAATGAGTTCACAAAAGAATATCAAAGAATATTTTTTCGCTAGAGAATATATAGTGTACAAATATTTCTAATAAGCTATATAGTAAATAAATTCTTTGTATAGTATAAATTAAAATCTATATATTCAGCTATGCTAATGTTTACTATCTGTGCATTTCACCCAGCTTTTCTGATTCAATTCACAAAAGCATCATGATTCCAGATGAACTGCAGTGCAAACAAGTTCATCTTGAACACTGCAATATCATCTGGAGACCAATTCAGTTGACCTTTGCGTGATAATACTGAGACCAGAATTTCTGTTTCTTTTGACTGCGTGATAAAGATGTGAGCAGTCGAGAATCTCATTGCCATAAAGAGGTATCCTCTGGGCATACACAGGAGCTGTTTGAGTAAGGAATATTGTTATCAAGAGCACACAACCCTCTTAAAACAGCTGAGTGTTTTATTGACTTTTAACAGAACGTCATGTACCAATTGAAGAAAACGTTTTTCCATCCCTGTGAATCCTAAACATCTCCTACCTATAGGTTTGTATGCAGGTAAGCAGTTTGCTTACCTCACCTACAGATCGTCACAAAGTGCCACCATTTCTCAAAGTTTTTGTGCCTTTACTTTAGAAATTATCTGTGCTGGGTCAGTCTGAACTCCACATTGAAGTAGCCTTTGGTACAAGCTGTTCACGGGATGGTTTGAGTCCGTCTCATTTTCAACACACAGCTGTACTAAACTGAATAGTAAGGGGTTTTAGGGAACTGATCTCTGTGCAGATGGTAACTCATGTTCTAAGAATACGAATGCTTTAGAAAGGGTAAAAAATTGAGCTCTGAAGTTACAGACCTCTTTATCTAGTATGTAAAACTACAAAATAAATGTTGAAGATAAGAATCAGTAAATGACAAGCCGAACAAAAAGCAAACATGGTTTTAGTACATGTAGGTTGTGACATTTATCTGATACCTTTATTTGAAAAAAAAGTCACGAATATTTCTTTGATAAGGATTTGCTAGACCAGGAAAACCTGGTAAACTTAGGAAGAGAACAAACTAAAGTAGAGATAACAATAGGTCACATAAAAAAAGGGATATATCAGACTCAAAGGTAGTTACTTTAAAAAGTTACTGAAGAATCAGTAGGAGAATCTAAATTAAATATTCACATTCCAGACTTTGGTAGAAAATAAAGCTTTCTAATTCTATTGATTATACAAAGTAGAGTATTGTCAACATTGATAAAGGAAAAAGATTACTGGGTGGAGGGGGAAGAAGTGGGTGAGGAAGAGTGACTTTGAGAACTGGAATAAAAAAATGGCATGAGATGTCATAGCAAAGTGCAAGGTCATGCTTTTAAGGACTAATAACAATTTTTTTTTTCCTTCACTTGGGAAGTCATTAGTTGGAAATGTCAGAGGAACAGCAAGACCTAGGTGTATTAGTCAATTACAAGATTACTATGAACCATCACTGTGAAGCAGCCATGAAAATGTCAAAAGCAATCCTAGGATTTTTCAGGCAAGGTATTTCAGAAAGAAATATGGAAGTATTAATGTCATTGGAGCAGGCACTCCTAATATATCAACTGGAATGCTGCATAAAATACAGGTCAATCATGTTCAAGGGTGATAAACTGAATCTCAGGTACATTTCTACTGAATGTTAAACCTGAGCTCACAGGCAGAAAGACTACTTAGCACCCCCATGAAGTCCCCAGTCTGGCACTGGTATCAGTAGCTGGTATCAGCTAGAAAGTATTACTCAGAGTACCTTCCTCCTCTTTTCCCTTTATGGAGAGCAGGTTCTGGTGCAAGCTAATGGCAGCGTTGTTAACTGCAGCTGCTATTCAGACTGTACTGGATGAGCATGACCTTGAATGGGAGAAGAGCTACAAGGATGATCACAGTAGTACAGTATTATCTTGCAAGAAGAGCCTAAAAGGTCCCCCTAATTAACCTAAAAGGGTTGATTAACCTAGAAAACTCAGTGCTGAGATGGAAACTTTAAATCAATTCAGCAAGCTAACTGAGGGTAGTGTTCCATTTTTATATATATATATATACACACACATATATGTAAAATGAATGAAATTAATATATTTAGTGCAGAAATTAGAAGGCATTTTAAGATCGTCAGAGGAGTGAGGCACTCATGCTTTAAATCTGATGCCAGTGTTGATGCAAAATTAGACCCTACCATTTTCAAACCCTCTTTTCAAAGACACAAGGCTGCCTTCTAATTTTGTATTGCAGAGTTTGACATTTATAAAACTTCCAGTTATATAGAAGACTAAATGAAATATGGTTAAGAACTGCATTTTCAAACTGGAGTTGGCTATATCACACTGTATAACAGCTGGCATTAAAATGTCACCATTGGTTTTCTTTATTTAGTGTCTTCTTCCAGCCGTAAGTCTGCTCACATGCCCACACAAAACAGGTAAAGGTGACTGTGAAATACCAAACTTATTTTAGGTTTTGTCTTTGCATGTGTTATTTAAAAAAAATACTGACTCCTCTTGGAAGGAATCTACAGTTTGTAAATATGACATTACAATACAAGAAGACATTTGGATTCTTCTGGAAAAAATATCCTGCTACCAAAAACATCTGCAAGGCTGAAGAATGCTAATACTACACTATAAGGCTAAACTTCACCACAACATAGGCATTGCCCAATGAAAATAACTGGGATTTGTGCCAATATGTTTCAAGAAGAAATTAATTCAAATTGCTTATTATTTACTAACAGCAGCTGTTAAATTCTGAATAATTTGCAGCACCTTAAATTAAATTTTCAAGGTCTCAAGTGAGATGTCTATGAACTGAACTGATCATTTTGCATTGCCTAAATATATAGACAGCAATAATTAATCTCCCAAGACTCTGTTCTTGAGTCCATAATATTCATATATTTTTCTGTTCCTCCAAAGTTTTCAGCAAGAACTTGGAAGTAACTTCAGTCTTATAGATGGCACCGATAGACACCAACATCCTGTTTGATATTCCTATATATTTATGGCTGTATGAAGTTCAGAAAAGTCACTTTTGGAATAAAAAATAACCGAATTTCCAATATGCTTCACTTTGGCAAGGGGTTGGGAATGGAAATAATGTTTTTTTCTTTGCAGACTCTGGATTTCTTGAGGAAAATGAGGAAATATTTACTTTTCTTATAGGTTTCAAACAAACTCTTCTTCTTAAGTACTATTGCTGTCATATAAAATGAAAACATTAGAGCTTGAAGAACTACAACATGCTCAGCTGTGACTTCTAAGGCAAGTCCTCATAGTAGACAGGCAAAATTAGCTGATAAAAGAGTCTTACGGCAGTTTTTAAGAAGCATGAAGTGAATTAAAAAAACGTGATTTTCCTAAAGCTGGTTGCATGAGCACACTTAGCTCACAGCTCACGGTGGAACTTGTAGCTTTATTAGCTTCATGACCTGCCCTTGATAGGCCTAAAAAAAGAGTGATTATACACATAAGCACTGTTTTAATGCGAGATTGTATTCTTCGTTAGTGAAGGTGTGTAATTACCAAGAACCCTTTCATCAATGATTCACATCAAAGCACTTAACACTAAGAGTTTCCATATTCCATTCCTGGCTCTTTGGTTTTGTTTGGAACTCTTCCACAATTATTATCCCTTCATTTTCTACCTATTAGCAATAACTTTACAGTTGATACTAGGAGCAAGGGTAACAAGTTTTCTACTAGAAAAGTGAAGTTAGGTTGTTCTACTTTCTCATTGGTTTTCGCTTACTGTTTAAATTCCAGAAGGATTGAGGGCTGTAATAAACAATTTACATTGTGTAATTAGATTTAGAATTTGCTATGGGAATATTATATGACAGACGATGAAAATGCTTTTAATAGTTTACTTTATTCTACTGTAGCAAAATAGAAAGTTATTCAGAAACTTCACAAATGTGTTCCACACAGTCTTATGTTTTCTTATATTTAATCTCAAAGTGATTAAACAGCAATAGCAGTGAAAACTTCTCTACTATATGTGATCTCTGTACTTTGTTTTACTTTATATAACATCTTGGGGTCATTAAGTAATAGGCCATGTCTAAGGTAGAATTATTTATTTTTACAGTAAAATTACTATATTTAAAAATACTCATTGAGATTTTGGCTCAAAACAGTTCTTCACGAGACATGCCAAAATATTTTTTTCCTCCTCTCAGTCAATCATTTTGAATGAAAAAAAATGTTTATGTAGCCCCTCATTTTGCTCCATTGTCTACTAAGAAACCAAATTAATAGACTGAACGAAAAAGCTCCATTTTTAAACAATGCAATCAGAGCAACATGTTTTAGTGTAGTAAAGGCTTGGAAGAGAAGACAGTTGAGAGAACTGCACCAAAACAAACAGTACCTCCACCAAAGACTAAGGTTTTATCAAGGTAAAATGAGGATAAAAATAGAATAAAACCAAACTTGCAAATAACTAATTAAAAACTACATGGCTTGTTTTAGTTATGAGTGTGATTGTCTTTGCCAAAATTACTGTTTTAATATCAGATGTGCAAAACAAGTAGGATTTCTTCCTGAAGTATACTCTTAATGGTTAATTTCATTTGAGTTCAGATAAGCTTCAGCCAGCCACTTTGGAAGATTTCTATTAAATGTCATGCATAATTACACAAAACTTCTAAAAATTTATAATCATCATACTTTTGGATGCTTTCAAGATTCTGGAGAACCTCTCAAGCATTACAAGGCTGCTACTCAGCTTTCCTGTTAAGCAGCCAGCTGCCTTGGAATTCAATTAAAAAATGTTTTTCATTCATTTTCCAAGTAATCAATTTAAACTTAAAAATATTGAATTGACTATAAAGAAATGGGGCTGCTACATTCCATAATAATACACAGTAATCTGGCATGGCCCGTAATGAAATTTGGGTTTCTTAAATGACATGCTCTAAAGTTTTGAGTTCAGAATAAGTTGTTGGATTTTCTTTTTCTTCTATAGGATTAAGAAAACCAGTGCGATTATTGCAAAACAAATTACTGTTTTCAAAAAAAAGTCAAACACTGAAGCAATATCATCATAGGAGTTTCTCTCAATGGTTTCCTGCCAGTCAAAACTTTTCATCTGTCTAAACTGTACAACTACCAGTACCTCAGGTACTGGTTAACACTCAGTTAATAAGTCATACGAATGAATCCCACTTACACGTCTGAATAAAAGGTGGTCAAGTTGCATTTTTAGTGAAGTGTAAGATTTGATGTTAGAAAGGGGCTCCACAAAAGTTTAAATATTGCTCTAGAAGGCAGAAAATAATATTTTGTCTCAGAATAGATCATCAGTTCCCAATAGATTAGTTCTATGTTAATGTTAACTAGACAGTTAATATGTTTTTGGACATTAGGTGTAACAACATCTTAATAAAATTAGGAATAAAAAAGTCTTAAAATGTGGATTAAGAGGTTTTTACCACAGTAAAACTCAGTTTCTATTCAATATAAATGAGCATATATACACCTCTAAATCAACATTTCTTTAATGACAGAATGTCTAAAGATATTAGGTTTACATAAAAAGTAAATCATAGCTATGTAGATATATTGTAAACGGTAAAGAGAATGTCTAGGATAATATATAGTTTGAACAGTTTACTGGGATTTGAACAAAGGAGAAGAGATAACAGTGTCCTTTATTTCTTTCTGTATGTCTCTATAGTATTGCTCATACTGAAATTTATTTTAATAAACCATAATTTTACATTTTATGTTTATATTGCTACTTTTATGGCTTCAAGAGGTTTTTTTTTAAAAAAAAAAAGGTTCCGGTGTAATTTACTTACTAGGTAATGTAACTGTGAGTGCCTCATCTTTAGCCTTTCTTCTCCATTTTACCTTTTTGTGGTCTGCTATACACTTCATCCATGTCCTGCCTTATTATGAGTTAGAAGCATAAAATCTCAGTACTTAGATTTTCATACTAGCTAGATTAAAAAAAAAAAAAAAAAAAGTCAGATTTGGAATCTTCCAGTTAAGGTGTTAATCATAGACAGTAGCAAACAACATTTTCTTACATGTTAAAGAGTCAAGTGTGCAAAGCTATGCAAAGGTATGCAAAGCTATGTTTAATCGAAAGTGCACTGAGTGCCTAAAGATGAAGCATGAAACCAGAGCTGAGATGCAGGTTGGAGGTAGATCTGACATCTCAGCTTTTTATTTGAGGGATCTGGTTGCGCTCTCTGCTGCTGCCACCTAAAATCATCCTGAAGCCCATGTCAGAATGTTTTCCCATGTTTTCCCTTATCTCAGGCTATATGTGCAATTTTGCTTAATCCACTTCCCCCATGTTTGTCTGCCTCAATTACTGTCACTTTGAGCTGCTCTGTGGTGATGTGTGCCACAGAGAGGATCGTGGGGAAAGGAGAAACTATGATGTGGCACTTGTGTATTAAGCACTTCAGCTTGAAATCCAGGGGGTCGTCAGCTTCCAAGCTCTAAAAATATCAGTTCAGCATCAGTTCTCCTTTCTGCTTCATCAGGATGCGTTCCCTGATTTCAAGGATATAGCCAAGCAAGATTTGGTTATAATACATTACCTGGTACATAGCACACCATACATCCATATCAGAGCAGTCCGAACCAGGTTAGTGAAGTGCTCACAGTGTTTTCACTGTCCCATGGCTGGTACTTTCTGTCTCCCAGTTGCTCACTCACTGTTACACTCCTTTTACACTCTCAGATGCAGATCTTCCCTGAATTTGGGTGAAAATTATGGCAATTTGTGGCCTGATTCTGACAATGAAAGGTGCCACAACCTCTGAGCAGCTGTTACAAGAGAATGTATATTTCTTTCAGCTAATAACAAGTTTTTCCAGAAGAAAAAATATCTTTAGAAAATGTTTCATGACTAACAGGAAAGACCCATGTCAAAAACAGTCTTAAAAGCCCTCTTACCTCCAGTAGAGAAAGTAGGGTATTTAAACACCTCTTTACACACTTTTGTTTCGCACCCTAGAATTTTCCAAGCAGCCTACTCCAGATGACTCATTTCTCATTCTTTACCAGCTTATTTAGAGAGGAATATCAGTAAATAAATGCAGTGCCTTCCAAAGCCTGATGTCATGCAATGATATGCAATGCGGAATCACAGTATGTCACTTTCTTGTATAATCTTACTCTACATAACTGCGAACACACTCCCTGATGTCAGTTACAACGTACGGCGGACTACACTTCCCTTTGAACATCTGCTGACAACTAAAATACTGAATGGAAGCAGAAAGCACTTAGTGTTGTGGGTTAGAGCTAGTCAAACAAATCAAATGCAAATTAAATATTTCTTGTAATTGCATCTCCTTTCAATATTCTAATTCGTGTGTGTGGAAGGGGGGGATTCATTTAGAGTAACGCTCTTTTTTTTTTTTTTTTTAAACAAAACATTCTCCTTCCTGAAGTGGTTTCCAAATCACTTAAGTGTCATTCAGATAGAGATGTCAAAAAGCTTCTGACAACTTCATTTATGATAAATATTTCACCCTTTTCCTGAACCTTTGACTTTCTACATAATTACAGAGAAGAGGATGTTGCTTTAGTATTATGGTAGAGGCAGTTCATCAACAGGGCAAGAGAATAAAAACTTTCTTCAAATCTTAATCTCTAAAACTGACTCCTAACAGCTTCAGAAGTATCCTGAAAAGGGACCAAGAGCTGCAATCTTCTTTCAGCATAATCAGATGATCCTCTGCCACAATTTGCCTTTGGACATTTTGCATATAAAGTGAGTCATTCCTACCTGGTGTGCTGTTTAACACTACATCAAACATAGAGCTCTCTACCAAAAAAGAAATGTGTGTGGAAGGCACAGAGGAAAGGATAAAATCTGAAGAAATGCGTAGACCTTACTAGAACAAAAACGTTTATAAAATATCAACATCAATCTTTTTTCATTATTATGATCTCAAATCACACATGCAAAGTTCTTCATAACTGATACAGCTAAGATGAATCCTGCTATTTGCAGATTTAGCAAGCAAAAATAGTAATTTCTTTGAATCTTGCCTAGTGATATCAGTTCCAACACACACAAAAAACCTGAACCCAAATCTCTACAAAATGTCCTGATACTCCCAGAATTAATCTGTAAACAGTCTCAGGTTTCTAGTATATGTGAAGGTACAGAGCTTCATGTGAACAAGCACAGGATTTGAGTATTTTTGCAAAATGTGAGATCTAGCAATAAATTTCAAGAGAGTATACCTAGATAGATATGAAATGTTAGACAAAAAAGTTGCAATCTTAAAAAGAGCTCTGAAATAGATTCCATTAGAGATTTCTGCAGTTAACTACTTCAGCTTGCTGTATTCTTTCCTCTTCATTTGCTTCATTATTGTTGTTCCTTATTACCTAAACATTTGCAAGTAAAAATTAGGGTGCTTTAAACTCTTTTATACAGCCAGACATGAGTATGAAATAATAGTAATAAAAATTCTCACATTTGCACAGCTGAAGGTTATCTTACAATCTGAGTTTTCTGCAACTGTACAATCATGGCAGCAGTATTCAAGTAGGATCATATTTAAGTGCGATCAGTGACCTGTGTTGTCTATGAACCCTCCGGTGCAGCCATATTTCTTAAACCTTTTGTGCCATTTAATCTGCCTGATCTCTTTTGCAAAGATTTCCCCTGACAGACCGGCAACAAAAGAAACAATGGCCTTTCCCTAAATAAAAAAATAATGCAGCTTTGGGCGGTCTGCCTTTACAAGCGCCAACAACATTTCTTTCAAAGGCACCTGCTGTTGCACATCAACCTCAGCCTGCAAAGGACAGCAGCACTGACAGCATCCTTTTTTTCTGCTGTGTGAAATCAGAGTCGTGGGTTGTATACAGATGGCTTTAATTTACGGCATGCAAACAAGCCTGGGTTTCTTAACCTTCAAAATCATGACTTGTAAACATTACCAAAGAGGATAAGGGGAAGCAAACCATTTCAAAAGGAATGAGTTCAGAAAAGGTCTGCTTTAAAAACATTTTATACCTTTTCAGTGTCTGTAACCGACGCTGAAGTTGCAGGTTAGTCTCACAGGTACAAAAATCATGCATTATTAGTCATTAGCATCTTTGTTTCTTTAATGTTTATCAGAGACCATTGAGTTTGCCTTTACATAGAGATGAACCTAATGTGATGGTCAGAGAGGAAAAGTGCCATCACAGTACCGCTTTTTAACAGTGCCAATTCCCACAACAGCGGCTCTGAAAAGAGAAACTTGGTGAAAACATGAGGATTCACCACTGCTGTGCTGGCAGAGTCAGAATTATTCCTAGAGCTTTCAAAACTTTTCAAGATTTTTTAAAGGCTTTCTTTTAAACTTTTAAGATATTTTTTCATAGTGGAATATTCTCTTCTTCCTTTTCTTTTTTTCTTGTGTTTTCTAGAGAAAAACATACAAATAAAAATAGAGGTTTTCATTGCAAAGCTACAAACTTTAAAGAAAACTAACTCACAGGCTCATAGCTCCGCATAGCTCAGCAGGATTATAAATAGACAAAAATACATATGCTGAACTATGGGGTTTTCTTTTCTTTTTTTTTTTTTCTTTCTTTCTTTCTTTCTATAAATTCTAGGGCTAATTCTGAGACATACATTCAATCTTTAAGAGCAAGCACCTAAATCAGAATGCTTCACTGACCTGGTGACTTGAAAGGAATGGGAATTTTAAAGGACTCTTTTCTTTTCTTTGATGAAAGGAACAAATAATTACAAGTCAGTTACTATTCACAGAAATTCAAGTTATATCACTTAACTTCGTATACACACGATAGTTTACAGTAACAGAGAAGTAATAGTGAAACACATTTGTCAGTTTAAAATGTTGACATTCAGACTGTGTATCTATGTATACAATACAGCAGATAAAATTATTTACCTTGGATTTCCTCTTCATACTTTCAAGCGCAATATAAGGAAGATTTTGCTCTGGTATATCTTTATCTTCAAAAGATTAAAGAATGACTTTGGCCTGCATTCCAATGTCCTCTGAAAAAAAAAAAAAAAAGAAAAAAAAAGAAAAAAAGGTTACTTTTATTCCTTTTTTCTTTTATTTATTAATAAATTATTTAATATTAGGTAGAAGGAGCATTCTTGTATTGGTAATGTTATCATTTTTAAAATTGACAGAAAAAAATAGTAACAAAATGGAAAATGATGTATAGACTGATTCAGTGTTTAGAATGCTCTTATATCTTCAAAATCTGAAATATAAATCTTCAAATTACTCATTACTCATCATTACTCAGTAATGGATCATTTTGCTATATCAAAGAACAATTAACTTCATTAAAAATTCAGAAAAATGTCTAATTTTATTCAGAAACATATCTAACATTAATTAAATTTCTCACTTGAGAAAAAAAAATATATTCAAGTATGAGCTTAAGTGTTTTCTTACATACTTACATTTCACTGAATTCATTGAAATGTAAGCAGGTGCTTTCCTAAGCAGAAATATTATCTTGGGTACTGAAGATGCTTTTCCAAAAGAATGACACGTAATTAACTAACATTTTCTGGGTCAGGCTTCTATAAAACATAAAAAAAGTTTAAAAAGAGAAAAGGTCTGTTCATTTATTTTTAAGTCATGTCTGTATTTCCTAGGGAATACCAGACAAAATTAGAACATTCATTTACTAGTTGCAATCTGAACTTCACAGCTCAAGATCATCTGAGCAAGTCAGAAAAAAAAAAAAAGCATTTCCTTGCTAGCAAAGCCTAGATATTAGCTCAACATCGTATTTGCCAACAGAGATAGCAGACAGTAGAAAAAAATAAATTGTTACATACTGGGAATTTGTTACAGTAATTTTTTCCATGTAATCTCTAATTTTTTTCATATTCACTTCAACTTCAGTTAGACCTCTTTATACTCTGTATCCCCATTCCACCAAATTTTTATATAAGTATTTTCTTCCTGGTCTTACAGACAAATTCAATTTATAAGCATGATATTTATTTAAGGTACTACGTTGAGCAGACCCCAAAGATTACAATTTTTCTACTTCATCTCAAAAAATATAGTACTCACTGACCACAGCCACATCATTAAAATTGACCAACAGCAAGAAAGGCTCACTTGCATAGTTAGCAAGCTTTTTCCTGCTATTAAGTATTTTTAGAGGAAATGCTTCCTTCTGCCTAGTAAGATATTTCACCAACCTCAGCATGTAATATCTTTATAAAATATAAGCTGTACGTCTCGGAAACTTGTATAGATGACAATCTACAAACATGTAATAGAGTCAAAACACAAGATTCTTAGTCAGTTCTGCTAGTAATCAAACAACTTTTGAACAGCAATAGGTGGGGACTTGTGGAGCACTGTGGTCATAAGCAAGACTGCTTTCACTACTAACTGGAATGATGAATAAAACTCCACTCCTTAATCTATTTTTTATTTTAACTCCTATGCCAGCACGCATTTGAATACATTTATTTTCTTACACAACAGGCAAGTTAACCCCAAAATTCCATTACCATAAAGAAAAGATGGTGTTCTAATAATATATGATTTTGATTTTGGAGACCTGGTATGGCATTTCTCTACCATTCTCTGTTTGTTACTTTGCCTTTGTCATATGAGCAGACTTGCTGGGGAGTTACACGATAAACAAGAATACTGAACTGATCTTCACTAAGAGAAAACTTTTTTACTTCTTTTGTTTTTTTATGGTCTATTAATCCATCTCATTGCCTACCCTGTGAAGGGTTACATTAGCAGAGCAACTGAACTCTTTAGGCTGCCTTGATCTTGATAGCGGCAGAAATGTCTGTCAAACCATAGTCTGAATGACATGTTCACTGTCCTCACCATTTTACTTTAATATATGTTAAAGTATATATTAAGGTATATATTGTGTAAAATAAGACAGATAAGATGTGAACTGCTGTACAAGCTATGGGCCAAATTCTTTCTTGATCTATGTTTACAGTTTGATTTCATTTATATTAGGAGGGACACAAGCCACAGTAGAATTTGCTCTCAGGTCACTTCTGACTTACTCAAATTTTGTGTGTTAACTCTGCATCCCTTCATTTCTATGGACTATAAACACTTAGTCATTTGTACCAAGCCTGAAGGTTACACTGAGCACAGCATAGTGTAATTTTATCCCGCGCTAAACAAGAGGATTCTGAAAAGAAGCACAGATCAGAAGAAAAAAAAACAAACAAAAAAAAATGGAGAAACAAACTAAGCAAAAGAACTATAATAGCTTTGTAAAGGACTTTTAAAACATTGTAAACTAATGACATTACTGTCATGCTCTGGCAATGTAATTTGACCTGGAGAGTATCTAGGAACTAGGATGCTTGAACTGACTCAAAGTTTTTCTTTAACTAGGTAACATGATTGATTCCATGTATAATAGTATTTGGCTAAGCCTAGAGGATAAAATAGAACTGGAAATATGATTAATGACATAAATCATAAAGTTTGCCATCTCTTCTAGTATTTAACATTGATAATATGATTTTCAACTCAAATTTGTAATACTTGGAGTGATCCAACATTTTGTTGTATTTAGTTGATGAGAACTGGCAAGAGCAAAAAAAAAATCAGAATAGTTAAGTTCATATCTTTAGTGTAAAATATATTCCTTTTTGTTATAAAACGTACTTGGAGCACTTCAGAGTGTTTAGGCAGGACTCGATACTATACAAGACTCTAAAGCTGCATGTGAACTGGTAGCAAAACATCATTTATAAAACCTGATATAGCTGTGTGACAGGATAATTTATTAGTAGGCTAAGAACTCTACCATATTTTTGCTCTAGCATTACAAGTTTTTCATTTGGACAACCAACTGCTGTGATGGAAAGCATATCTTGCACATTTTGTTCTTCAGTTACTCAAGAACTGGTTTGGAACTGCAGAAGACCACAAGAACACTTTTTTGGTCCATGCTCTATCACAAAACCCCTTGTTCTTTTTTTCCTGCATGAGCAGTGCAGTAGTCAGAAGACTAAGAGGTCTTCTACTGAGAAGACTTTACTAGTACGCTATTTTTAAAAATTACCAACATATACGTACACCTCGGACATGCTATTTAACATTTTGGAAACAGCAGTGTTCAAGAATGTCAGTAGCCCACAGGTGTAAAGTCTCTAAGGACTTTTCAGAAGCTTTTGCTATCCAGCCTTTTTCTCATCACCGTCTTTGTGCTAGATGCTACTCACTCAGATGCTGGCAGAGCAACTTGTGCACATATTTAGCAGCTCATTTCAGAGAAAACGAGATGATTTAGTTTTAAAGTCTTAAACTACAGATCTTTTCATCTGAAGCAAGTTTGCAAGTGATCGTAAGAGGAACTTAGCCAGAGAATCCAAGCAGAGACTGTGCCAAGCACCTGGCTAAATTATGTTTAAGTTAGATGCAGGGATCTTCCCAGAAGGAGCAGAAACAAGCTTCTCTGCAAATTCATTTCTTTTCGACTAGCTCACCTCCCTTCAATTGACATGGAAAGAGAGGCCTTGGAGTCTGCAAAGAAGTCTGTGTCAGGCCACCAGCGGTTCTTTCCACGAATGAATACACACACACACACACACACACAAAAAAAAAAAAAAAAAAAAAAAAAAGAGAGAGAGAGATTAATTTGAAATCCTTCTTGCTGTATTGAAACTGGAACAATAAACGTCATCTTTAAGAAGCAGCTGTTTAATGATGATGATCACTAAAAGGCCCATAGACTGCAGAATGTAAGAATTCTTTTTAGCTCAGCTTGGTACAGAGCATCACTTTCATGAAAGGAAAAAGGCTGAAAACTACAAAAAGTACTACAGTGAGAGGCGATATGGCCAGATATATATGCATCCCTGGAAAGAACATTATTGATTTTTATAGTGTTTGTTCTGTAGGGATTTTTGATTCAGTCCTGGCAGATATTCAAAATCTGCATTTAAACAGATTTTTTTCCTTAAATGATGATCCTGATCCATTTTCTCAATGTCAGAAAATAAAAGTGTATTCTTAATGAAAAAGGCACTCTAGATATAAAATATTTAAAAGCTTAATGCTAGAATACTTACTGGTTAAAAAAATGGGGCAGGGGTGCAGAGGACACAACATTTGTTTTGTATACCAGTGCCAACAAGAAATTCATCCAAGATGAGAGGTAGAATAAGCACTCTGCCACCATCCATCAGGACCACATATTTTTATTGAAGATGATGTTTGAAAATTATTGATGACTTGAGGTGCAGACACTATTTTGAGCTTCCAGATTCCAGTTCATATGATGAAAATGTCACCACAAAGATGTCTCTCCATTGATTTCCACCGTTCCTTCTTGTGCTCCCCTTTCCTCAGAAACTATTTAGCTGTTAGTGGGTCTTGCTGTATGTCATGTACTAAACAACTGACAAAGCCAGGTGGCTAGAAGTGCAGAACTTCATTGTTAAAAATAATCTCGCTTCTCTCCAAATGTTTATATACTGCAAAGACTTCTCTAAATGCTTCCTTGGTGTTGAGTTTGTTTTATGCTAAAAGAAAGAAAAGTTTTGCTAAAACAAAACTTTCCTGCCTCACATCCCTCCCTTCTTTCTGCATACACTCTTCATATATTTAGTATGCAAGCTACAATAATTTTGTTCGTTTGTTCATGAATTTGGTTTTTACAGTAAGAGTTTCTTAACTTAAAAGCATATCAGATTTGTCCAGATTTTTCATACTCATCCAGTTATAGCAACAAATCGTGCACCTGGGGAGGAATAACCCTAGACATGCCTACAGGCTGGGGACCGACCTCCTGGAGAGCAGCCCCGCAGAGAGGGACCTGGGCGTCATGGTGGACGACAAGTTGACCATGAGGCAGCAGTGTGCCCTCGTGGCCAAGAAGGCCAATGGGATCCTGGGGTGCATTAAGCAGAGCGTCTCCAGCAGGTCGAGGGAGGTGATTCTGCCCCTCTACTCAGCCCTGGTGAGGCCGCACCTCGAGTACTGTGTGCAGTTCTGGGCTCCCCAGTGCAGGAGGGATGTGGAGCTGCTAGAGAGAGTCCAGCGCAGGGCCACAAAGATGATTAGGGGCCTGGAACATCTGCCCTATGAGCAAAGGCTGAGAGAGCTGGGCCTCTTCAGCCTGGAGAAGAGAAGACTGAGAGGGGATCTGATCAATGTATATAAATATCTCAAGACAGGGAGTGAGGAGGAGGGGGCTGGCCTCTTCTCAGTGGTGGCCAGTGATAGAACTAGGGGAAATGGCCACAAATTGAGGCACCAAAAGTTCCACAGGAACTTGAGGAAGAATTTCTTAACGGTGAGGGTGACAGAGCACTGGAACAGGCTGTCCAGAGAGGTGGTGGAGTCTCCTTCTCTGGAGATCTTCAAAACCCGCCTGGACTTCACCCTGTGCCACATGCTCTAGGGGACCCTGCGTGTGCAGGGGGGTTGGACTAGATGACCTCTACAGGTCCCTTCCAACCCTAGCCATTCTATGATTCTATGATTCTATGAAATCACACTATAGGTATTCCAAACCCTTGAATTAAACTAGATTAAATAAACCAAAACCACTCATCTGGTGGAAGAGATAGTAAGATAAGGACCAGGAGCAACAAGGGTGCTATAAGCGCAACTGCTCATAGAGAGGCAACAGAGGTAGGGAATCTCCACTGCAGAGCAGCAGTCACTGCCTGGTCACCTTTACAGGTTCCCATGCACAACTCCTCCTTCATCCTTCCTTGTCTCCATCATCCTATGCACCCCTGCAACAGGAAGGACAGTGCCAGGCATTCATTCTTTCCTTCTCTCCCTACTTCCTTCCCTCCTTCCTCTCATCTCTTGCACTATAGAGCAACCCCCAAATACACCTTGTTTAAACTGCTCCTGTGTCATCCACATCACATCAGTGAAGGGATTACACATTACTTCTGAAAAAGGAAAAGAGAAAAAAAAAGAAAACTTCACATCTCCCTAATTCTCCAGTAGTCTCCTAATTCCCACTCCAGAGCCTCTGCTTCCTTCTCTGTTTTGTTAACTCCGAACCCCCTGGAGTTAAAAAGGCCCTACTGGTCTGAAAATCCCCTCCCTTGTCCTTACCAGAACCTGCTCTATCATTTCTGCCAAATTTGATTTTATACCTACTCTTGAAAGGCTTGAGCTGCCTCTTTGGGGACCTACAATGGACAAAAGGCTTTAAATCCTGGTTTAATGGCAGAAGTAGCCACTCTGCTGCCACCACCACCTATCCTCACTGCATCCTGCGATGGGCCATATTACCATTTTACTAATTTCCTGCTCAAACATTCCCATAGGTAGGAGCTCATATCTCATTTCCCTTAATTCTAGAGCCCTACATACACATTTCTGTGTATCTGAGAAAGGGAGAATAAATTATGCCATGCTGGAATAGCAAGAAAACGGTCTAACACTTCATCAAAACCAAGCCCACTTCTGCGCAAACTCATTCTTACTTTTAAGGGTTTCAAGTGAACACCCTCTGAGGTTTTTGCCTGCTAGGAAGGCAAAAGACACGCAAGGAGCCAGCTGCATTCTTTATGCTGAATTCTACTCAAAACGGAAGATGGGGAAGTGACACAGCAAGCTGAAAAGAAGAAAAAGAATTCCCACAAGATAGCAGTGCCATGTTTCCAGCTCATGATTTCAAATCCACCTCGCAATGAAACTTGTCCCTTTGAAAAAAAATATTTATATTTAAACACATTCATTGCACTGAAACAAGTTTCAGCCTGAAACACACTGCAGCATTCCACTCAAGTGCTCTGTAAGTCCATCTAGACGGTAAAAATGTTGTTAATAACAGCAGTAGCAGCAACTACTTAAGACTTAACATTGTACCTTGCTTCATGGTATGCACATTTACACAATTTTATATATTTTGGAAAATATTTGCCATCACATGCCTAATATCATAACTGGACATCAGGCACAGTTCTACAGTTTTGCACATAAATAGCTTACTTAAATCTATATTTAAGTCAGTTTACAAAAATGAGTGCAAACCTATGTACCACCAGTTTTAGATCAGCTTACAGACCACTTCAAGAAATCAAAAGAGATTTCAATTAGACTTAAAATTGTTATTTATTTTACTAGGTATTAGACACTGATTTATTTCATGTCTTATGAGAAATCTCACTGGTGACTAACACTGAGTAAAGACCTCTTTAGAAAAAATTACACAGGGGTATTTCATTTTTTTTGCATTATTAGCATCTTAATCATGTCCAAATGCATTCTATTTTATGCACTTACCCACAGATTTTAATTAAAAACTGTGTGGGGGACTGAGGTAAAGTTATGTGCAGACATGGCCTTGTCTGTATTGACATCTTTTTTTCTTGGTTACGGACTCAAGGTTTGCCTCCAGTTAAAACCAATACATTGACAGATATTCAACTACAAAATTTAACAATAGAACTAAAAATCTTCTTATTCCACAAGAACACGACACTACTAAATTATACACTTCTTTCCCCAAAAGACTTTTAGTTGTAATGAAATGGTCATGACAAGTATTTTTTATGGCATGTTGTACAGAACACTTTCTTAAGCCTGACAGCAAGCTGCGGTCATTTGATTTTCCATGAGCGCCCCACTGGACTGTATCACAGTGGGAGACAGAACCTAAGTTGCTCTGTGTCTCTTTGCCAGACAGCATGGACAAGGTGCTCTTCCTCACTGGACAGTGACAGACGCAGGAGCAGCAGATTTCCCTTCCAGCATGGGGCAGCTTGAATATAGGACAGCTTGAATCAAGGATGCCTGGAGCAGTCCCTTAAGTCATTAAAAAAGAAATAGAAAAACAAACTAAGAAATTTCAGTAGATCAAATAATGAAATGTTCCTTAAACAGATTGATGAGGATGCAAGCAATAGGTAACATTTTTATTGGTAGTACTGGAGCAAAGCCTAGGAGACACAGACATAAGGACACTGTGATAGCCCATGTAAATGAAATAAAAAGACTGGTTATTTTTGCAAGGAGCTTAGAATTTATATTCCACACAAATAACAGTGCTTTCTGAGAAATAGATTTGAAAATATATGCGCTAATCAGTGAGTTTAATTCAAACATGGAAAGAAGGATATGTCTCTGTAAAATAGTTCTGGAATTCCCTAAATTATCTCCTGAAGAAATGTTATGAATAAAAAACAGTCATATCAAGAATGTAAGCCTGATAGCATCAAAAATGTGGGGAAGGAAGGATACAGAAATGACAGAGAAGTATTAAGAAAATTACAGGCTGAAGTGTTATCAAAGGATACTCTTGAATTTTATTTAGCAACATTTTTTTTTTTTTTCCATTGCTAAGGAGCTTCGATGAGTGGACTTACTGTACCATTTCACTGGTGCTTTGGGCAGTACACCTAAGGTAGGAAATTTTGCCATACTTGCACAGCAGTAAATGGTTGGAGTCGCCTAATTAGTTAAATCACAGGGATGCAGTAGCCTCAAGGATTAAAGTGCCTGTGAGTCTTTGTAGAACACAAAGCCAAGAGGCACTGCTTTTATTCTAAGATAATAAAGTCCCAAAACGAGTGTTCAGTCTCCCAGCTGAAAGTTCCTCCTTGAGCTGAAACGTTGGTGGCAAGGAAGTCTAGATAAGTTCAAAATCTCAAACATTATTTGGTTATAGTCATGTGAGGAGACTACAAGGTGTTCTGGGGGCACTGCAGCAGCCCTGTTCATGCTGTTCCTTGGAAGGTTAAGATATGGTAAGGGAATATAGCTATTGGCTTTGCTGTCTGTATTCTCTCTTTTTTTTCTACTTTTTTTCTACTTTTTCTACTTCTTTTCTACTTTCTTTTTTTTTTCTACTTTACTTGTATTTTCTCTGTGTGATTTGAGTACTCTTAAAACAATTTACTCTTGCAAAACAATATAGAAAAAAACAAGGAGATTAAAGTTATTTTTTGGCTCACATCTTACTGGGAAACGGTCTATCCTGGACAATAACCTACTTTGCAATAGACAGAACTCATATCTTGCCAATAGCAGAAAAGAATAAATAAACAAACACATCTGTCCTCATCAGAGAACTCTACATTTTGTCATTAAAAAAGCCTGAATTGAGGCTTTTTGGAAATTTCATTTTAGTCATTCATCGGTAATAATCTAGAATGCCATGAAGTAGCTCTCCCATGAATGAAACCATTCTCTGATTAATCTTGCATCTATTTGCATGACTGTACCTATTCGTACCTATACGACGACTGTACCTATACTGTTGTTGATAACCCAAAGGGTTATCCATTTTTCTGGGCACCTTAGGATCATTATCTGACAGACCAGCATTTCAAAACATGTTCTCTTCCTCCTGGCAGCACAAAACAGAAAGAAAAACATCCAGCAAGCACACTTTGATACTTGCATTAAAGACTCACCAAAATCGTGCTTAATAGGAAACAAATCTTTATGCTTTTTAATCTTTTGGTCTTAAACAAGCATAATTGAACTCTTCTGCCTGGAATACAAACAGACCATGTTTTACCTCAGTAAGCAGACACGATTACTGCTGCTCTGTCGAAGCTCTGTTACTTAACTGTCTTGGGCTTTCAAATCAAATTATGCATCCTCTCCCTTCACTGCACTGAAAGACAATAAAATAAACAAGGCAGCATCAAAATATACTCTCATTTCTCTACCCATTGGTTGAAAAAGAGAGTGGATAAATCCCCTCTGGACCCTTTGTATTAGATAAAGCAAGCTAACAGAGAGAGAAGTGATCACTTTATAGCATAGATGAACTTCTTGCAGGAAGTTTGATAAATTGACATCATTCCAGGCAATTTGAGGTAATACAATCTTCATGTCTGAACAGTGTAATTACTAGATATGTTTCCAGCATTCAGGTATGCTATGTATCAATCACCATGAATAGTTGTAGCAGGATCAGTAACCATTTGTTTCACAGAGAGAAAAAAAAGGAGGGGGGGGGAAGCTAAGTGGTAATTTAAGGCTCTTTTAGTGTTAAGGACGATAAAACGTGATCGCTACACCTGCCACTTCAGTTTGAGGCCCTGAAAAAAAGGCTTGATGCAACCGAGATGGCCTCAGCAGGGAGAGGTGCCAGGTACATGGCGGCGCTGCAGCAGCACCTACCCTCGTTTCTGCAGTGAATTTGCAGCGCCCTTGATGCACTCACTGTATCTCTCCAGCAGGATATGTGGGCGTTCGCCTAGTGACGTGCGGTGAAGTGATAGTGTCTCATTTCTGAGGGAGGTGGCATGAAAAGAAGAGCACAGAGGCACTCACCCAAACGAATGCATGGTGTGCGCAACGCCATCACCTGAGTGCAGGAAGGTCCTGCTTGTCACCTGTTCTGGACTGAGAAGTTGGCCCTGCCTATCCGATGCAGCTATAATAAGTGAAAGCAGCTAGGATGTTGGGTGTCCACTCCCCTCAGCCACAGGAAATGTTTGCCTCACTGACATGCCAGATTAGTTCCCAGGAACAGGTTTTCAAATATCTTGTCCTGTTCAATTCTGTATGGGGGCCTTGAGGTTAATTTTCAAGCTACATCTAAAGTCACATTTTTTTTTTCCCTTACAATGGGAAAAGCGGCAAGAACGTCCACTACAACTAAACTAACTGACTTTTATTTATTTATAATGTCGAGTAAGAAGCAAGCGAACAACTGCTTCATATGGTCCATACAGAACTTATTTGTAGGAACATGAATCACTGGGACAGGTCTGATCATTACCATCATTTGCCAGGAATAGGGCCAGGAATTGAGTGGTCTAAAAATATGGTCTGGATGGAGCTTCAGGTTTTTAAATCCTCAACAAATCGATCAGGTCTAAGGCTCTTAGTTCTTCTCACTGTAAATTCAGAAAGACCACTTTATCCAAGCCTGATACTTTCTGCAAACTCAGTTTGGAGATAGGCCAGAGCATCTCTGTAGTTTAAACAAAATTTTGCTTTTCAGAATGAATCACTTCTGAAGATAAACGTACACCATTTGAGAGTGTTTGGTAAAATTATGACAGGTCTTTTCTCTGTGTGTTGCTATAAATAGAAAGTCATTTAGAGCACAAACAAACCATAAATCCATGTCTTGAAACACATGTCCTATCTCTGCATCAAAGACAAAAATGTAGCTAAGATGAGCAAAATCTGGTCTGGGTTTAGATTCAAATTCCAAGGTCTATCATACAGATCTTTTGTTCTGAATATTACAAAACTGAGATCCAATGTTCAAGTTAAAATATTCTGAAACCTGTATCTATGAACAATGCAACCTTTAGATTTCAAACAACAAAACAACACTACTGAATTCAGGATTAATGACACAAATCTTGCACCACAAAACAATGTATAAGCCTCTCCATACAACCACAGCATCTGGAATGGATGCCCTTTCTTATTGTTTCTTTTCATAACAGGCCTCACTGGGATGATTTTGACATCTGCAGATCCACAGCTGAGCAAAAGCAAGAAGGTTTTATACTGTACAAAAGATATTATTTTAAAACAAACCTATCTAAAAGAAGACCTACTCAATAAACTGATATTGTAGGTATCACTACGCAGAGTATATTAGCCGAAAAAAAAAAAGAAAAAGTCACTTCTGCTTTATTCCAATCTTGAATTTATTCTCTCAATGGAGTTTCTTTATCCTGGTCATTCTAAGACAGTAATGAAGATGAAGTCTGTGGGCATGCTTTAAGGAACGTGACAGGAGCTTCCACTAAAAAATTAGCTGGCAAACAAATTTGGCTACATGATTAGGGATGTAACTAACAATGATTCAGTTAAACTTTCACCTAGACATTATTAGAAAGTGAATTATTCAAAGAAAAAAGTAAGAGTAGTTGGAAAGAAGATTCCAGGAAAGAAAAAGTGTCTATGGTTTCAAATATTTATAGAGCTGCATGCTAATCTATTGCTGGCTTCATGCAGACAGCACATTTTTCAAAACTTTGATAAAGTATTTTCCATGCGGCTTCACATAGGTGTATAGGGAAGTAACTTTAAAATATTTGCCAGGAATATAAAGAAACTTAATAGAAACATTGCTGTAAGAAGTATAAATATGCTAGACAGTTCAACAGAATTATTGCTTGTCTATGCACAAGTCAGAAAAACAAATTTCAGAATTTGGGGCAGAGTGAGAATTTTTCTTCACATTTTCTGTATACTAACCACACTGTGCAAACTATACTGCTACACATACAGTGTTTTACCTTTGTACAGTTAGCTGACAAACAGGATGAGATTATGGTGTCCAAACACCTTAAGAATAATTTTCCAGCATATTTTTAAGATGACTTGGGAGATTTTGGGGATGACAGTCTTTTCCTTGAGAAAGAATTAACTTATGAACCAGAAATAACAGAGTTTTCCCATTATTAAGGATTGCCTTTCCAATATTAAACTGTTTTCCTCCCTAATTTTAGTAATCATCTCCTGTTTCTCTTGTAATACAGCACTAGGAATTAACAAATAAAACCTAAGAACCAGATTTAAAATTAATGGGGTATTATTTTTGATCTAATAAAAAACCCAAATAAAAAGCTCTGCTGAAGTGATCTGCTAAATAAATAACTAAAAAAAACACTGTGAAAGGATGACTTGTGTGATATGTATAACCACAGCTATGTTAATACCACAAAGAAAACAGGCATCTATAAGTTTAGAAACAGATTTCAGATTTGGGTACACTGTAATATAATGGTTTGATATTTCTAATTTTCAAAAACATTGAAAGATGTACATTTTTTTTTTCAGAAAATATACATCATATATATTCAGTTATGGTGAGCTCATTCTTATGTTAAGGGCAAAAAACGTGTTAGCATAGTGACTAATAATAAATTGACTGAATAATACCATAAAAGTGTCTACACAAAGATGATTAACTGAGGCAAACATTATTCAGAATAATCTCTTATTATCAGCACAGCATAAAAGATTAAGCAGCCAACCTAACCCGTGCATATCATTGCAAGGTAGGGCACACGAGAATTTTCCCTCTTTTATCCTCAGTTTGAAAACAGGCAGATGAGAAGAGATGATCTAATTTTCCAAAGACGCACGAAGAACGGCTGCAATTATCTGCAGAAACACCTGGAGAATGCAAATGAGCGGCAGCAGCATCGCTCCTGGGCTGCAATTTTTAGCACAGGGCGTAACAACTAAATGTTACTAGGGCAATGGGGTCATCATTCCTCCTCTGCAGAGCTTGGAAGCCAAGCTTATGCTGTCACACCGCATGGACCGTTTTGCCGGCAGCCCTGGTAGGCCCCATGGCACATGGACTCTTGCCCTGTCCTAATAGCTTAACTTACCTCCTCTGCAAGAGAGGAGCCACACGGACACACGGGCCATCCGTCAAGCTGCAGGCACCCTCAGGATCTCTCCAAGAATCGCCTGCCACTCGCAGTGCGATCAAAAGGCAAGCGTACGGAAGCCCAATTAGAGCACATAGCAATTATCGGAAAGCCTTTGGAAATATAACTTCAAAAGTAAATCACCTAATGTTGGAATGAACACTGAGTGTAGCAGCTGTTACTCCCCACGTTATTACTAAACCCTTTTAGCATGAAGAGTTTATCAAGACCAATGACATAAGATTTACTGCTTGGCTTTAATAAACATTTTGAAGATTGAAGGAATTATGAGGGGGATATTTTTGTGTCTACAAGCATCAACACCAACTGGAAAATATCTTGCTTTTCATATAGTTCTACACAGTTAATAAAAACATATATATAATATATATACACACACACTATATATATGGCTATTTAATTTCTGGTAGGAGAAAGAATTAAAGAAAAAGAAAGTTAAAAACATTTTTAATAGTTCTGCTCTGGCTGTAGCTGGCTATGTTCCTTCCTTCTTTTTCCTATCTTAATTCATATATAATACCCTCTCCCCAATATTTATATAGTAACAAGTCATCATCTGATACCTGCTTTTATCTCACCTTGAATTTCTTTACTGAGGAAGAAATAAACTATCAGTAAATTACAGTAAACAGTTTATAAAAAAGAAAAATTCTTAAATATCTATGGTAGTCCCAACTGGCTATTATTTTAAACCATTTTCAAGCCTTCCAATGAATATTTGTCATTCATAACCTTATATAATTAGAAGTTTGACGCACACTCAAACTTGAGGAATTATTTTTACTTACCAAAATTTCCATCTTTGAATACTAAATTAGATAACTTACTAAATGAAAATTCCCAGAGTCTTAGCAAACAAAGAGGGAAGGGAAGGGAAGGGAAGGGAAGGGAAGGGAAGGGAAGGGAAGGGAAGGGAAGGGAAGGGAAGAGGGGAGAGGGAAGAGGGGAGAGGGAAGAGGGGAGAGGGGAGAGGGGAGAGAGGAGAGAGGAGAGGGAGGGAGGGAGGGAGGGAGGGAGGAAGAATATAGGTTCTCTAGTGGATTAGTGGATCTGCATATAAAATCTGCCCAAGTATTCTTCAGAGGAAATGGTTGCAGAGTAATTAATTTTACTTTCTGTGGCTGCAAAGAGAACTTTTCTTCTCATAACAGCTCTAAACCCAGAAAGTCTTTAGAACATCAGTAGACCACAGTTTTTATTTTGATTAAACTTTTAAACTCATATTGCTTGGAGCTCACTAACGGTAGGACTTGTGAAACACATATGTATGTAAAATTAAAGCAGTGTAGTTTGTTTGGAGGCAAAATAGCATTAAAATGTAAAATGATGAAAGAACACGTGTTTTTTTTTTTTTTTCCCTTCAACAGATCATACTCACTTATTTTAATGCATATATACATCCTTAAATCAATTGCTAAAATGCTCAAAAATATGTAATTATGTTGTTCAGAGTGTTAAGCAATTATTGTCATTTTTAAGGCTTTGCTACTGTATCATGCCTAAGGCAAATACTCTCTGTGCTCATGAATATTGGAAAGAGCAAGTTATACATTCATAATCTGAACATAAACATCTTTTAAGCTGTCTGTAGCTTTGGTGTTTTTCATGGTAGTAGCATGTATTTTAATTTGAGACTGCTGGTTTTATTTGCCACTTTCCAACTTCCTGTCTATACAGTGCTTCTTCAGGCAATAATTTATCCACCTAGTACTTTACAAGTTAATAAAGGAATGGAAGATGACAAGGACACTGTATGTCCAGAGTTGTTTGCTTTCAATGATGTAGCTACAGTGGATATTCTGTCTTGCCCTTCAGAAAGGCACATAGTACACATCTTGTCTCCATTCTCTATTAAAAGGAAGGCTAACAGAATTTAGTGCAGGGATCCAAAATTCTTCAATACCGTGACAGCAATTTAAGTTTGTCTAACAGGTGTAATATTAGACAAACCTTTCCAAGTGAATGCTACTCTAAGCACAAATAACAAACCATAAAGTTTTAATTGAAGATAGTTGCATTATACCCTTCCAGAGGAAAACAATGGTGATCTTTTCTCAAGTGAATTAACTCTTACAGATGTAAGATTAACAGATTACAGATTAACTCTTAGCCCAATCCTTCAGTATGGACCTGCCCTGTTGCTTAAGGTTCAGTGCTAAGCCAAACATGTTGCAGTCCTTCTTTTGTCCTTACTGAAGAAATGATATTCAATATTAATCGTTGACAGAAAAGGGAGGAGGAAAGGAAAGAGGGAAGGATGGAAGGTAGAAACAAACCACACAGAACTAGCTACTTTCTGCATTCAACGGATATGATTTTCTTAAGAGTCAAAGCAGAGTACCTGTCAGAAATTTTCTAGAGGAAGCTCCACAAAGACTCAAACACTTCTGATTTGGAGCCTCTGTTTTGTGTCTTATTTGAGAAAATTATACAGTTAGATTAAAGCTAGTTTTAAATTCTAGCTTTCTCTCATGTATCTTCCCAGGTGAAGAAATAAGAAGAAATCAATAACTCTGGGGTTCTCCAGATATTTTTTCTGTGCACTTCATAAGAAGTCAGACCCCATGCCACTTCAGCCTCAGTGTGGAAAAATAGATGCAGGCATTTCCCGTGAATATAATATAGTCTCTACTAATGCTTTGGTTAAAGAGAGTTTATTACAAAGCAAACAGCTGTGTGCTATCATCCATGTGAGTTTCAGGGGACCTAAGAACTGCTTTACATTAACAAGTTTCTCAATATATCATTCATGAGGTACTTCCTTCCATCTACTCTGGCATGAAATTCTTTAAACTTAAAGAGCACTTATGCCTGAGAGACTCATCTCTAGCAAATCAAGGATCAGATACAGTACAAAACACTTGGAAATTTATGGGAACCTCAATGATTTATAATAAATTCACAGTTAGATTTTATACTGCACATAAAAAAGCACTCCCTGACCTTAGAAGAGCTCAAGAGTTTAAGCTGTCAGTGACATGATGTCATCTTAGTATTTTTATCCAACAGTGCCAAACACACAATGAAACAAAAAACCCACAAGCCATCTGTATCATATGATATGACCTGGTGACTTGAAGCATTTAAAGATTGAATGGTTACTATAGCCACTAAAGCAAAGTACAATTTGAAGTAAAACTGTCTAATAGAATTTGAGTATCTATAAATTCATCACTTTTACTATATACACACAAAGTGGTAGAAAAGGGGCATAGTGGGGATGGGGGACTTAGATTGTAGTAAATTCTTGTTCAAGCTCATGAAAGTAAACATTAAAAAGAAAGGAAAGAATAAGCATTTTTTTTTTTTTTAGGACATATTGGTCATTAAAAACAGAACAAGACAAAATACAATTAAATTAAATTTAAATAAATTGTGTGAGTCAACCAAGACACTGTGAAAGTGAAAGTAAGTGATAAAAAACTGAGGCTTGGTAAGTAGCATTTTCATGAATCTGATCAATGAAAAAGTTCATAGATGAATGGATATTCAGAATTCAATTCTCACTTAACCCAGTAAGTATTGGACAAAAACTAATTTCCCTAAATCTTAATGAAGATCCTCAATAGTAAGGCTGAGGGGATGCAAAGGAAGAGTGCTCGTTAATTCCTACATCCATTTCTTACAGTGAAAACTACAGCATGACTATCTCACTAGAATGACAACTTATTACAGGAATACTATAAAATCATTCTTTGCTATTATGAAGACAAAAACTATAAATGTAGTGAAAATTGTCTCTGGATGCCATGCACTTCTTTACTTAATACAATTTTACATTGTTTTTAGTGTGGATATCTTAACCAAAAAACCCTGCCACATATATACTTTTAGGTTTAATTATTTTTCTCTTGCAAACCTACAGTGCTTTTCTTTTCTTTTTTCTGGATTAAAATAGTAGGGTTAGCATATATTGGTTAGACAGAATATAATAGCCCAGAAGAGATAGAGAAATTAAATGACAATGGATAATTCTTGGAATTTGTCAAAGTAAACGATGAAAAAAGATCACAAATATCTCCTGCATCCTATAAAGGAAATAATTAGTTTGAAGCCTGACTTTGGTTTTGCCTGAACAGTAATTCTGTGATTAATTCTTGTGATTAAAAGGGACCTAATCATTAAATTTACAACACTCTGCCTAAAATTTATGAGTTCAAAATTGGACTTAAAATGTAAGAGAAAGGAGGTATAACCTTATACTTAAGGAAAATGCACCTGATAACTTGTAGAACAAGCACTGAGAAGTGTAATTCAGAAACTGTATTTTATATATTTGAAAGACTGTTCTTCCTCACCATCTTTTTTTTTTTTTTTTTTGTACAGCCAAGCTTGCTATCCCATATCCAGTACTTCTTGGTGGCTCTTTCTTCCGTTTACTGATCAGTATCTTCCAATACCCTGTCTTAATTCCCTATTAGAAGGAAGATTCACAGAATTTACAGTGTGGTGATCCAAAAGTTGAATTATACATAGTGTGTACCTCCAAAAATTATCTGAAAGACTCAGCAAGCAAAAATATCTATTTATTTGACATTTGGACTTATCCACTTCTTACCATACTGATAGTCTGCCTTACATTATTTTTAACAAAACTGGCTTATTTTCTGAGTTTGATGAAATGTATATATGCAGTGTCCTACACACTTGAACCTTTCACAGAAGAAAATGGGTCTTGAAATATTGCTTCATTCTTCCGCCCAAAAAATCCAAAACTCAGGAAGAAAACAAAAGGCTACCTTCTTTGAGACTGTATCTTCTGGGATTCAGCTGCTTATTCTCTTATGCACAACTATTTTCAGAGTCAGGGAATGAATCACGCTTTCAGCATAGTAGTCTTCAATTACAGGTTTGCAATTCCTGCTACAGCTAGTAAGAGTCACTTTTATATTTTTGGGTGAAAACTCGGGACAGCATAGGGTCCAACCTACTATAAATGATTTTTTATTTTGATTTACTTTCTTACCCATCTGCTGTAAGATGTCATTGTGAGACACAAGATGATAAAAAATTCATAACGTTTTGATATGAAGAACAAGCACAAGGGAAATGTAAGTAAAAGTAGGAGCATGCATGCAATGAGAAGTGCAAGTTAAACTGAGAAATAACACAATACATTTATGAGAGAGGCCACAATGCCATAGCTTTAAAGTCAGCTTGGAACATGTATCCGAGCAAGGTGGAGTAGTAGAAGAAGCTAATTTAATAGGTGTAACATTAAAGAATTGGTTTAACAATGTTAAAAGAAACAAAGCTAGCTGATTTCAACAGAAGGCTTAGGAAGTAGACGAATGAATTTATTTTATAAGTAAGTACAGTTAATTGATGTATATTTTCAAAGGATTTGTTCCTGTTACATCTTTCAGAGGTAAAAGAGGTCATAAAAGGAAGAAAATGAAACTCTGAGAACATGTTAGGCAACCAGTGTACCTTGGCTTGAAAGGAGACGAATATTTAGATATGCAAAAAATATAAAGAAGTGGCTTAAAAGACATGGATTGGTTAGAGAATAAAAATTGGTGTGGACTAAAATATGCTTGCAAATAAAGAAAACAAATGCTTACTGAGGTATTACTAAATAAAAACTCATATTTAAATGTTGCATTCTCAAATATAGGGGGCTGAACTTCAGAACAGAATTAAAAGCTAACGACATCTATTACCATAATTATTGCTATTGATATAATTACCTGTATGACAATAGTGCCTGAGGTCCCAATTAAAGCTGGTCCTCAATTATGCACAGTATTTATAAATACTTTACAAAAATCACACTCCCAAAACTTTACAAAGCAAAGTTGATAAACGAGGGAAGAATTATGAAGTCTGTTTTTAGTTTAGGGAATGAAGGTAAAGAGGTTAACTGCCTACTTCATGGTGAAAGATGGAATTTAGATACCTACATTACTGAGATGTTGTAGAAGATTTCACTTCAGTTTACAGATGAAAAAACAAAACGGTGTAAAGGGAAAATCATAGAATCATAGAATCATAGAATGGCTAGGKTTGGAAGGGACCTGTAGAGGTCATCTAGTCCAACCCCCCCGCACACGTAGGGTCCCCTAGAGCATGTGGCACAGGGTGATGTCCAGGTGGGTTTTGAAGATCTCCAGAGAAGGAGACCCCACCACCTCTCTGGGCAGCCTGTGCCAATGCTCTGTCTCCCTCACCGTTAAGAAATTCTTTCTCAAGTTCCTGTGGAACTTTTGGCGCTTCAATTTGTGGCCGTTTCCTCTAGTTCTATCACTGGCCACCACTGAGAAGAGGCCAGCCTCCTCCTCCTCACTCCCTGTCTTGAGATATTTATATACATTAATCAGGTCCCCTCTCAGTCTTCTCTTCTCCAGGCTGAACAGGCCCAGCTCTCTCAGTCTTTGCTCATAGGGTAGATGTTCCAGGCCCCTAATCATCTTTGTGGCCCTGCGCTGGACTCTAGCAGCTCCACGTCCCTCCTGCACTGGGGAGCCCAGAACTGCACACAGTACTCGAGGTGCGGCCTCACCAGGGCTGAGGAGAGGGGCAGTTTCACCTCCCTCAACCTGCTGGAGACGCTCCGCTTAATGCACCCCAGCATCCCATTGGCCTTCTTGGCCACGAGGGCACACTGCTGCCTCATGGTCAACTTGTCATCCACCATGACGCCCAGGTCCCTCTCTGCGGGGCTGCTCTCCAGGAGATCAGTCCCCAGCCTGCAGGCATGTCTAGGGTTATTCCTCCCCATGTGCAGGACCCTACACTTGCCCTTGTTGAACTTCATGAGGTTTCTCACCACCCAGTTGTCCAGTCTGTCCAGGTCCCTCTGGATGGCAGCACAGCCCTCAGGGCTATCAGCTATTCCTCCCAGTTTGGTATCATCAGCAAACTTGCTGAGGGAGCACTCCATCCCTTCATCCAGGTCGTTAATGAATAAATTGAACAGGACCGGAGCGAAGACTGACCCCTGGGGGACATCACTAACCACAGGCCTCCAGTTGGACTTGGCACCGCTGATTACCACTCTCTGGGCCCTGTCATTCAGCCAGTTCCTAATCCACCTCACTGTCCACTCATCTAACCCACTCTTCTGGAGCTTGCCCAGGAGGATTCTGTGAGGGACGGTGTCAAAAGCCTTACTGAAGTCCAGATAGATSACATCCACYGCTCTGCCCTCATCTATCCATCTAGTCACCCCATCGTAGAAGGCTATCAGGTTAGTCAAGCATGATCTCTTGCATGAAGTCAAGCATGATCTCAAGCATGAATCAAATGATTCATTCTGATTTGTTTCTCAGACCTTGAACTATCATTCATGAAGTGGCTGGACTTTTCTGATTCACCTCTCAAAGAAAGATCACTAAGAATTCCCCCTTTGATGCTGCTCCTATACACTGAGTGAAGGAAGAAGGGATCAGGTTCCAAGGAGCTCTGTAAGTGGGGAAGTTAAAATCTAGATATTCTGTTTGATAGGCATCATGGGTGCACAAAATGCAAGTTTGCCACAGGACTTTCAGGGAGCCTCCAAAGCTCTAGGGAGACTGTCATTCATCATTCAAACTCTAGGAAAACTTGTCAAGGAACTTTAGCCATAGGATGAGATCTCTAGGAAAGAAGACTTTATTGCAATCTGGACACATTTCAGAAGCCGACAGAATTAACAGAACTAAATTAGCCTTCACTTTTCCTCTATCATGTCAGATAATGCGAAAGAGCTGCATTAATGCAGGTAACAAATAGAAAATACATAGTTTTATTGCACTAATAGTAAGGCACTATTCATATTTTTTTTTTTTCTTCTTTTTGTGTCCAAGGAATTTTAGAGTGCCTATGCTCTTCTTTAAACAACAACACATTTATACTAATATTTAAGTTGAGAGATGAAGTCTCTTTACTGACTGAGCTCCTAGCAGGCACACTGCTGAAGGTTTTTAGGCACCTAATCTATTCAGTGTACCTACTCCTTCTAATTTGACCAGGAGCTGTTTTCGATCCTAAATATATATCCTCACTAAATCCAATACACCTAAAGCTTTACCCTTTTAACAAGTGAAAACTAAAATCAAAAAATCTTAAAAGGAATTATTCACAATGATCAAGGGACAAATTTTATTTTTCCCAGACCTATAAAGTAAGTTCACGAACCAGAATTACATGTCTAAGTGCAAGTTAAAATGAACAAGGTATATATGTCCAGGAGTAACAGTAGTCAGACTCCTAAATAGGGAAATACATATACTAGATAACAAAAATATCAGATACAGACAATCTGCAAAATTGTTTCCTACTTTTAAGTGTGTAGCTGCAGCCCAAATTATGTGCATGTGTGAAAGTGGGATTTACAGCCTAGAATCCCTTCTGCACTTATATGCCTTTGATTATGGAAAATTGGTTCACTCTTCTCTTAAAACCTGTCTGTCAAAGAAGGAGGAGGAGAAAGGAATGTTAAAATAGCCTAGTTATTACAGTAGTTTCTAAGGAAACCGGAGTCAATGCCTTCCTCACGCAAAATGAGCTGAAATTTATACCTCTTACCTCTCAGGGGAGGGTCCCATCTACCACAAATAGTGCTTAGTTTAGTGCTGAGGCATGCACCAGAAATGGCAAGTTCAAGGCGGATGCTCTGTTCATGTACACACCCCCTAATCCCATCACAAAATCCTTTGAGGCTAAAACCCTGTCCTTTTGAGCTAATCGTTTGAAAAAAGCTCTATCTGCTACTGTAGCAACACTCAAATTTCATATAAAAGCAAAGATTAAGACAAGTTTAATGGCACAGAGATACGGCACAAACAGTGGGAGAGGATCACTGAAAAGCTGGGAAAGATGTACACTCCCAGAAAAAAATGTTAGAAACACTGTAGCAGAAATTCAAATTATATTCGGAGAAAGCCATGCAGACCAAAAATGAAATGAAAAAAATACAGGAAAAAAAAACCCCACTAAAACCATGAGAGAGCTTTCCAAACTATAATAAGGCACTCTTGCCAGAAAGCACTGGAAAAGTAGATAAAGATTTTTGTGACCTCCTAGTAAAGATATATACTGATAGAGTTACTGTTTTATTTACAGCTATGAAATAGAAGCTAGAATAAAGTTGCAAAACATAGGGTTTTTTTTTTTTTTTCTGTAGAGATCTTAAATATTCCCTAATCAAACACTAACCTATAGATGGAATGCATAAAGCTAGTTTAAAATAGTTGAAATGAGCTGGTCTAATTTTAAAGAAATGTTTCCTATTACAATTGCTTAACCCCTGTACATAAAGGTGACTAAAATATCACATTTTTAGAGCAGCAGAAAAAAAAACATGTATGCTGAAGCTGAATGAAGCAAAAAATAAATGTTCCAAGACACAGGACATGTAAAGAGCTATGAAGCCAAGAGAGGGCTGGGAGAGTCCTAAAGTGAGTATAGAAAAAAAAGGTAAAGAAAAACATGAGAACAACATAGAATATGAACAAAACCAGGAAACAAGAACCTGCAAATATCAAGGATGATGATGACTACCAGACCTCCATGAGTTTCTGCTGAAGACAATAGCCATACAAGTATCATTGCATATACCTAAGAATATTGCTCCCCAAAATCAAGCAAATGCTAATCAGCTTATAACACAACCCCATGAAAAATGACATATTTGAGTGAAATGTCTGAGTTGATTCCTTGCAGCAGCTTGAGGGAAAAGCTGGGGCTGGATGAGGGGCAGGAAGGAGCTCAGCCTCAACGCATCTGCACAGAGTGCTTGCTACCCATTCTATAAATGATCACAATAAAACTGTTTTTGTTTCCCAAGAGCGGAGTGCAACCCAAAACCTGAAGCACAAATTGCTGCAAGGCAATGAGCATGAAATGGCATTGCATTACTTCAACATAAACAGTGTTGCTATACACCTACCGAAAACCCTCAGTTTAGACTAGAAGCTTTTAAATGTCTTCTATCCCGTTTTCTGCTTCATATCAGTCTCATGTCTGCTCAAATTATGTTTTTACCTCCCACATTTTCTTACATTCCCTGAAAGGCAACCTACTTTAACCTTAGAGGGCCTGCTTAGGTGTACATCTGTTTAATGATTAGGCTCTTATATACAAAACTGGCAGGGACTGTAAAATAGCATCTGTCTGTCACTGAGCAGTAAGCTGTCAGGCCCATAGTAAAGGAAAAATCAATAGGAAGATGTTCTAAGATTAAGAAAATACATTTTTAAGACAGCGAGAAGCATGGTATTCTGTATGTGGTGGCAGATCTGACATTTGCTTGGAATGTTTTGAAATACAACAAAGCGCCTGACAGAAACAGCCAATGTAAAAGACCTTCGGTAATTACAACATGCAAAGCGTGCCTAGAAATTTCTGATTAATAATCACATTAGCGTGTAACATTTTGTTTTCAAAGTTAATTTGCCAGCTTTGTTAGAGCACTTATTGTACATTGTTGAATGTTGATTACTGAGTTAATCCATGCCACAGTAACCTGACATCCAAAACACCCTGACAACGCCAGCACCAATAACTATTAACTAGCTCACACGTGCAGTTTTCTGCAAGAACCAGAAAGGTACAATTCAAGGTCACTGCTATTAGAGTTGCAGAAAATAGAGAAGAAATGACAAAATAATGTCTCAGAAGAGATTCGGGAAATTGGTTATATTCTTAAATGTAAGCAAAGGTTTTACGCAGTAAAACCACATTGAGGTAGTCTGCATTATCAAAGAGTGTACATAGCTTACTATTTGAGTAACTATCCCTGTTATTAACACTTGTTGGTGACTGAGTTACTGAACAGTTACTGTTTAGTTCAACTTTTTTTAATTGGAAAATGTTGGAAAATGTCAGAAGCATAGATTTGCTAGGGAATCACAAACAGCTAGTATCTACCTTTTAAAAAAATTTGATATTTCAAAGCTGAATGGTGCCTTATGACTTTCTCCTTTGTTTCTCTATCATGTTCCGCACCATTCCCTTTACTTCCAGTAAATAAAGGGTTTGTTCGCTCTGAGTAGAATGCACTGAGTACATTTGCCCTGGCAAACAGATAATTATAAGCTAGTTCCATCTAGCTTATAGTTCATAAAATCCCTGACTCTCTGAGTGTCGATGGCACTGGGCTACAGTCCTCTTGACTTTTCAGATACATTGGATACACTGAGAGAGTCTTTTGCACCTGATCCAAAACAACAGGTTATTTTCTGTTTTGCTTAGAAACAAAGAATTAGTAATAGTATTACAATTGTATTGCAGTTTACAACAAGAAACTCCTCATTAAGTATGAATGTTCATTAAAGCAAAAACATCTCTCAATTTTGATCTCATTGTCTCCATCCACCTATTTTACATGCTCTTAAGTTACTGAATAATGGCAACAGATAAGAAATTATTAAACTAGCATAAAGATCTTATATTTGCATATATATTTATAAGCATCTTGCAGAGATGATAATGCTATAATATTTGGAATAAAGATGCTGTTCAGTTTCAGGGCATTTTGAAGGTTTTTTTCAGCTTCACTATTTTCACTTCATTTACAATTAACGTATTTTCTGTGATAAGGAAATAATTATTTCACCCATTTTAGATTTCATTATGAAATAACACTGCAGAGGAACAAATAATAGAAACAAAATGGGTCTACC
Source organism: Eudromia elegans (assembly GCA_003342815.1). NCBI lineage: Eukaryota > Metazoa > Chordata > Aves > Tinamiformes > Tinamidae > Eudromia > Eudromia elegans. Next base: position 2,225,576 of record PTEX01000105.1, read on the forward strand.
AGATTATTAAAGTAAAACAGCAAACCACACACTTTATCTGAACATCTAAAGTTTTAAATTGTTATGAAGGCTAGGGTGAGTGATGAAGCATTTAAGATCACTATAACAAGTACACATTGAGAAATCTGTTTCAAAATGCTATACACTACTATAGAGTATAAAGAAACAAAAATCTATTAACTAGTTATGAGAAAAAAAATGGAGAATTTGGAAAAATAAAAAGGCACAAACCTTGCAAGAAAAAAAAAATCAAATTCCCAATATGACCCCCTCAAAACAGTTAATGCAGAGAAGGCTGGTCAAATGATTGTCATCATAACTCTATTGTTTGCTTATTTTCTGTTTTTCAGTACTGATGATTGAAAGAAAAAAAAAACTTTTTCAGAAACATGATTATTTCAACAAAACATTTATCCAGAAGAGGTGCAAGTTCACAATGGATTTTTTTGGCAAAATGCTCAGCAACAAAAAAATCTAACTTGTCTCTCACGCCCTTCATCTAGGATGTGTGAGAACCAAAGTAAAGTACCTGGTGTGAATAGAATTTAAAAAGTTATTTTTGGACAGACTTCTTTGGCTGATGAAAAAAAAAAAAAAAAACTAAGAAATTCTCCACAGAAGAAGGATAAGTTAAAAAAAAAATCAAATAGTTATGATGTGAAGCTCACTTTTTTTCTACAAAACTAATAGCAAAAATAAGAACTCATATTTGGCTTCCTGATTTTTTTCCCTAGATAGTTATTGGTTAGACCACTCCTGCCGAACAGAAACATATTTAATCTTTTTATCTTATTTACTTTAGACTGAATTCAGACAAAAAATGACTGTTGCATCATCCAGCCTATCCTTCATGCAATATTTTCTAGATAAAACATTTTAACAAAAAGTTATAAAATTGTCTCCAGCTGCCTGCTAAATTATAATACCTCCTCCCCCTCCACTCTACCAAGTTTTCATCCTATGAAATTATTTTACCACATTATATATTATTAGCTATCTAATTTGCTAGAGCTTTGACTTGCAAAGAAAAACATCCAAAGGTACTTTGCTCTTTTCTCATGCACTGGAAGCAGCAGCATTGAGAAAGCACATGCCAGACCTTGCCCACTGCTTCTGTAGCCTACACACTCTCCCTCTTCCCTCTCCCCCTTTTTTTTTCTCCCCTAGCACTTGATAGATAAGGGGTATTGTAAAATTTATGGTTTAGCCTGCCTCTGAAAGCTGTTGCAGTGGTACCTTACAGATTTATGTCCTGCAAGACGTGCACACAGCAGCCTCCCATCCTGCTCCGAGAGGACAAAGCCTAGGAAGTTTTCTGCCATGCCTCTGACCTTCTCTGTCCATTCTCTCTGTGCAAACAATTCATCTTCTTCCAAATGGTCAGCAAGCAAAACTCCATTGAGCCAGTTGACTGGTGTCAAGGATTTCCCTAGCTAGCTACCCCTTTGCTCTTTCCTCAGCGCTGTCAAAGCAGAGAAATGACTATATGGCAGGCTAAAGCTGGTATTTTGTGATGAAGAGTACAAATTGAGCAGGAGGGGAAGAAAAAATGTGCTTGTGTATAGATTCTGGGGAGGGAAAAACCCTGACTGTAATGTACAGCAGGCCAATATAAGCTCTCATTTTTATGTTATGCAAATTAGAGTTTTGCCATATCTACAAATTATACTGTGCCAATGCATTACAATCTTCAAAGTAATTTTATATCTTTGTGGGTCTTGGTAGGTTTTAATATGGGCATAAAACTGTTTTTGCAACAAAATTAGATTACCTTGTTGGTGAAATATGCAGCATATAACAAAGGTAAAAAATGTTTAGAGAAAGCATATTAGTTACATCTGATATAAAAGGTGAATGAATCTAGAGCTAAATCAATTCTCAGCTTAGAGAGTAACGGGCTGAAAGGGTCATCTATTATAATTAGATCGTTATTTCAATAAACCATTTTGATGAGCCATTTTCTAAGGTATATGTGCAAACCTCCTTGCAAATTCTCAATTTTGATCCTTATGTATTAAAAAAAAATTACACAGATGTGTGCATACATGTCCATAAATTTCAGGTTATGATAACACTTTCCAATTCAAGTTAAATGAATATATATTGTTGTCTTTGTCCATCAGAGTGAGTTGAACATGTGGCTGCAAGCTCAGTATAGTGGGACCACATTTGTTAAACAGGAACAGTCGCAGGTTACTTATATCTGTTTTCAGAGCTGAGTCTCCAGTGCTGAGTCTTCTCGGCACACTGAACATCTTCAGTCTAGCGACTTTGGTTCAGTTTACTCCTGACCTGTGAATTAAATCGTAGGATAATGTTACTACTAATATTACTACTTCAACCACTAATGTGGTTGAAGAAATAGAGGTTTTTCTCTTACAAAGAAAGTTTTGATTTATCTCATATTTTACAAGAACAAAGGCTGAATTTTGATATTTTTCTTATAAAAAAGAGTCCAGAAGTGTGAGTCCAGAAGAGTTCAGGAAAATGATATGACCATAAAAAAATGTATTAGGCACAGAGTAGTTTGTGTTCTGAAAGATTTCCTCCCAAATAAGTATGTGCTGCTTCTTGGTCAGTTGCCATGTTTCACGTCAATATGAAAACTTAAATGTATCAAGACAAGCTGGAATACATGTGCACTTTTAGAAAACAAATACTAAAAACAAAAGATACAGACATCTGAAAATGAGAGAAGCCCTCTATGAAGGCTAATATAAGAACTTAGGAACTCATCAGTAGCAGCAACACAAAATCTACGGGTCCTCAGGATTATAAAAAGTTATGATTTCAAAAGACTTATAAGACAAGTAGCCAAATCCTCTCTACAAGCTGAGGAATTAAATGAAACTAGAAACTAGAAGTCTAAAGCTGCAGTTCAGAATTCTGAGTATTAACAGTGAAAGTCCTGCTCAGTCTCCTAGCAGTCCTATTCTCTCTAGACTTGCTACAGTTTCCCAAACCTCCTACTTTATCTTTCTGTGGTATTAAAACTAATGAGTTTATACATGTCGTACGTATATGCATATGTATATGTATGTATGTATTGATATGCATAGACATACCATCCAAATTATTCTGAAGGAGTATATCCAATGCAGATTTGCTTTGACCTTATTATTATCTTTTTTAACTTTCTAATTGGAAAGAAAGCACTATTACACAGTATTAGGCACTAGCTTCTACTGATTTTACCAGACCAGACCATACTATTGAAGGTATACACTACATATACTATTGTGTTGACTCAGCCTTGATTGTTGCAGAACACCATTCTGCATCCCTTTATTTGGCGCACAAGAGAGGGACAGGTCCAGCAACCTGCCCTGTATATATGTAAATATTGTATTATAGTTATGGGACTATAAGGATGTATAGGGACAGTTGGCCAACTGACCTCCGGTTGACCCCGGTGAGGTGGGGGTTGAGAGCTCCTGGGCCTGACCGGTGTTGCCGGGCAGCTCAGGAGCTCCTAGCCAATGGTGGCCCTAAGACTTCCCGCCACTGGCAGGGACCAATGGTGGCAAGGATCAAGAAAGGACCAACCAGAGCTAGCCGAGATGTTATCCGAGTGGCCATGACCAATCCTGAGAGACAGGGTGGATGCTCACCGTCCAACCAGGAGGTTCAGAGTGGCTGCACCACTCTATATATTCCGGGTAGACCCAGAATAAAGCTGGATGTTCTGCCACTGACCCACGACTGCGTGTCTTTGTGTATGTGTGGAAGCCGGCGCTGTGTGCTGTGTGCGTGTGTGTGACGCGGGGTCGCTAGACGAACATCCCCCGCTCCCACCAGCGGCTCCTCGGAGCGGTGCCCAGCCCCATGCGTGCTGCGTGGCACCCCATGAACCTCCTCCTGCCGGGAGAGGGCCAGCGTTGACGGACCGGTCACCAGCAGCAGCACAGACCGTCAGGCAGCCGCCGCGGGGAAGAACTCTGTCACTTGATGAGCAGTTTAATACCTCATATCTCTTGCCGGTGGTTGTCAAGATTAGGTGGCAAGAAATGCAAGCATTGTGGAGGATAAGGATGGCATAGACACAGCCAGCAACGTGACTCAAAGGGACAGTGTTGTGCAGCAACAGTATGGAAACTCTCAGATGAAATAGCTCATCAGTCTGCAGCAGACAGGACAAAGCATCACAACAGCAAGGTTCCATGCAGGACAAGATAGGAAGAACTTGCTGTCAACACCTGCTAAGTGCAGGAACCAAGTGCTAATTAAAACGACTAAGGAATGAATCACTATCCATTAAATCCTCGTGGTAATGCTTAAGAGTGGAAGAACAAAGCAGCAACAAAACAAAAAAAAAACAAACACCATACTGAATTCAGTATCTTACACATTGACATTTCCTGAACAAATTTTTCTGAGAAAGTGGCTTTCAAACTGATGCAAAATGTAAATCATGCTCCTTCATGCAACTCACATTTACATGGGGATTTCAAAGATCACAGCTATTCTTTTGACCATATGTCCAAATTAGACAAAGTCTAGCAAAACATTTTGTCAAACTGAACATTAAAAAAAAGAAAGTGTTGTTCAGTCTGATGTGGAACCATGTATTGTGGAACAATGTATTTCAAAAACATTTTTAGTGCAAGGAGAATTGCAGAGAAAATACAAGGAACTGCTATTAGCCAGTCCCAATGCCTTTCTGTGTCTGTATTGGGTAAAAGATGTATAAGCGCTTGCTTAGCCTGCTGAGGGAGGCCTCACAACCTGGCTTGCAAACACTGAAGAAAGGACTGCAGCAAATGCAGAAGGCATCCTGTGGGGCGTCCCTGTTCGGGCACCAATATGTGGGGTGGCTTGCGCCCCAGTGAGGATGGTGATGGAAGAAGACTCTGGGGATGAGGCTGATGGTACAGGTCCCACTTTACTGCGCAGCTACAATTAGCTATATAGCCCAGAGGTTGGGCGGAGAGTCAGGGGATCATCCCTGTGGGAGGTGTATCCGCTGCAAGCCAGGCCTCCGGACTGCACACTCCCACAGCATCCCATTTCCTTTGCAGACTGAGGGAGATTCCCCAGGGAAGGAGCTGCGCATCCAACTGGAAGGGCTTCTCTGGAGGGAAAACTCCAACATCCTCATGCTGCCCATGGACCACGTGTCAATGGCACACCATGTAACACTGAAAAGATGCCAGGTCGTATTAATTTCCTAGGTCAGCCTAAAGATAATGCTGCTGCTCGGACTGGCCTCCAGAACTGCCTGCCTTTAAGTTATAGACCTCAATACTAATTGTTCGTTAATGTTACAGATTGTTGCAGGGCACTGCCCTGCAGCTCCCTTTTTTGTGATGCTCGAAGAAGAGACTGTTTTTGGGGAATCTAATATTCCTCTTGTAAAATAGTGTAAATAGTTAAGAAACAAGCCCTTGTCCCCCAGGTGACCCTAGAGTGGTGGAAACTGTGTGGCTCTCCTGCCTTTTCACAGGTTGCCTGGCAACCTCTTTTGCCACCAATGGGGCGCTGGGATTCTCCCGCTTTGGCCTGTGGGCCAATTAGTGGGAGGATCCTGAGCGCCCCATCAGGAGGGATACCTGAGTGGGAAAGCTACGTGGACCAATAATGGGCTGAGGGGTGGCCAACCCTCAGCCAATTGTTTCTCTTGCACGTACACCCTGAGACTATAAGATTCCCGTGCTCTGTTCAATAAACAGCTTGTTGCTTCTTGGACCCTTGCGTGTGTGACCTCTCTTTGTGTGATTGAGTGAGTGGTGGGCCGCGCTTGTGAGTGTGACTGGCTATTAAGGGGTCTAAGAGCGAAGGGCTCCTGGCCACAACCAGATCCTTGGGGCAAAAGGGGCGCCATACACTCGCTGATCCTGCCGCTTTGTGGAGCTCCACGGGAACCCCTGCAGAGGCAGAGTGGAGCAGGGGGCTGGCTGCTGATGGAGCGGGCTAACCGAAGTAGCCATAGCTCTCACCAGCGGCTGCTGCGCCGCTGTCGTTCAGCCGGAGCAGAGCGATGGAGCGGTGCCCCCGTCAACAGATGAACCAATTTTAGTAAGTTCTGTAGCTCTTTTAAATCATATCAGCAGAAAATGGTTAATTAAGGTCAAGCCAAAAGAATAAATCACATTTAACAAACTAGTAATATCAAATAAACTTGATATTCAAAATACATTTACATGCAACAGCAAGATTCTTATTCCTAGTTCCATCTGCTTTGCGTTTTCCTGGTAATCACAATTATTCTCATCTAATAGCGTGGAACAAATGTAAACAATCTAACAAATTAACACTATGTATAACCTGGATCCATAACTATACTAAGAAGCATAGTCAAGGTGAAATGGTAAGAAACAGAAATAGCAGTTTATAAATCACTAACAACTGAGAGTTACAGAATTCTATGGCTGCATTGAAAATGGAAACTTAAGCATGTTAACAATAACCTCAGTGATAAGCAGGTAATTTCTGAAAACAATTTCATGTAATAATGACTCAAGTATGTTTAGATATTTTTATATTTAAACACACAAAACTTATTTTCAAACCTGATTATTCTTTCCTTAATGTTGTTAAAATTTACCATATTAAAGAAATAGAAATGAGCACCAACAACTTAGCTCTCTAGTGCCACAAAATATTTTAAATTGATCAAGCAAGGTTATCCTTCATATAGTCTGCTACAAGCCTTTGTGTAGTTTATTGAGTCAAGCCTTCTGGAAATAAGATATAGAATAAACAATTATAATTATCTCTATTTCCTGCAAAGTACATTTTATTTTTCTGTAAATGTTAGCATGAAATGACTGTTGTACCACCTTCCTCAGCTACATTGAAAAATATCTAAGATGTAAAAGTCATACGAAAGAAAACTGGTTGTTTTAGCAGGAATGTGAAAACACGTTTGTATCTATTAAAAGGTAAGTGGATAATTTATGAACAATTAATTAGAAAGGAGACAGTAAGAAAAGAATTATAAAAGAGTGAAAGAAACAGTTGATAAAATGCCCTTTACTATCATGGAATTCACAAAATGACCAGTTTTCCTTTTAAGTTCGAACTGCTTCACTTGCTGATTTCACAACATATTCACTTTCAACATTTTTGATCTTTAATTTAAAAATTAGTGCTCAAAATAAATGGTTTTCCTAATGAATACACACACAGCATTTCATAATGTTTTACTTTAAAATGCATGCAAATCCTTACATCTTTTCATAATTAATTTACACATAAATTAGATTTTTTTGTGTCTAGAGTCATCTTTTTATTATATATTATTAATGAATATGAAAAACAAACACATATGATTTCATGCTATTCAGTTTTAAATACTTGAAGGATTTTTTTCTGTCACATACTGTCTGACACAGCACACGATACATTTCTTAAGTAGATACTGTATAAATACAACTGGATCTAATTTTGTTCCCCTTTCTGTGCTTCTATTTCTAATTACAGGGAAAAATGCAAATTGCTTATTTTTAGTCTCTCTCTCACTGGTGAAAATAGTAATTCCTTTCTTCTTTCTTTCAAAAGGAAAAGAAAACAACTAGATCTAACACACCTGTCTGTCATAGTAGAAGCTAATAAGCAAGTACTCACTATCAGATATCCATTTTGTTAAAATTCCAAAATGTGCAATGTTATTATATATGCAGTGAAATAACCCATCTTTAATGAATCACACCTATGTAAGACTAATAATAACCTATTGCAGACAATCAAGATATTTCAAAGAAAGAACAAAATCTTTCTGTATAAGTCATTGCCTCGTAGATATTTTCCTTTCTGCTTTAATTCAAGCAACACTGCCTCGCTTTCACAAAGGGCCAAAGCAATAAAGTCCAGTGGATATTTAAGACTCGCTCTGATTCCCATTGTTGTAATTGCTGTAGAGTACCTTTGAAGTCCCTAGATAAGTAATGGGCAAATTAAAATACATTAACAGAAATTGGAGATATCCAATAGCTCCTTTTTCTTTTGAGAATCACCATTTTCCTTCAAAATGGGAACAAAATACAGTTAGTAGACTAAACAATTGTGTATGACATAAGACTGTAGTATTGAGGAAATGATGGTACTTGACTAGCACTACCTCTTTTTGAAGTATCTGAGTGTATTTTGATAATATAATAGACTGTGACTCACGAAGTCCTCGAGCATGTATTTATGCAACTGAAAGCTTACCAGTTAAGTATTTGATTAAACAGCTCACTATGTATAGCCAAGGATAGCAGGTGGAAGGTTCCAAGGAACAGTTAACAGTCGTAACTGAAACCAAGTAGCATTTTCCAGTGACAAAGCTGAGTTGCCTTTGTTTCTGCAAGTATCATATATTTCTCTATTCCTAAATTCAGATTCTTTGGAAGAGATAGGATGCATCAGCTGTGTTTGTATTCACTGAATTAAGATGCTTTCACATGGAATATCATAAAAATAAGGATGCTAATAAGGATGTTAACTTTATCTTTCAAAAAAGCTTGAAATAAGAAAAAAATATTTTGGTCGATCAAATATCATTCTTTTTCTAAATAACATGAAATACATGAAATTGTGTTTTCCTCTTGTTTAAAACAAAGATGAGTTTGAAATCTTAAAATCTCTACCTCACTTAATATTTGCTTTTCATGCATGCCAAATATATCATCTCTTTTCTTTTATCTTTTTGGTAAATGTATGCAAGTTGTGAAAAGTTTCATGTACCAAATATTTTAATTTCCCCACATTTCATCTCATACCTAAAGAGAGTTTCTGATATTACAAGAGATGATTTGCCAAGCAACATTTTTGTAAACATTTTTCAAGGTTCCTGATCTAATTTTCTTACAGCTCCTAAAACATCACTTATAAGTGATTAAAAAGTGTAAGAATTCACAATGCTCTGTTTGAGAAAAAATAATTAAACTAGCTCCAGTAAAATGAGAATTATCTGAACTTGATGACAGTCTCTCTGATGTTTAAAAAAAGTTAGGGTCATGTTTGCTTTTTTCTTTCATGTAAGTTTTCATTTGTGTTTTTCACTATAAATTCCCATGGAATAGAAATATCAAATGTAATGACAAAATGTTACTGTGGTATCTTTGACCTTTGAGAAAACAAAACAAAACAAAACAAAACAAAACAAAACAAAACAAAACAAAACAAAACAAAACAAAACAAAACAGAAAACAACCTCTCCTTGTGAGATCTAAATCTCACATCAAGAAATGTAGGTAATTCAGATAATTATCATGTTATCAGGTTATTTGAACTGAGATTCCAGCCATTTTGAAAACTACTTTTCACAATCTGTCAGATGGTAAAATAATATTTTCCATGCTTCAAGATAAATCAAAGCTAGAGTTAACTTGAGATCTGAATGACTGAATATGCAGTTTATTGTTATTTATAAAATTCTTGCTATCACTTTATTTCTTCAGCAAACAATGTATACTTGCTGTACAGAACAAGCAGCTCGTTCATTCATGACACACCTCTCCTCAAAAATCAGAAGGAAAGGACTGTGGCTTATCTGACCAATGTCATTTTGAAAACAAGCACTGGCCCCAAGCCTAAGCACAATGTTATCTTGTAATTTATTTACCAATCTATTTATCTTGTGCTCTATTTACCATTGAGCTTTTTCCAATCTTTTTTTTTTTTTAATTGAAGAAAATCAAGTGACTGAAATGCACCATTTCCTCTGTAAAAGCTAGGTATTGCAAAGTCAAGCTTTCTTAAGAAGCCAGATCAAATTATTTTTTAAATTGCATAACCCTTTTATTTTATAAGTGAATTAATAAGAATCAAAACGATCTTTATTATGAAAAATACATTATACGTCCCAAAACAAGGCATATATACAGATTAAGAAAGATAACACTTTTAATAGAAAACTGTCCTGCTTCTTCTGTTTGGAAAGTAGGGGATAAAGTTGAGAATTTTTCTTTTATTTCCTGTAATGGTTTATGTCTGATTCAGCTCACAGCTGCATGTTTGATTTGCATTAGATTAAAATCATATGAATTTTTAAATTATGACATTTATTTAAAACTCATGAAACCTGCATGAGAGCCCCATTACCTTTTTCTTTCCATCTTATTTTATTTCTTTCTTTCCCCTCTAATTTCTCTGTCCCTGCTCACCAACACTTCAGATATATTAGGTTTTCTCTCCCTAGTTTCAGTGTTCTCGAGCTAAGTAGGCCTATTCATAGAATCATAGAACCACAGAATGCTTAAGGTTGGAAGGGACCTCTAGAGGTCATCTAGTCCAACCCCCCTGCACATGCAGGGTCCCCTAGAGCATGTGGCACAGGGTGATGTCCAGGCGGGTTTTGAAGATCTCCAGAGAAGGAGACTCCACCACCTCTCTGGGCAGCCTGTGCCAATGCTCTGTCACCCTCGCTGTTAAGAAATTTTTCCTTAAGCTCCTGTGGAACTTTTGGTGCCTCAATTTGTGGCCGTTTGCCCTAGTTCTATCACTGGCCACCACTGAGAAGAGGCCACCCCCCTCCTCCTCACTCCCTTTCTTGAGGTATTTATATACATTAATCAGGTCCCTTCTCAGCCTTCTCTTCTGCAGGCTGAAGAGGCCCAGCTCTCTCAGCCTTTGCTCATAGGGCAGATGTTCCAGGTCCCTAATCATCTTTGTGGCCCTGCGCTGGACTCTCTCTAGCAGCTCCACGTCCCTCCTGCATTGGGGAGCCTAGAACTGCACGCAGTACTCGAGGTGCGGCCTCACCAGGGCTGAGCAGAGGGGCAGTTTCATCTCCAATTTTAACTTAAGTCATAACAAAAATTTCTTTAGTTAAAATTTATCTGCCCCAAAATTCCAAAATACTATTTCACTTGAGGCAAATCTTCATTACTAAGTCCCAAGGAATGTAAATTCCCACTGCAGTGTTGGTTTTACACCAGCAAGAACAATTTTGACCAACAATTCCAGCAAAAATCCATGTTCTCACTGAAGACAAATAGCTAAAATAACCTGTCTCCTCTCTGGAGTGGTAGGAACTGATCTGAAACTGTTTTGTGGATGTGCCAATGGTTTGAAATTAAATTTAATCATTTTAGAGTATCTGACAGGAAACAAATGAATCCTTACCCGCCCCCCCCCCAACTATTTGGCTATTGGAGGAAAAGAATTCACTTGATGACAGAGTTGAAGTGCAAATTATTATTTTTACACATATTTCTCTCCATTAATTTATTTCTATAAAATGCAATATCTGTTTCTAGCACCGTTTAAAATGATTGCTAATTCCTACAATGGAATATTAATGTTTTATTCAGGAAACAAAAAAGCAAAGCAACAGCAACTTAGTAACAAGGGAGAAAAAAGAGCCAAGCCAAGAGAAAAGCAATTGTAGAAAAGTTTATCAATCTAGGTAATCCCACAGCAAAAAAATGGAGTGATGTTTTCTTCTGTCCTCTGGAACCTTTCACACTTCTCTAGTTATGTGAATTATGTCTTCATGATCCCAAAGAGATCATAGCCCTGTAAGTGCACACAGCGCTAGTTCCTTCTGTTTGTTCCCCATGATGCATTTATTAGTGTACAGGCGTTTTGCAGAGCCACCATGATGTGCTAATTTCCCGGAAAAGGCATGTGAATTTCCCCAAAATGAAGTCTTATACAATAGGCACTTATTTACAAACATATGCTTGGGTAATTCCACTTCAGCCCTGTTCTGATCATTAAAAGGTCTCTTAGGTTTACATCACCCATAATTCTTTGGCTGCCAGCCTCATCCAATACTTCTTTACTTGACTGTTGTTCATTTTCTCTCTCCCTCTTTTTTCGTAGTCTAAAGCATTAATTATCATGTTGACCAGACTGTTGGTAAAGATATTATTGCCTCATTTTGTCAGGTGGATCTCTTCTCTTTTAAGCAGTTGTCAAATCCTTGAAGAGGGTTCATAGTTGTAAAAACATCTGGAAACACCAGCTGTGAAGTTGTTGACCCAACAAACTGTTCTTAATCTCTTCTTCAATATACATTAAAACAATCAAAGCATCGTAACTTCTCACATAAAAAATATCTTTTTAAAAATATGGTCTCTGGGGCTTAAGTGCTCTTTTCAATGTTTGAATTATTAATCCATGCTTCCTGACTGCATACATAATACTATCTTCATCTCACTCCCCTGTTCTATAAAAGCTGAAGGTAAATATGAAATAGTATTTCTAAATCATTGCCATCCAAGTTCAGATAGATTTAGTGCCATGGAATTGTTGCCATGCTGATTTTAGAATGTATATGAAATTCATTTAGACCTATTGCTATCAAGTCCATGGAATTTTTAAGTGAATGCAAAGACCAAGGGTTTTTGTTTGTTTGTTTTTGGTTTTTTAGTGCATTACCTCTGAATTTGGACCAGACTGCTTGGTTTCATTTATATTAACAAGAGGTACCCAGGAGTTTTCTCATGTAGTGTGAAATCTTCCTTTGTTTTGTGTATGCAAGGGTCTTGTGTATGCAAGTGGGAAGGATTCTTGTAATTCCAGCAGTGTCTTTTATATGAGATTTGACTATTCTAAAATTTAAAATCTAAAATTAGATGAAAATTCAGAGAAGAGCATTGCTTTAGTATAGAGGAGAGAGAAATATGTATTAAGAAAATCTGTAAAACAAACAAAATATTTGAGAGTTAATGGGCCTCCTGTTTCCTTTTTAGGATGTTAATTTTTTAAAGCTTTCAGATTAGAGTTTTCAGGTATTTTGAATGTTTAACTCAAAATATTAAAAAATGATTAGTGAAATTTAAGGAAATGAACCTGCAATAAATTGAAAGGCAATTGAGACAGTACTGCTAGAAACATTATTGTAAGAGCACTACTCTTTAATAGTGTAGAATGTCTGAATGGATGATATCCGTGTTGTGTGATACAAAAGAATTCTCTCCTAGTGCTAAAATGAAAAAATATATATATATATTTTAAGAAAGACTTGAAGCAGCAGATAAAACAAACAAAACAAAAAACCACTGCTGTTTGTTACCTGGAATGATTATTCTACTATTCTTGAACACTGTGAATCCAATTATTATTAAAGAATATAAAAGAAAAAAAAGTAATCTTTGTCCACCCAAAGTATAAAGTGGTCATGGTCAGATTTATTACACATTTGCTAAATGACAGTTTGAAAACTAGTAATGTAAAGGTATGAGCAACTACCACTGCGCTTGAATGGTTGTTTAGTTGAGAATGAAACTAAAAACCCTGCATCACCAAAATTAAAAGAATTTCAAAAACAGTCCAAATGTTATCTACTTAGAACAAACTGTTTAGAAGTTCTGAAATGAAGAATGATGGATAGAAGGATCTTAAAAGTTTTACTGTAATGATTCCATCTAGAATTAACCAAACATTTCATAGATTAAAGTACACTTTTTATGCACAAAGTTTTCATTAGTCAGGTATATATATACAAGTAGGCTAAAAGAGCATACTTAGGGCCCTTCAATTGGTGATGAGAAGAAATGGATTTGCAGGACTACAATTGAAAAGCAATCTTTATGAGGCCAAATGAGTCTTCATGTTGCTTTTTAATTTTTTTTTTCCACGAGGTTCTTCCTGAAACATGAAAACGCTTCTTTGTCAAACATAGGACCTGATGAAGAAGAACAGCCATTCTCATCTTGTATGGTATCTGAGGTTTTTTTTCCCCCAACACTTGAGTCCTTGTAAATAATAATAGCCACTATAGTCCTTGGCTTAAAATGAAATTTAAATTGGAAGAAGTTCTTCTCGTACAAGTCTGTCCTGAAAGATGACTGCATTTACAAAACTCTTCTATCAACAACAGTAGTCAAAGATGTATCTGTATTAGCCACTTACTACTGCATGTCAACTACCTTTTGCTATTTTATCAATCACATTAGGATTTTTAAAATAAGGGGTATATGAGTAAACTTCGCATAAACTGCACTCTCTTTCTTATGATCCTTATAGATCTTCTTATCTATCTCTCACATGTCCAAGTTTAAATGGTATTTCAGCAAATTCATGGCCTAATCAAAGTATCACCTGAGGTGTTTCGAACACCTAAGGAAATTATTTCTTGGAGAACTATTGGTTTCCAATCTTCCCTAACTCTCCCAGAGAGCACTTCCAATTTGTTTCAGAGCAAGTGAAACAAGTAAGATTAAAACCACAGTAAATCATGTCTCTTACACAGAGGAGGCTCACCAGAGGAAAAGAAAAAAGAAAAAAAAAGACAATGATAAAGACTATATTTATAAATGCTGAATTACACTGATAAACAAATGGAATCTTTTACTTTGGTCTAATATAGCTGACCTACCAGTGATACAAGACAGCTCAAATATTCACAGGAAATTTGGGGAGAGGGAATACATTTATAAAAAAGAGAATTTTTTTTTTGACACCAGGACTGCAGGAGTGCATGAGGAGGCTAGACAAAAATCAAAAGATCACATCTTTATGCCCAATTGAAAGGACAACCATGAGTGGAGCCAAAAGAAACATCTTAAATCAGTTCAAGTGCTAAAGAAATTAAAAACATCTAAGTGACTAAGCCAGGAAGTTTGCAAAATAGAGTGTGTACAAAGATGATCAGCTTCTTTAGCAACTGTCAGACAACTACAGGATAAAACTAAATAAAAATTTGAGAAACATTTGTGTCAAACTTTTGTATTCTTAAATTATAACCAGAAACTGAGTCAGCAGTTGATTCTCTGTTGTCTTTGTTTCCCATTTCTGCAAAAACAGGATGCTAATTAACATGGAGTGAGCTATTTTCTGCCAACACATGCATACACAATAAAAACACAGCATATATTAATATGTACATTGTATAATTAGCACATGGTTAAAAAGGAGGAAACAAAGCAAAAATAATAGCTAATTTTCACAAATGAAGAGAAGATAGCAATGGGATGCCAGTTGTTCAGCATTTTCAAAAAGGATCCAGAAACAAGTATGAAAAATTAAGTGGTAAGGTTTACTTTGCATAATTTTATGTCATCAGTTATCACACAGCTGACTGAAGAACTGTAAAGGATCTCAATCCTGAATTACTGAGCAATAAAACAGCAAATAAAATTCAGGGATAATAAATTTTAATAAGAAAAAATATTTGTAGCACCTATCACTCTGTATCTGTAGTTAGCATTCCCTGACAAGAGGTCATACACATAAGATCTGGAAATACAATCAAAGAGGTAAGTGAAGTGTAAGGATTTATCAGGAAAGAACAGGAAAAGGAAGGATGTCATTATATGGAGCACTGATAGGCCCATATCTTGAATACTACACACATTTCTGATCTCTATCTGAAAGGAGCACTTAAACAAAACTATAAAAAAGAAGTAGAAAAGGGTAAAAAAAGATGATGAAAAATAGAAGGAAAAAAGTAAACAAACTTTGGGATTCCTTACAAAAGAGATGTTAGGAAATGGCATAGGTCCCTCAGATTGTTAATTATCTGGAGAAATTACATAGGTGATGTACTATATTTGCTTCCACCTTTTTCTGATCATTTCATTTGACATCCCTTTAGGCTGTATGCTAGAAAAAATAATAAAGAACATATAAAAGATCAGTCCCTACTCAAAACCCCATTAATACTCATTTTCATAGCTACTTTTCTCAGTGTGCACACACATGCACCTTATATATAAGATATACATACAGAGACAGGTACGCAGACACACACACACACACACACCACCTCTCTCAAACTAGTGGTCCCTAAATCAGCCACTGGAGTCATAGCCTACTTTTGGAAGATGTTCCTTAATTTCAAGTACCTTCCCAAACCCTCATCTTGTACCTTCACAGCTCTATGTTTATCAGATTATTTTTATTTTCATTGTTTTGAGATGAGGAGAAATGAAAATTGTCAACAATATTCAAGCTGTGAGCAAACAGTATCATGCTTTCTGCTTTGTTCTCTGTTTGTTCACTAGCAATTCCTAATGTGCTCTATTTGCTCACTGTCCCCTGTTCTTTGCTCCAGCACCTGCTAGTGAGCCCGAAGCACTCTGTTTGACTGCTGGAGAAAGGGTTGGATTAGCCTTTGATCTTGTGCAGCATGTTACGCACATTCAGACAGTGAAAATACAAATTATTGCTAGCTATGTAGAATAAATGAGATCACTGAGAAGGAGCATCACATATAAAGTCTGGAAGATTATAAGAAACTCTTCCCTGACTACAAAGCATTAACAAAGAAGAGCTAAGAACCTACATGGAACAATCTTCCTTCCTTCCTTCTTTTATCACACTGAGTGTTAAAAAAAAAAAATAAAAACCAAAAAAGTTCAGAACATTTAAGGAAAAACTCTGTTTTACAGTTTTATCCATGAAAATCTCTGACAAACAATCCAGTTCACATGGTACGAAGGCTGAAATTAGACAAGGTGATAATGACCCGGAACCATGTTCTCAAAACCTAGACAAAAGCAAAAAAAGAAACAGGAAAAAAAAAAGGTAGTGGGAGAGGTTAAATGAATCAACTTTCTTTCACCTTTGTCTTAGTCTTGTGATGCAAACAACAATCTGACCTGTATCCATTCCTGTATGAAGAAGAAAGTAAGCAGAGTGGCAAATGAAACCTTAGAATATATACTTAAAAAAAAACCCAAAAAAACCCCCCACCACACACACACACAAAGCAATGGAGTGAATAACCCGCCTAATCTTTTTTGAAAGTTTGCAGTTCACATAAAATGTAGACAGCTAACTATACAGCACATGTAGGCCTTAGATTACATACTTTAGAAATATAAAGTCCTTCATCCTCATTCAGTACTGTGAATTCAAGACATATCCAGGAAAAAAAATATTAAGCTGATTTTAGAACCTGATTTTTACTTGCACCTAAGCAGAGTTCATTTAAAAGAAAGTAAGCATAATGTCCATGTCTAACTTGGGAAATGCATTTGCCATGGCTTATGTTCATATACAAGAACCACATTTATTCATACCTAAAAAGTTGTTTTACAAGTTAACGTTATACACTGAAGGACACCACATTCATTTTGAGCTACATTTTTTCTCTCTTTTGTCCTATAGTCTTTTTCCTAGTGTGACATCTTCTATACATTTTGCTATTTTTCTATATTCTGTATTCATTGTATTCCATTTTAAAGTCTCTGAAAAAAAAAAAAAAAAAAGAGAGATTCATGAAGATAAAAAAGGGGAGGTTTCTTTTTCTTTTTTTTTTTTTTTTTTTTTTAAAGGAAGATTACTGTAAAAAATTAGAATCTTACCAATTTTGGTCATCTATAAGTTTATTGTAATCCATAGAAACAAAACACCAAATTTGTTTGCCATCATTAAAACCATGGTGACTAACACTGTGGCATATTATTCTTTAATACCTCTGGAAATCAACATATATTTGCTTTTCAGGGGCTCAGTATTATGTGAATAGATACCAGTTAAATTATACTGTTAATTATTTCCCTAGCATTTATGACTCATCAAATTCAAATCTCATTCTCTAAATTTGTTAAAAACAAACAAACAAAACCCCAGCAACTTCACCAGATTCTCCTAACTTGATGGGGAATAATTATTTTAATGATCAGAATAAAATCACTTAAAAAAAAAAGGCAGTTGAGCATTTGAGCATTTGATATCTACCCAATAAATTTGTTACTTACTGGACAACAAAATTATCATTACTATGTATACATGTTACTTTTTTTTTTCCAAATAAACTGTGTATTCATTTGATATGCTGTTCACCAACCTTATGGCAGCATACATAGTAACTATTTAACATACTTGTTACACACTTCACCACTTGGATGCTGTGCTTGAGTAATCCTCTGAAAATCAGTTGTCTACCTCTTTCTAAGCAGATCTTTCATCAGACTGACCAGTCACTCTCTGACTGAATTTCTGAGCTAATCAGTTCATCATTACCAAGGTCAGCAGGGGCTGCCATGCAATTTCCTTCTGCTGTTAAGTTTATTAGGAATAGCTGTTAGGAAAGGCAGCTGTCCTGAGTAGTCCCAAAAAAGTGCTGGGCAGATGGACAGCAGTTCAAAATACTGGTCTAGATTCAGAAGATGACTGAACTGATAAAGATGGATAACAGCGAGGACTGAATTTCTGCATGGGGAAAATGACTGCTGAATAATGTCCTCTTCCTATGGAAGACTTTTTTTTTTTTTTCCTCCCAGACCGTGCATCACACACCTTAACAAGAACATTTAAAAATGTTGCAAACCTCTGGCAAGCTTACAAAATTTGGAGTGATTCATACAGGATCTCTTCAGTTAGCAACAAGGGTCATGTGTGCATGCTACAAACTAGCTGAGCACACTTTTCTTTTCCTCTTCCTCCCCATACCTTTAACAATTCCTTTTAGGAAGTTGAATAAAATGTAGAAACATGTTAGCTACTGTCTCTGAATTCTGTTGCGCAGAAATCTTCTAGCCCTTCCCCTTTAAATACTTGCATATATCTTTACTAACCCTACCTGCCTGTGATATTTTGGGGTGATTGAAATACTTAAGACCATAAAGTTTTGTGTTCATTAGATCATTCTTTAACAGCTGTCAGTCCTAACCCCTTAGATGTCCTCCCAGAATGGGAGATAAACTGACAAAAGATGATGTGGCTGCTGCTCCATAGAGCTGGGCCCATGCAGGCTGTACATATGGAACTCGAACTATGGAAGACACTGGACTTGAATTGTCTCTGTTCCTAAGGTTATGGGAGTCAGCAGGCCAGAGCATCCCCTACTCGATTAGACTACTTAAGCACTAACTTTGCATGGCAATTCTATACTTGTATAAGTATAGAACTCTATAAGAGTTCTATAAGTATAGAACTCTATAAGTTGTGTCTTGGTCTCTTCAGAATATGAGAATACTGATGGCAGCCTTAAATAAAAAGAGCTTGCTGAATCCCATTACAAACAATACTGCCAGCAAGAGGCTTACTATGGAGTGAAGAAGATATCTTCAGGTATGTAGTAAAATATTTTTGCATTATCTCTCTCCTCTTCTGCACAACTAGACTCCTCAGGGTTGATACAGATAGAACATGCCAAGGAAGTAATGGGCAAGGTTTAGCCATGACTGAAAAACATGCTGTCAGCAACATGGAAAAATCAAGTGTTACTGTGCACTGTTAGCAGCAAAATTTTAGATGACTCTGGAAAAAGCTAACAGAGTTAGAATCTAAGGATATAAAGTGTGGATTTAAATGTCTAAACTGTTCTGCAGACCTGTGTGTATGTAACTTGATCATAGCAACAAGGTGAAGCAGGGAACAGATTCTGTATCTAACTGTTTCAAAGCTGGACTATTAATCTTGTTGATATCCCATAAAACTATGCACTTCCTGAGTTGTTCAGTTCTATGTTTAGATTTCATTTCCATAACTTAGTCATAGATGTCCACAGCTATTACTTTAATGCACTGTCTTGTGTCTCTCCCAGTCAAAAGTCTACAATTCTCACAGGATAAATATACATACAAATATATTTTATAAATTACAAATTCAAAAGCCTAATTGTTCTTTGAATAAAACTAAAGATTTTTTTTTCTATTTTTTTTTATTTATGGAAAGATGCAATTCTACCAATAGAATCTTCTTGCAGACACTGAAAACAAACTGGTATCTTTGATACCGACAACAAAAGATATACTATATATAAATGTATCAATTAAACAATTTAATCAATAATTTTGATTATTTTATTTGAGGATGAGGAGGATATTTTCAATTGTATCCTACTGCACAACTAGTTAGGCAATGCAGGAATTTAAAGGTGCATAGAGGCAGTCATCTGAAAGAAGCTTTCCTTTCATTCTGTCTATTGGTATCATAGACAGAAAACTCCCGTGTTAATACTCTTTGTTTGCTTCCTTACATAATGGGTAAGCAAAAACTTTATCTTTTAGATATTAATCAACAAATCACAATAATATTTAGTATTTAGGTCTCCACAGAGCAAAATACTGCAGCAAGCATAACTGTGAATGAGCAACTTGAAATCTGTTACTGTTCTTCCGTCCAGCATTTCATGTGTTGTTCTCTGAGAAATTCTAAGAGTTAAAGATAAAAGTATATGGTATTTGACACATAAACTGTAAAAACATAGTAGAATATAGCACTTAATTCTTGAACCAAAGGAAAATAGACATTTATTCCTATTTTGCACACTTCACATGTTATTGATGACAATATTGCTGAAAAAATATTCCACATATAGCAACCACACACAGGCACATATGCTGTCATCCTGAGCCTGGACGTGCTTTAGAAAGACAGGCAAGCATTTATTTCCATTTTGAATACGAACAAGCAAAGACCAAATGTATTAAGCAGCCAGTGCAACGTCACAAGAATCAGTCACAGAATGTGAGCTGTGATTCCTAACCATATGCTTATTCATTAGTTCATGGATTTCTTGTCAGTGTCTTGAGCTTCTAAAATATTCATCCTTTCCCTACTACTTTACACCTCCATCTTTTGTGCTGAAATCCTATCAATTTTCATTATCCTATAGTGTGACCATGTCAGCTTTCAGATTAAAATGCTCCAAATACATGGTTATGAAGTGGTTATTGCTGATGGTAGCTTTTTCCTTTTCCGTTCATTTCAGATTAAAACTTATTATAGATATATGCATGCAATATATCTTTTTTTCTTCTTATAACTGCTCTTTATATTTTGTCCCATTCTGTGCCACTACACTGTTGAGATATTTTCTGCCAGAGATGGATGTTTGTCAAAAGCTGATCCTAAATTTAATGATTAAAGTTTTTGGAAATCTTTCAATATGCAATTTTAATAAGTCCCATTTGAAGAAGATATTATTTCTCAGAGGTAGATCTATTTCTTCAGAGAACATAAAATGTAACCTGATGTTCATTCTTTGTAGAAATGACTCCACCTGTGAAAAATGATACTCCTCTCTTATATATGAATCGAAAGATAACCAAAAGACTATAAAGCTCTGAACTGTAATTTTCATCAAACATGAACATGAAAGGGGTAAACAATTAATTAAATGTCTGTTTTTGATGCTGTACATGTTTGTTTGGGAAGAGAGGAAAGAGGAAGAAGTTACCAGGAGTTTTTTTTAACGACAGAGCAAATACAGAACACAGAAGAGCCAAGAAAAAATAAAAAGGGGAAAATATTTTTTAATTAAAAAGACAATGAATTGCATTATATGTAGCTAAATTTATCTTTTAAAATTAAATTTATGATAATTATCATCAAGAAAAAAAAATACTATAATGAAATAATTTTTCCAGTGCATTTTTAAAGGGATTCTCGATATTATTAGTCACTATATTAATTATGATTGGAGCAGATAAAAAGTTTCAAAATAAAGATATTAGTGCTTATTATAAAAAGATTCACTTCATTATTTTCTGGAATTATTAGAAAATGAATCACATTGCCTGCCCATGAATTTAGGCTTATATTGAAGCTACTGGTTCAGCCTTTGGTTTAATGGACATATACATCAGAGGCAATATTGTTTATAAGATGCTGGAATTTGCACCATCAACTATGCTGAAAACTGTTTAATCATGGTAACTCCTACATATTCAGAACAATTTAGAAAGAATTGAACAACAAACAAGAAACCAAAACAGAACTGCAAAGACTGATGTGCTTCCAGAGAATTACTAATTCATTGACTGCTTCAGTAGCACTTCTGATGTGAAGCGTCACCCAAACAGTAAACAACTTCTTTGCAAATGCCCACAAGATAAGTCTCTAAAGGAGTCACACCACAGTGTAACTCAATATAGAATGATTAAGAATATATAATTAGTCATTATAAATAAAGTTTATCAGCATTCATTAAGTGTTGTTTCTTATAATATTACATCCATCTCCATCAACTTTTTGTTGCTTGGAATGTTTGCAAAGTCTTTTATCTAATTAAAATGATTAAATTTTCCATAAAAATAGGTTTATAAACTCACAACAATAGAAGTCAATGCCTCAAACTAGGCTATAGATGTTATCAGTATTCTGACTAGTGAGTGGAAGATGCTGCAGGAACAAGTTTTTAAATGTGACTGGCCCAAACTGAAGATGAGTTTTGACAGGTGCTTCATAAGTGACAGGATTTCACCACATTCATTCAATTTTGTAAAATGTGCTTTTGTTAAGATACATTCTTTATGCTTATCACTTACATGTCACATTCCTTGTAGAAACGGTCTTCAACTGTGAATCATGTAAGTATGTAAGTATGTAAGTATGAAATTTCTTTGCTTATATTTTCAAAATGTCCTCTAGCTAGTGGCTTTTAATACAAGCACATTTGAAATATGGTCATCAGTCCACGAGAAATTTGCAGGAAGGGTCTGTAGATGCATCTGGATAGTTTTGAAAAATGCAATGATGAAGACTCTTATGTTTTTATTTTTGCAATTACAGTGGTCTAGAAACAGACCTTTAACACACACATTGAAGAAAAGGCTTCATTTATAGAGGAACTATATTCATATGAGTCAGCAAATACTATTTAAGCTGTGAAGAATAAATAAATAAGGTTATTGGAAAGTTCACAGTAAAAAAGTTCTTAAATATATTTTTTTCATGTTACTAGAATAAGAATGGGGTAAATCTGAACTGTGCCATGATAAAAAAATATACAAATTGACAAAAGGAGAATTAATCCACAAGCATTTAAAGGCTTCACAGATCAGAAACAGGTAAAGAATAGGAGTAGGTGACTCATCTTAGGTGTCCCCCCGATCTCTCCTGTTTGACATCTCCCCCAAGAGGTTTCATTATTTGCTGTCCAGGGTCCATATTCTCCAAATGGGCTCCAACTATTCTAAGGTTGCTAGATTGAAAGGTAGGATAAAAAAAGTCCTAATAGACAGCAAGAATAGAGAAGGATTTACATATTATGAAACAGCTTGAGAGGGTAGAAGCATGAAGTAGAGACTGGTATCACATTCAATTCACATAATCTCCTCGGCACCATCTTTACCTTAACTTACTGAAGTAAAATGCTCAAGGTAGTTTTCAAACTTCCATCAAGAACAAGCTTGTTTTGTCACCAACTATCACATTATTAGAGCACGCTTCACAGTGTTACATACATACACAGGCATGTAAAATGGATTTGAACAATGGATTCAATACCTTTTTGGGTTGCTTTCAGATTTGTTTAACTTGTGGTGGATACAAAACACTTGAACACATTCACTGAGCTATCCACCAGCTCCTGAATTTCACTGTTGAGAGTACCAGCTTGCTATTACTATGCTTATCATAAAATAACAAGTATTAAAAGTTTTACTATAAATTGATTGCAAAGCTGCTGCCCATCAGAAACCATCAGGTTTCCAATGTTTGAATAGATTCAAGTTATTTTATGCTTATGAACTTCTGATACACTTGATTATTTCACCCATCAGATAACTCTGCATTTTATACGTAAGACAGAAGCTGAGTAACAGAGAGTGGACATAGGAGAAAAAGAAGAGCAGGTCAGGGTGGAGAGACTCATTTGCTTCAGAGTCACTCATGTTGCATTTTGATTAGACTTTATTATTAAATCTTTATCCTCAAATAATTAGTTGTGACAGACAGAAAAGGAACATTTTAAACCACGGCTTGATCAATTCATACCAAGTCTGGCTTTGCAAGGTATGTTTTAAGAAGGATCTATTTTCAAGAGCAGTGATAAACAATTTTACATATATAAATCAAAGAAGCTTTATATAATATATGTTTTTCTTGAATTTAAATGTGAAAACGTTCCTATTTCACTTTATGCTTTCTCCAAGGAGAAAATCTCTCTCTCTGGATCTAAGATGCTATTCTCAGAAACATCTAATGAACTTAGGAGAGCAAATCCCAAGCAGGTCATCAGAACCTGTTCTGACAATTAAAATATTACTGAAAATCTTTTTTTTTTTTTTTTCCTGTAGTTCTTTCAGCCTGGGAAGGCAAGATGCTCAAGTCCATTCTCTATGTGCCACTGACATTGCATGTGTCATTGGCACTGTATGTGTCACCCGCTTAACTTGAACAATGTTGCCAAAGAGTCCCAATGACTCTGTATAAATCACTTGATGTAAAAAACACTTAGCTTAGGGATGCTAAGGTCTTCAATTCGAATTTAAGTCTCTGCTCCATGGCAAGTATCTCAGCTGTCCACTTTTTCCTCTAGGAATTATCTTATACTGCAACAAGAACAGAAAAAGTCGAGTAGGTAATACTAATAAAAGATGTGGGTTCATGTTTTACCTTAAAGGGGAATTGAATAACTCAGTGAACTATAGATACACTCTTGCTCACTTTCTCAAGTTAATAAATTATTCATACTCAAACAAGAAGTTCCAGCTAGAAAGCTTAGCCCTGTACACCTAATAGCTTAGAAACAGGTACTCACTTAGGATGAGGATTCAACATCCTTTCCAATTTTGACAGATGTATTCCATATTCGAGGCAAGTAATGGCTAATAGCTTGTGGCTATTAGCTATTCATATTTCTAGGTGCCATTATTTTCTCTTCTTAGATGGATCAGTCAGCAGTTTAACTCAAAGAAGCCTCAAAACTCAAACTCACTGTTAAGAAAGGAGTAGTCAGCTTAATCACTTAAGGGAATTTGGACTTGAAATGCAAAGAATAATGGAAGACTGTAAAGTTTTCTCCAGGATCTCTTTTGAGGAGGACCTGACTATATTAAATTCGGCTTTTTATCTTAAAATGGAAGACTGTACTGTTTACCCGGAGGTCACATCTCATTCTGCCTCAATGCTGTAATGCCCTCACCTTTATTTTTTTTGCCTTTTTGTGCTCTAGTTCCCGATATGTGAAACATAGATAATAGAACTTCATAGCTTAACAGTTTTGAATGAAGTTATTTCTCTAAACTGACAACTGTCAGAGACCAAAGAATGTTAATCATATTACAGCAAACAAAAATAATAACAATCAGTCCTTTGCTAGCTTGTTTTCTATTCCAACCGAAAGGCAATAACCAGAAACTCTACTAACAGTGGAGGGCACTCTTAACAGTTCTGGCACAATGAAGCACAGGCTGTTCTGTGATTACACTTAGAAAGGCTCAGCATGTAGTAAGTGTTTTACTGCATGATAGCCTTTTATCAATAAACATAACTTTGGTAAATATTGACCAGGAAAAGAGAAAAACAACTCTTCCAGAGCCAGTTATATAGTTCTTTATTGGGAGCATAACCTCTGCTTACATTGCATCTTCCTCCAAGACAGTTAAGAGCAACTCTTACAAGAAATTAACCCAGTCCCTCTGCAAGTTCATTTGCATGCAGTTATGTTACACGTTAGCAAGACAATTATCCAGTCCTTTAATGAATTATCACTTGTTTAACTGCCACACGAGCTTCATTTTGTGAAATTTAATATTTAGAAAATTAATCCAAATGACAAATTTTTCAAATGATTCATTTTATATAGGTATTAATAGATCCAGAAAATGATTTTGGCAGCGTGCACCAGACATATTTGTTTTCCATGCTGCAGTGCCTGGGCTAAAAACTGTAATTACATAGTGACCTCAATTCACTTCCTCTGTCATTCAGATGAGCAGCTTATATTCAAAATGATTTCACCTTTCCATAGCAACCGGGCAACCATGTCAGTAATACCTTTCTTTTTTTAAAAAAAAAAAAAGAAAAAATGTGTAATTATGTCTATTATGCAATATAGTGGTTCAAAGATACAAATCACTAATGTGCTAGTACACAGCACATGTTCAGTCCTTGCAGATCATCCACAAATTAATTTGTCTTTAGGAAAGGAAATGAAAAAGTAGTGACGAAATGGTTTGGAATAACTGAATTTTCTAAAAGGACCTCAAAGCAAAGTCTTTTCTGAGCAAAATACCTGGTCTTGACATCTAAAAAATCTTAGAATATTTGTTAGAAACTTACTTCACTTGTTCAGCTACATCATAATGTCTAGCAATATATGTCTAAAATGCTATATTTAAAAGGTGAGCAGCATCAATATACATTTATCCCAGGACACAGTTTCTAAATCCCTAATGTCCCATGCATCCAGCCTAAGGGAACAGCCTTTTTCTCTTACGTATCACACAACCAAAATTCATCAGCATGCACAAATTCCATCAGGAACAAGCAGCTTAATTTAATCTCTAGCTACAATGTCACTTTTGAGCAAAGAAGACAAGCAGGAGTCTTAAGTACTTCAGATACAGCTGAACTACATTTTCAAATCTCTTAAATACTATTAGAGCAGAACACAAATATCAACTGGAAAAGATATTTTAAACTCTTAAACAGATTAGTAGTTATATCACGAACCAAAAATGATACAGCTGGAACCTTTCACAGGGATTTCCTACTAGTATCTTTGTCTATACTTTAATAGGCTCTCCCCCATACTATATGCAAGTTAGTGAGCAGCAGGAAAACAAAGAATATCAGGCTTTTGAACATTTGACAAAAACTCTTGGGCTAATAACTTTCAGAATTTCCATTATTGACCCATTCACCTCTACAGAGATAATTCTATTGCACAAACAAAATTGACTCAATGTGGTCCAGTATTTGCCAAAAATGTAGGTATTAATTTGGAATCAATATTTTACAATTAAGTTGTTACATATTTGTATATGCATGCATATTTACATAGCACAAATTGCAAGCTATATATAATACACCCTCATTCATACAAAGACACATAAGAGCACTGGGAAAATCCTTCATGTACATTTGACTGAGCCCAAGGATATACAGTTTCTTATGTCCCTCCACATCTTTCTTAAAAAAATGCTTCTTCAACATGCTATTGCCAAAAAGGAGATGGAAGAAAATATCATTTTGGAACAGCATTAAAGCAAGGTGTCTCAGACAAGTACTACACAGTAGAGAGTACTATGCAGTCATAACTTTGGAAACATATGGCAGTACTTAACCTTTGAAATTTCATTGTATATCATTGTATTTGGACCACTGAGATTTTGGCAATATTTCATGTCTCATTTGCCATAAAAGTTATTAGATCTCAGTGAACTGTCAGAGAAGAAATCAACATGCCATTTTATGGCAAATGGCCAGAATAATTTGATTTCACTACTTCACACCCAGTTACTACTCAGCTGATCACTTTCCTAATGACTAGCCAGTCAGTTCCGGAGTTGCACACATCTCGGCAACATTAAATTCTAGTTGAATTTATTTCAATGCTTTGCTAGTGGGTGGCAGAGCTGCATATCCAGCACAGAGGGTTTTTAAAATTTATTTATTTATTTTATTTTTATTTTTGAGGTGCCCCAAATCCATAACCCAAATCAAATGTTAGAATCAGAAAAATGAATTCAACTGTGATTGACAAGTTGCTTAGCAAATGATTTTTTAAACTCAAAAATGTATGCATAGCCACTGTTTTCAAAACTAACTTCAAGTTTAGTTGTTTAACTGCTCTATATGTATCTATGAAATTAAATGAAAAAAATATTGTACTTTGGGGAAGTAAGCTACTTCCATATAAGGGCTTAAAAAAAACCTTACAGCTTAAGTTCAGCCTTCTAGGTCAGGTGGAGATAGAAAGTTATGTAAATACATTAGGTATATGATTTGTCAGTAAAAGATCACTTCAGTTCATACTAAACATTTTCAGATATAACTACATAGCAAAACCACATTTTTTTAAGCAATAATTATGTCTGTCTTTACTTCTTTACTGAGAAAAGTGAAAGAAGATCTAAGTAAAAGACATTGATAAAGATGGAAAATAATTATACAAGCAATTTTTATTGAGAGAAATTTTTGAAGGACTGCCAAAGATGACATCATTTATACTATCCTTATATAATTAGCATGCTCTGTGAGTTTGCAGAATATTCTATTTTTAAAAAGCTGCCTATGTGATAATTCTACCAATTTGAAGTCTAGAGGCTGTCCAGTTTAAACTATGTAAATTACCAACCTTAAGCAATTATTTCATTTGTCATCACATCATTAATTCTCTACAGGTTAAACAAATTTGGATTCGTATTTGCAACTTCCACATTGCATCAGCAGCTCTTCCAGCATACTATTTTAAGACAAATTAATTAAGACAAACTGCTATCATAATTAAAGTAAAACATGTAATTTTGAGAAGAAAAATATCTTTCGATATTGCTACTGAGTTACAATATATTAAACACTCCTCAGATACTTAAATTTTATATAATTATACTAAAGCATGTATCACACTTAAAAATACTAAAGATTACAAAACATCCTAAACTATATAGTTACACCATAAATGTCTCATTCTTTACACGCTCATTTGAGATTTTTGTTCATATATTACTTAATATACAGACACACACTATGCTTGCAGATCTAATCTGCTTCTTTATATAAACTGGCTTAACATTTCATAAAGACACATAGGTAGAAATGAGACCAAAATCGCTGGAAGAACAAAAGTGACTCTGGATCATAGGGTAGTATTGAGAACTAGCTCATGTATGGTCTTCCAGTTAAAGATTGACAGATGAATATTTCTTCACTCACTCTCCTCTTTGCAGCTAAATGTCAACTCATTTATCCATATTATCTTCACCTCTTCAGATCTACTTTCTGAGCTATTTATCTGAACGTACTTTTGCCTGTTTTCATCAAATTGAGGTGAGATAATAGATTAAACAGTCTCTGCTAGCTCAGGTTATTTTGACTAAATTAGATTAGAGAGAGAGCTGTAAATTCTGGCAAAGAAGCAGTGAGAAGCCACATCAGGTCAGCTGAAGCCTATATCTTCTCAGCTCACATAAAGGCTGCCTCTAGAAAACATTTAAGCAAACTTTAAGAATACTTATACTTCAGAGCAGAAGGAAATTATCACAAGTAACAATGACAACAAAGTGAAAATGGCTTAACATTGCTTTCCTCTCCATCATCACAGGGCAGCCCAAGGACATGGTTCATTAAAGTACAACCCACTGGAAAAGTGACAGGCTGAAATGGATGGGAGCTTAGCTCCTAACCTTACTCGTGCCCTTCCTAAACTGTGAATCAAGCAAGCATGCCATATGGTTACTGAGAGAACACCTTGTACCCACCTCACAGTAACATGCAGCTGCACTCTTTCTTTCCATTGTTGAATACTGAACATATATTTTAATTGTTAAACTGTCATGGAAGAAAAAATGTGAAACTGCTTCCAACTCATGTAGTTTTTAATTAGTCTCACACATATCACTTTCATCCATTCTAGATGCATGAATGATGACCTTTGGGAATGTTTTTATAAGTGATAAACTGAGCCCATTAAAAGTTATGCAATGTAATGAAAAGCCTCTCATATTAGTATTCAGTATTGGAGCAATCTCTTATGGAATATATAATTTAAAGAAAAAAAAATCTATAATAAGTAAACATTTGTAGGAGACAGACCTCTTTTGGATGGGGCATTGAGAACTGTTCTGCTTTAGGATCCTGAGGTCTTTTCTAAAAGAGTTTTTTCATCCTTACATCAAGCAAAACAATCATTTTAAAGGCAGAAAACAGTCTCCATGGTCTGTCTGTCTACATACAGCATTCTTCAGGTAATTAAATGGAAGTAGGAAGTATAGCCTTTATAAAAAAGTGTACAAAAAAATTATTTGGATGGCAGGCATTCTCAGAAGTGCTTTTAGTCCTTATATGGATATCAGAAAGTGCCATATTGAGCCATATGAGATCAGAATTTGAAGAAAACTCATAATTATCTCAGAAAGATAGAAAACAAAAAAATATTGGCATGCTGTTCTGAAATACCATTGCATGCTTACTTCATAATCGTCACACAGCTTTTATGACTCTTCAACCCAGCTTGTAACATTTCATAATGGGAAAAAATGTTATTTAAAGCAGCAGCAGCAATTTAGAACACAAAAAACACTTAAACTCTAGGTCATTTTACATAGTTACACATTCATTACAAAAACATCACCTACAGCCATCAAAGATAATGAGGCTCATCCCCACACACACACAGTTCAATTCAACTGACAATAACACCACCAAAAACCTACATGGAGATTGCCAGGTGGTTTTTCTGTTGTATAATGCTAGATGCTGGGAAAAATGGTTGGAACATATAAATATAATTAAAATATAAAATGCTATTTTCCCCTTCCTTTATTTTTAATATAATCTTATCTTCTTTAAACTGTAGCATGGACTGGAGAAATACAAGCAGTTTGGACTGAGTTCTGCCTTCTGCTGAAAGTGAGAAGCATTGTAAAATTTTATTCAGATATTCATTCAACGTGACAATGCACTAGACCAAGGACCATAAGACTGACAATTTAAAATCTTCACATAATATGAGGACAACTATTTGGTCAAGGTACCAGAGTACATATCTAACAGCTCTCGTGACTTTGCTCTGATTTAAAACCAAAAACAAAAAACAAAACAAACAAACAAAAAAAAGATTAAAAAGAGCTTCTTTTTGCTGTTTCAACAAAGTTCAGATATTTTGGTTAACTAGCTTTTTATATTTTGAATAAGATCGTGAAATTTAAGATGAACAATTTGTAACCAAAATTTGGCAGCATGAAATCTCTATGAACTAGTATTTGTAAGAATAGCCACCTCTTCTAGTCAGTCTCTGCAGTTAATTTCAAAGTTCTTACTTGACTATGACATTTACATATTCCTTTATTTTCATTCAAATTCCAGGAGTTGGTACACTTCAGTTACCTAACTACCCCATTTTTTTAGCATGTACAGCTACAAATAGTAGTACAAACAAGTCCAGATTTTAACATTCACTATAGCATGTAGCTTCTTGCAGAACAGAAAAAAAAAATTAAACAGTGCACAAAGTATGGAGATGCCATAAGCTCAAGAAAATGGGAAATGCCACTATATCGAGGTTTTTTTTTTTTTTTGACTATTCCTTCTTGTAACATTTCTATGTCTGAAAACACAGAGAGTACTGAATTTTGCTGCTGTTAACTTCTGACATCTTATTAGAGACATTCTATAGAAAAATAGGAATATATTCTAAAATTACCCTTAAAATTCTGGCACATAATTCCTAAATCATATTTTTTCTCAGGACTTTGTAAGGTCATTTAATATTCTGAAACTAAATTGTTAAGGTAAAGAAACTTGAAAAACGTAACCAAAGTACATAGTCCAGGGTGAATAAGTTGCCTTTTATAGGGACATTACTGTCAAAATTATAGGCTTGCTTTTAATTCAAAAACATAATCCATCCCACAGTCATAATCAAATTTGTAATAGATTAAGTATAATCTTCATATTATTTTTATATATAGAAAATATATGTACATCATGATTTCTAAGACTGACATACAATTAGAATATATAATTTGCCTAGAGCATTGCCGTTTTGTTCTACGAAAAGGCTACTGATTAACACCAGATTACCAGCAAAAAATCTACAGAGTTTCTAAACTTTTGAGATTTTTAGCCTAGAGAATAGTGTACCCTATGTCATAAGTTTTTAAGTAGAGCTCTTACTAGATCAAGTAGAATTTTCAGATAATAAAATAGCAACAAAATAATGCTTTGTCTTCAGATAGAGTTTCTTGGTATAACAGGCTTACGTCACTATAAACGCTTTAAATACCGTGCTGCAGATCCTCTCAAAATTTATTCTAACAATGAAGCAAACAAATCTATATACATCTCCTTCTAACTTCATTTAAAATAATTCAATAACAAGGAGAAAAAAAAGGTCTATTTTATTTGGGAAGCTAATGTCAAAAGTGCAATCAAATTAAAAAGTAGAATGCAGGTGGAACATAAACTCTCTTCAACCACCCACTGATCAAATAATTACAACGTAAGTGCTGTTATTATCGCAGTTGCTTTTTTCCTCCCCCCCCAAATAAAATAGAAAGCCTTCAACTTCAGGTGATTATGAAAATGTTACCCTTACAAGCTCTGTAAGAGAGAAAGAGATGTTGCATTTTCAGATGAACCTTTTGCTAGTCTTAGGTTACAAATTTCTGCCAGTCTACAACTTATAAGTGGGGAGACAGAAGTCTGAGATAGTGACCTTCTTCCCTTGTCAAAGGAAATTTCTCCAAAGAAAGGAATCTTTTTTAGTTAAAATAAAACTATGTGTTTCAAAACATTGAGATGAGAGAATTAACTAAGCAAATATAATGAATATCAAACTCTGTTTTTCCCCCCTCAATTTCACAGTAGCATAATCCCATTGTGTTTTATTTTCCAAATTCACCATTGTCACAGGAAGCTGAATGAACATCAGTAAAGCCCTTTTTTCCAACATTACGATACTTAAGGAATATAACTGAAAGGATTCACAAAAGTGTCAACAGTGGTGGAAAACATTCTCTTACTATGTTCTTCGGAAACTCACTGTTAAAAATCATTGCAGTCAGGAGACAAAGATGAAAGAAGATTAGGATATGTATTCTAGATAACAAGTTCTAATATTGAACCTAAACCCCAAAGTTTGTTTATTTTTGTTTAGTCATTGTTGATACCTACAAGCTGATATAAAGCAATTGTTCAAGATTATTGTTCTCATTATTTCCACAGTTACAAACATTATATTATACATGCAATAAGAATCTCTAGTAGCCACAGAACATGTTCTATTGCTGACTTAGTGAACCTGAAGGAAACATAACACCTCTAAACAAGAGCAGTCCACCAAACTAGAGACTGTGAGGAAGCAGGAGAAACAGAGTCTATACTTGGCACCTGACCTGAAAAAACATTAAATCTGAAAAATAGCTAGCTTTGGATTAAACAAGTATGTACATACAGAAGTTCCTCATTACTAGCTCTTTAACAAAAGGCTCTTTTTTTCCTCAGAATGGAATTTGGTTTGCAGGAGATGGCAGAATGCACCACCCACTGAATTCAAGAAGTAGCCTTCCTGACACATGCAAGATGTCAGGATTAAGTGATCCCTGTGATTGAGTGACTCAGGTCCCCAAAAAAAAAAAAAAATGTACTGTTAAATTAATGTGCCAAAAGAGCTCAACATGCCACAGCAGAACCTGACCTTTGGGTATGTTACACCCACTTGATAGAACCAACTCTCTAGAGAAAAAATTTAATTTATAGTATGTGTTGCCTTTATATCAACAAAAGATCATATACACAAATGATACAAACCACTCTGAAAAATACAGTAAATTATGTGAATTATGTGATTTTTGCTTTCAGTCTAAAGACCGCAAAGTACGCAGGTCTGGAAGCTTCATGTAGCTTTTCTGTGAGTGCCTTAGAGCTCACTATTAGAGATACAGAACATAAGATTCCAGCAGGACTGCCAAAGGGTTATGACAAAGGCTACATCAGACTCTCTCAAGTTGTATCTCGGCAGATGACATATCCTGCTCAAAACTTGTTGCCCCCGGTATAGCAGACCAGTAAAGAAACCTCCATATTTTAAAAGTAAGAAACAGCTACTCTTCTCATGCATAGTCCTACTGTGAGTTGTCTCATTTTATTCTAACTTGTGGGTTCAAGTTTCCTCACATGCAAAACAAATTCTAATACTAGCCTCCTCAGGTTTGTGTGTGGTGGGGAGGAAGAAGTTATGATAGATAGTTAATTAACACTCCTTAAACACTATTTGTGTATTAAAATATTCTAAGATAAATTGAAACAAATGAAATAAGCTGTCAATAGTCACCATTGAAAGGACATCACGATTAGGATGCCTAAAGGTTTTTAAATCAAATTTTAATATAATTGTTTGCACTCTGGACAGGAGAATGTACGGTAGTGTGTCAAAATTTACCAGTGACACAAGTCTTTAGATCAGGAAAGTCTAAGAGAACCCACCAATATTATACAGCTTGTCAGCCCATGGCAGATTGAAATTGCACAAGTCAAGTTATGCTGAGAAAATTTGCATGAGTCATATACACTGTTGAGTTTCAAATTAGCTGTGTCTACTCAGGCAAAAGTCTTGACATGTCACTGCAAGTGAGCACACTGCAAACATAAATAGTGCTGAAATAGCTATAATAGAAATATCACAAAATGATATTGGGTGAAGAAGGGGACAGAATGGAAAATATTTTGCTGTATGAATGTTAATTATATTCTCCCAGATATTGTTATATTCATTGCTACATATTCCAACTAAAAGTGAAATATTGCAAATTAGGAAAGCTGCAGATAGATATGGAAATACCTTCAGAGGTAAGTCAAGAAGAAAATAATTAGAATAGCTTAGAAATTAAACAAATTAGAAGGGGCATTATGTCCTAACTCAGTACAGAGCATTTTGAAAAGCTTAAAGGTATCTAATGAGTGTCAAAGAAAACAGAGTCAGACCAACTCATTCTCCTTCATTCAGGAACCAAAATTCAGTAGAGACTTAAGAGAAAGAACTTTTAGATTTATTAACGTGAATAGCTTACAAAATGCTACTAAGGATGACAGAGTTTAGGGATTCAGGAGGATTAAGAAAAGAATGACCACTGGATATCATGATGAGGGATAGAACCTTGCCCCAACTTTCTCTCTATCAGTAGTAAATATATATACCATTTATATTTATAGGCTCTTTATTGGATAGTTGTTCATTATGGGGTTTATGAAGTTTTGAATATATCTACCTTCTCATCCGCAAGCCAAGGATAACTTTTTAACAGGTCATAATAATTTTACTTATGGAATTTGTTTGTGCAAAACCTAACCCAATATGCCTTGTCTGAATCTACATGTCCACTCAAGGAAACAGTGAGTCACTCTAAAGTGTTTCTTTGCCAAATGATGGAAGAAAATCAAAGGAAGAAAAAAGGAGAAAATAAATCACTCCTGTTGTCTTCTGTAAGGACATCAGGTCTTCTCTCACTGTTGAGAAGATGATGTCTTTATGAGCAGATGTACTGTAAGAGTCAGCCAAAACCATTTACTTCCAACAGCTGTGCACAACGCATTAAATTTTCACCTCACTAGTACTATAGAAAAGTTGATCTTGCCAACTCTTAAAATCAAACAAAATAATGTTATGATTCTTTGCAATTCTTCCTCCTCCAGAAGCAGTATCAAGATTCACCTCAGCCCTTTTAACCACATGAATCAGAGCTCTGAGTAGTCAAGATTTTCCTTCCCTCCAACTATGATTCTTTCTTGGTCTTTGAAAGTCATTCGTTTGTTGTTTCTCACTGATCATATTGATTTCTTGACTTTATGAAAGCAATCTTATTCTTTTTGATTCCTTGGGAAAACACCATAAGAGAAAGAAGTTAAGAGGCGTCAGGTTTTGGAACCAGTAGTGTGTTGGAATATAAAACAAGAGGGTAATAGCTCAGCTTCTTCTACAATGAAAAGTTTAACAAACCTCTCCGTATTTCAGAGGTGGCAGGGATGGCAAATTATGTTTGAAAGGCAGGCACAAAGGGACACTTTTCTTCCTTACTCTTTCCAGGTTTTGACATCTACAACTTGTTTGTTTGATCCCTTCTTCAGTTAATGCAAATATCCCCAGATATCTTGCTGTCTTGCCTTGTTTTTCTGCATTCTGTGTATCTGTGGTGGCATCCCAGAAATATGCCTTTTTTATTTTCCACATATTTAGGAAAATAAACAGGTTCACGACTATTGTCTCAAAAGATTTTCCTCTTCTTTCATTTATCATGATCTATTAAAGAATCTATGATCTATTATCATGATACATCCCCCTCTCCTCAGCCCTGGTGAGGCCGCACCTCGAGTACTGTGTGCAGTTCTGGGCTCCCCAGTACAAGAGGCCTGTGGAGCTGCTGGAGAGAGTCCAGCACAGGACTACAAGGATGATCAGGGGCCTGGAACATGTTCCCTGTGAGGAAAGGCTGAGAGAGCTGGGCCTGTTCATTTTGAAGAGGAGACTGCTGAGAGGGCATCTACTCAGTGTATAGAACTACCTTAGGAGAGGGGGTGAGGAGGTTGGGGCCGGTCTCTTTTCAGTGGTGGTCACTGATAGGACTAGAGGAAACAGCCACAAACTGAAGTACCAGAAGTTCCATAGGAACTTAAGGAAAAATTGCTTAACAGTGAGGGTGACCGAGCCCTGCAATAGGTTGCCCAGAGAGGTTGTGGAGTCTCCTTTTCTGGACATCTTCCAAACCCGCCTGGATGTCACCCTGTGCCCCATGCTCTAGGTGACCCTGTTGGAGCAGGGGGATTGGACTAGATGACCTCTAGAGGTCCCTTCCAACCTTAACTATTCTATGATTCTATGATACATTAAAGCATATACTTTACTGTTTCAAAATTTTGGGGAAAGCAAAGCATTAGCCTTAAACAAGATACAGAAGCTATCTTATTCTTCTAAAGAAGCAGAAACATGGAATCTGAAAGGACCAGTCAAATGGACATACACGTCACCGTGTCTTTGAAGTCAGGTGCTACTGTGAAAGAAAAAGCAGCAGAGATGTTAACTGGCAAGTAGAGTTGCAGAACAGTATTCTATTAATTCAACTAAAGAGATGCTAGTTTGGTTGATGCAGACTTCAACGCTTGATATAGGTATCTCTTTGTTAAACCAAGAGACAAAAACAGATGGCAAAAAAAAAATGGTAGCGTGCATTGAAAAACAATTGCCTAGACTACTCTGTGACAATGGGTACCTCTTACCTGGGATATGTGTCTGTGTTAATATTTATCTATCTCAAAGAAAGCTTTGCTATTTTCATAAGAGGTATTATATGAAATGCAGAATGTTTCTGTTAGAGGTCTGACACTCCAAAATGAAATATGCTTTTCTGCCAGGAAAATCACTAACAGACATGACTGTAAAGAGACACTGTCTATGTAGTCAATACTGTGTCTACAAGAAGCTGTAGAATTGAACAGGAGCAGGAATCCCTTAAAAGAGGGTAAGTTCATTCTAAAGCAGAAATCAAAGAGAATCTTTGACAAAGAAGACTTGCTGAACATAGTATTCATCTTGGCAATCAGTCAAGATTTACCGGAAATACACTGCTGACAGTTTTTCTTGACAAACTCCTTAAGCACTTAAAACATACATAAAACTGACTTTCATTGTGGGGTGCATGCTGAGATGAGATGGGAATTGTTGTTCTAATGAAAGAATGAGACCATTACGATTTTGGCAATAAACCAACAGTTTTCACAGAACACTATTCTGAGGGGAAAAAAATAGATTTTTTTAAAAAAATAACATTTAAAAATAACATAAACACACTATAATAAATGATTAATTAAAAGTAAATATCAATAGGTAAATCATACATCAGAGATTAACTTTGATTATGAAAGTCAAACCAACAGTGACACAAAAAGATAAAAGATTAACACAGAAATTTAAGATCTGTGCATTGCACAAGTCAGACTGATTTACACAAGGCACTGACAGCAAGGAGAAAATTCATTCTCCCATTTCACATCTGTGAGAACCTCAAGTACATAGGCTAGCAGATTGGGAAGCTTATCTGGGTGCAGCTCATGCTTTCCCACAAGGGACAGAATTCTCAGATCCCCACTTAGCAACTTAACATGAGGACTGTGCTTCTCATTTTGTTTAAAACCATGGATCTGATCTATTAAAAAAAAAAAAACCTATTATGATTTTATCCTCCCTGAAGATGTTATTACTGCTTCTATTCAGGTTGTATCTTATTGCAGCTAAGGGCTCAATCAAATATAAGCTTGGATCTGCATTATGCAAATAATGAGATAGTGATTCTTAATTTAGTAAAAAGTGCCAATGTTTAGCTATCAAGTGCTAAAATATGGGAATGAAATGCAATTTCACCACCCTTGTTTTCAAATCTTAAATCAAATTGTTCTGCAATATAATAGGTTATCATGTAATAATACATGTATATGCATACATGTATTAAATGCTATCATATCCATGTTATTACCATAACCTATAAATGCAAAAATTGCGTTAATGTGATAGCCATCTACAAAAAGGGACGAATGGAAGATCTGGGAAACTACAGGTCTATCAGCCTGACCTCAGTATCAGGGAAAGTTATGGAGCAGGTCATCTTGAGGTCAATCATACAGCATGCGCATAACAACCTGGGGATCAAGCCCAGCCAACATGGATTCATGAAAGGCAGGTGTGACAGATGTGCTCCTTCCCCAGCGCAATCTGACTTCTCAAGGATAGCCCTATTCAAGTGTCAACTATCCCATAAGCATCTGATCCTGATGGTTGCCTGCCTAACTTCCTCCCATTCATCAATAACACCCCTGATGGTTGTGTGCTAATAAGGAGATAAGGCTAACTGTACATATCAGTGATGAGTCAATCATCTTATCCCATAAATACAGGGAGAGCCCAAGAGTCCCTTGAGCTTTCCTTGCATGGCAGCAGGCTGCATGTCAGGATCTCCCCTTGAGCAGGGACACCTCTCAAGCAGGGACAACCTCTTCGAGGTTGAGAGATCCCTTCCCACCACAGACTCGTGGTAAGTGAGCTATAGCACGCGCTCGTTCTGAACTTGTTATGTCTATTTTGTAACTGTGCACAAAATCCCTTAGTCATAAACAGTTGATCAGGTCTGGGACTAGGATTGGATCCAGCCACATCTAGACTACTCTGAGGAGGAGTTTAGAAAGCAAGGGGGTCCAGTCCAAACCTTGTGACCCAATGGGAAGGCATCCAAGATAATTCCGTGTATTACCTTGAACTTCCATGCAGTAAAAAATAAGGTGATCTTGCCATAGAATCTCATTAAACCACTGTCCATACCAATAAAACCTATTGCCGTTTCTTTCACCCAAGTGAAGTGCATTGTGTCACTCCCCCTCCTGCCACTCATTCCGTGACAACAGGTCTTGTCTGACCAACCTGATCTCCTTCTATAACCAGGTGACCCACCTAAGGGTGGAGGACAGAAAAGGCTGTGGACATGGTCTAGCTAGGCTTCAACAAGGCCTTTAACAACATCTCCCACCACATTCTCCTGGAAAAGTTGGCAGCTCATGGCTTAGACAGATGTACTCTTCCCTGGCTGAAAAACTGGATGGATGACCAGGCCCAGAAAGCGGTGGTGAATGAAGTTAACTCCAGCTGGTGATCGGTCACAAGTCATACTCCCCTAGGATCAGTGTTGGGACCTGTTCTCTTTAATATCTGTATGGACAATTGGGATAGGAGGATTGAGTGAACCCTCAGCAAATTTGCATGTGACACCAAGCTAGGAGGAAGAGTAGATCTGCTTGAGGGTAGGATGGCTCATTGGAGGGATCTGAATGGGTTGGATTGACAGGCAGAGCCCAACTATGTGAGGTTCAACAAGGCCTAGTGCCAGGTCCTGCACTTCAGTCACAAGTCTATGCAGCATCACAAGCTTGGGGTAGAGTAGATGCAGAGCTGCACAGCAGAAAAGGATCTGGGGGTGTTGGTTGACAATCAGTTGAACACGAGCCGGCAGCGTGTCCAGATGGCCAAGGTGGCTAAGGACATCCTACCTTGTATCAGGAACAGTGTAGCCAGCAGGATAAGGGAAGTGATTGCCCCCCCCGTATTTGGGGCTGGTGAGGTTACACTTCAAATACCATGTTCAGTTTTGAGCCTCTAACTCAAGAAAGACACTGAGGTACTGGTGTGTGTCTAAAGAAGGGCAAAAAAGCTGGAGCACAGATCTTATGAGGAGCGGCTGAGAGCTGGGATTTAGTCCAGAGGAAATGAAGCTCAGGGGAGACCTTATTGCTCTCTACAACTGCACCTGAAAAGAGGATGCAGCAAGGTGGGGTCCATCTCTTCTCCTGACCATAAGACAAGAAGAAATGGCCTCAAATTGCACCAGCAGAAGTTCAAGTTAGATATTAGGAAAAATTCCTACATTCAAAGAGTGAAGCATTGGATCAGGCTGCCGAGGAAAGTGGTGGAGTCACCATCCCTGGCAAGGTTCAAGAAAAACATTGATGAGGCTCTCAGGGACATGGTTTAACATGGTGGGTTTATGGTTAGACTTGATGATCTTGAAGGTCTTTTCCAACTATAATGATTCTATGGTTCCACATGAAAGTTGAAGCACAAGTGTTATTTACTTACTTGAGAATCAAATTAAATACTGAAAGTTTATATGCGAGTGCAAGAATGGTTCAAAGGCAGAAAAAGGGCTGTTAAGAACTGAAAAACATTTGTCTAAAATATATTAATACTGAATCTAAACAAATTACCAAATTCAGAGGCATTGTCTATTTTGGAAAGAACCCCCTCTCCGCCAAAGGTATTTTAATCACAAAATTTAAAAAAAAGTCACTAAATATATTTAAAGGTCTTGCTCCTAAACTGTAGAAAATAACTTAATATTTAACCAGGAAAACATCAAAATGACAGTTTCATGATACACAGCAGAACTGAAAAACAAGTTTATAAACATTTTGGTTAGCTGGTGAACAAATTGTAAGATTAAATTACTCAGAAGAGTGTATTAAACCATTGCAAAGTTTAATTTAAAAAATCCTAAAAGCTTCACCTGGGAGAATACCAAACAGCAGAACAGCTTGTATAGTTTTAGATCTCATTTGTAAGTAGTACTGCAATACATAGATATTTAATTTAACTAGCACATTAGGTTAGTTCATGGTTTTACTTAACATAAATTTATCAAATTAAATTAAACCAGGCGAGTCACTCCCTGCTTTGGGATAAAACTTAGAGTAGGTACATTCAGGTTAGATATTAGGAAAAATTCCTACATGGAAAGAGTGAAGCACTGGAACAGGCTGCCAGGGCAGTGGTGCAGTCACCATACCTGGCAGTGTTCAAGAAATGCACAGATGAGGCACTCAGGGACATAGTTTAGCAGGCATGGTGGTGATGATTTTACAGTTGGACTTGGTGATTTTGAAGGTCTTTTACAATCATAATGATTCTATGATTCTAAATTGTCCAGGAAAAGATTTACTCCTGCCAGTATCAATGAATTAGAAATATAATTTAATACAGAGATTGTCTTTCTAGAGTCCTGAATCCCATAATTTCAAAATACAATTGGAATAACGATATTTACATCTTACTTATTTTAAAAGTGTGTCCATATTGGACTTATGTAAGGAAACAGCTAAAATTAAGCAAGAGTAAAAGTTTCTGAACAGAGTTCATTCAGTACTTGTGTTATGTTGTCTCAGACTTGATCTACAAAGCACCTGCTTGCCAATCTGCATGCTTCACAAAGTAAAGGCCATCCATCACATCTTTTACAATTCTTTTTTTCTAAAAGCCTTTAGCTAGGGAACAGGACAAGATTTGAAATATTTGAGTCACTTAGGAATCCACAGTGTTTAATTGCTGATTTAGGATCTGGAAGAGGGAAGAGATTCAAAAAACCGAAGTTTAATATCAAATATGAAACGCTTAGTGTCAGTTAAATCCATAATATTTTGTACGCATTTTCAAAATAGAAGCAGTAGCCTATCTTTGTTTGCATTGTGTACCTGTCAGTGTTTCCTTTCCACATAAAGCTCATAATTTAATCTCTGATTTTACAAGCACTTTTATCTCAAGAATTAAGCATGAACATTGTCAGGTTTAGAATTTAACTTAGCCTTTTTTGTATTTGCTTGTACTTGCTAAATACATAGAACAAAACAAATTTCTTAAACTGCATCTTTTTTAGTATTTTTACTGTAATGTTTTTCCACAGTTTATCCTCTGACCTTAAAATTAGTCTCAGTTTTTAGTTTTTACATTTTAATACTGTTCTGTGTATTGAGAAAAGAAAATGTAACACAAACAGCAGTTTTCAGCTTACATGTGCCCCTTAAATTTAAAGAGATTTTGCATTTTTCCACATGCAGGTGATAATTGCATACACTACAAATCCAAATAAAATTTAATTATGATGGGAAGGAAACAACCCAACAAGAAAAAAAAAAAAGTCAGATTCTTGTTGTTACTAAGAAGTCAGTGTCCAGAGAGTGCAAAAAAAAAATTTTCTGAGCTCACTGAAATAGAATTTGTACACAGGTGAATGTTGAATATTTTTACATCATTTTTCATCTGTTCTGATCATAAATGACAAATGACTGTTAAATATTGGCCTTTTGGCCCTTTTATGACCTCTTTTTTTCTATCAGAGGTGTTTTAAAAAAAAAAACATCATCCGGACCATTATTTCCTCTCCACAACGATTTTCTGCTGCTTTCTGATTACAGAGGCGCGTTATTCATCCATAAGTGCTATACTTTGAGATAGACCACCTCCATACACTCATACTGAAGGCACTCTTCTAGCAGCTCACTAGTCAATGCAGTGCATCCTATGTCCCTGCCATATGTTTGAGTCTTTTGGCCAAGACTTTTGAGAGGCAGCAGCTCTGCTCCCCTTTGTTCAGCAAATTTGCTCTAGAGAGGAATTGCTGTTGTTGGTAATATCTTGGAGATAGAAGAATCTATGACTTAACACTTAACAACAACATGGATGGATTAAAAATATGGCACAAGGTTTTATCACATTTGGAAAAGCCTGTCACAAATTGTGAGAAAGTTTATGATTGTGCCAGCATGTTAAGTGTTGTGTTGCTTAAAGTAAATGAGCCCAGG
This sequence comes from Eudromia elegans, assembly GCA_003342815.1. Taxonomy (NCBI): domain Eukaryota; kingdom Metazoa; phylum Chordata; class Aves; order Tinamiformes; family Tinamidae; genus Eudromia; species Eudromia elegans. Next base: position 2,267,960 of record PTEX01000105.1, read on the forward strand.
GTGGACAGTTGCTCAAATTACAGGAAATAGATTGCAGTTTTACAGTCTGAACATTACAGTCTTGGAATGAAAAGAAATTAAGAGAGAGAGAAAGAAATGCAGGCAAAGTATAAAAATTTTCAAGAGTTTCCTCTAAGCAGGAAGTCTGTATGATGCTTGAAAACAAATCTATAATCAAAAAAGATGTGCAAAGCCCACATAATAGGCATACTGTTGCTGAAGGGTTGGAACAGTAGATGGACCGAGGTTCTTAAAGCTCAAATGATCGTCTAGAGCATTGTCAAAAAACAGAGAGACTGAGCAAGCAAAACCTCTAACAGAGCAGAAGCAGCTCACATTGCAGGATCAGCTGTCCTGTAGGACAGATTACAAAACCAGGAACCTGGAAACCACAATCTACAACTGAGGTACTTCTACAGGAGATCTAGCATCTGCCTTGCCAAGAGAAGTGTGATATTTGTATCAGGAGTCTCAGGATATGCATTGTCAGTACAGTAAACTTCAGTCTAGTTATCCTTAATTCAGTAAAGCAGGTGAGGATTACTAACACCAGTGCCAAAGATGATGATCACGACCAGACCCGAGCAAACCTCTACTGATTACAGGCTGGACTTAGAAGTCCCACATAGGTCTGTTCCTCTGAATCAAAGGATTCCCTGCCAAAGTAGCCTACAGACAGATTTCTGGGACCTTCCCTGACATATCCAGGAGCAAACTGAGAAATTATTTCAGAGTGACAAACCAAAGAAAAAATACATTCTTCATGCTAAATTTTTTTAAATTCTCTTGCAAAATACAACTGATTAAATTCTCAGCTGAGTAGATGTAATTCATATAGTATTTATCTAAAAGTATTCATATATGTAATATCAATTATTATTTTAAAAACAAATTGTCTATAAACATAAGAACACAGATGAGATTCATGAAATAAGATGGTCAAATTCCCTGCTACAGTCAAATGCTAAGTGATGGTCAAGGCAATTGCAGTTGCAAGCATCTAAATCAACTTGTTTTGTTCAGTAATTTCTTGTTTTGTATGTCATAATTATGCACATCCATTTGAAAAAAAAATCTCAATTTAAGGCAAAAAATAGACCTATTTTTACTTAAATTAGTCAATTTAAACAACAATAGAATGTAGGAAATTCTCTCCATCTTTGGGATATAAAGTTGAAGAAATTTAACATCATCTTCTATTCATTCTTTTGAGCTTTTAGTATTACAATATCTTTTAGTGATCATTTCTGTACTTCTCTAAAGCTTTCAGTAAAAAAATAAAAATAAGGAGCTTGCCCTTTAATGTCTTCACAGTATGCCTGTCACAGCACAAGAGAAAGATCTAAGTGAATGGTTTCCTTTGATATCTGTCTCTCACAGTATTGTGCCACATCTAGCAGTGTGAAATGTAAAATAATCCATTTTTTTTATAAAAGAGATATAATTTTCATCATTTTTTCAGTGTTTTGAGAAAAGAGACTTTTTAGTCTGACTTCCATAGAGAAATTAATCATGTCTGGGCAGGAAACTAATATTTTCTGTAGGGAACCTAAATAAACTAAATAGAGACAACTGAAATAGAAATTACTATGTAAAAAAAAAAAAAAAAAAAGAAACAAACAACACTGTTCAAGGAATCTCATATAGTGTTGTGCTTCGCCACAAAAATGTCCAGTATACTTGAGTCACATCTTCTGACAGATTAAGCAAATAGACTGTTTAAAAGTAATAACTGCTATAATGTTAGAGGTATCCCAAAATCATGCAGGAGCCTTTTTTATTCCCCAGACTGAAGAAAGAAAAAAAAACCTTCCACAGATATCTCATCTGTTAGAGTAAAGAAGTCTTTCAATTATATCTTAAGACAATAGATATGCTTTGATATGTTGAGCAAGCAACATCTGGTTTCATATAATGACATTTTTTCAATCAAGTAAAACTCCTCTTAGGGTCTATTTAATCCAAATAGAAATATTGTTCTAACACGAAATTTTTTAACATTGCTGGAGTTTTGGATTATAAATTTGGAACAAAATCACTTTCTTCTTAGCAATATAGTGCCTGATTTAAAGAGAGAAGTTGCATCAATTTCCCTCTTCCCTCCAACTTGTTTAGAAGTAGAGAAGATTGTTTAGATGGCAGGAATTATTCCAAGTTCAAGGTTGCATTCATGCTTCTAATATTAGCATACCTTATTATCTACCTCATTAATTTTTTTGTTAAAGAACTCATCTGAAGAGGAGTGAGATAATTTCTTCACCCTATTCTCTTCCATAATCACAATCCTGACAAACTATTAACTTTCAAATTATAGTTTGATAATGAAACTTTTTTAAAATTGCCAGTCGTGGTCCATGGTTCAGTCTAGAACCTCAGCTTTAACAACCACCATTGCAAAACATTTCAGAAAAAAACACAGAAGTGTAGCAATCAACAGTGGAAATCTTCACAACACACACAGAAGTTTTTTTAAAAAAAAAGATGAAATTTAACTGCCAAATGTCCTTCCTTCAAACAGAAAAATGATTTCTGAACTTGATCTTAGTTTATCACATGACAAATAATAAATTTAGCCTTCACATGTTGTTGTTATGAAGAGCATTGACAGTAGTGTCATTTCACAATTTGATTTTTGATGTGCTCATTGCCTTTGTTTCAATGGTGTTCAGAGACAAAGAGACATAGGATAAAAACATTGTTTTTCAAGCACAGATATATCACTACATAAGATCTAAGTAAATGCACTGTTTTAAAGCATCAGCTGTCTTAATTACCATGAACTACTTATCAGGAATAATGCAGTGAGGACAAATCAAATTGCAAACTGTTTTTTTGTTTGTTTGTTTGTTGTGGTTCCTAATTCTGAGTCAATACAGGTCTAGCATATCAGTCTAGCCAGCAAGTATCGGGATAGAGATACGATGTATAAAATACACTCTGCTATGAGGGTATACTATGTAGAATTATACAAAAAGTTAACCTCTTGAAAGAAAACATGGTTATTGATGCAAAATCTAAAGATACTGACACATACAGCAAACAAACAAAAACATGAAATAGTAAGTACAGAAAATATATGGATTAGGTAACATACTGGTGAGAGAGAAATGCCTATGAATTAAATACAACAATGTAGGTAAAAGTGAATATTTTTTTTTCTATTTGGGTTTGTTGAATTCAGAACACCAATATGTACTTGAGTCACTTCAAAAATCTGAACAGACAAGTTAAAAAAAAAAGCATCTAATACCTTAAAGAAATTTAAGCACTTTTGCTGACATTTTTTTCTTTTACAGCAGAGCTTAGAACTAAATCCCCAGTTGCCTTCACACCATCCTCACCACAACACATGACAACTCTTAAAACAGTGAACACTCTTATTGATCCAGACCATGAAGTCAGAATTGGGAAATTTATACTTAAAATAAAAACTGAAAACACATTCTAAAAATGCAGAAGGTTTTCATTTTGAAAGTCCTTTTTTTTTTTGAAAGATTTTTTAACTTAAATTTTATAAATTTTTATTTAAAAGTTTTCTTAAATTTTGAAATGAATATCACTTTTGAAGCACTAAAAGAACTATACAATCACACTGAGATATGTGATCTTATCTGAAAGCTTTGCCACTACTCAAAAATTTGAACGGTAATATCTGTCAAAATGACACAATTGCATTTTTGACAGATCACCATCTTGGTAAAATACAAAATTAAGACTTCCTAACAAGTCTTATTATGCTATGCATGTAAAAAGCAAGAAAATACTCGTCTAAAGTACCATCTTCATATTTAAAGAAAACAGATAAAGATAGAAATAGAAAGTGTAGGCAATAATATTACTTTTTAATAATTATAAAAGAACAGTAGTTTTACTTTTGGAGAGAGGGAACGGGCCACTTAATGACTCAGAGTGCCCCACCTTTAGCTATTGTATTATTACAATTAATTGGTTTCCAATCATAAGCAAAATCAACATAAAGTTACCTGGTGCAGATAGCATTTTTCTTCCTCTTCTCTATCAGTCTGTAAAGACATTCTGGACCATTTAGAACAGATGCCAAGAAAGTGTATAATTAATTACAATTAATGAAGTGAAACATACATTCATATTAATTTTTATATAAAGCAATTCACATGAAACTCCTGAAATTTTAGAGTTAAAAAAAAGAAATTGCCTAAACTATTATTTAATTCTTTTGAAAAATCAAAGCATGGAAGGAATCACATTTCTCTCAGATTTATTTCATCACTTTTTGCCTGAAATCTTGAATTTCAGATTACAAAAAGTGTCTGACAGAAATGTTAGGATCTTGAACTATAGATTCTTGACATAAAGTGTTCCAATAAGTGGGCTAGAGATAGCAGGGCTTAAGCTAAGCATCACTCTCCTCAAATAACATCCACGGTTGATTTTATTAGCTGATGCAATATGAGACATCCATGCCCCTTGTGACACAGAGGATACATAGAATAAGACGGAAAACCACATCAGTGACTGCCTCCTCTAACAAGGGCTTTCATGCAAAGCAATGCCAATGATCTCATTAAATCCTCCTTGACCCAGTCTTACTCTAGTCATAATGGATCAGCACAGTACTTAAGCCACTTTTATTCTCTCTCCTGACATTTTGGTAATGGAAAGTTATGCTCACCTGAAGACTTCCAATACTGATCCAGACACACTGTAATGGACCCATTGCTTCTGAAAACTTATGCTATTCCACCTCTGTGCCCTTCCAAAACACCTATGGCTCTGTAAAGCAGTATTAGGATAAAGTGTGTCAAACTTAAAACTGTGACTATTTCAACACCTTCTAGTATGTGATCTACAGATTGTTTTAAAATGAGAATGGATACACATATTGCTATGTTTTAGAACACATAAATATATATGTCACACACAGCCTTTCATATTACTTTGCTGGGAACAAATTTGACCTACGTAAGAAAATTTGCATCTAAAAGTGCTAATTACTTAGAACTCCGAAGGATTTGAAGGAGTTTCAGGACCTGATCCACAGGTAACAGTAATGCAGATGGTTATGTCTCTTGATTCTTGCTCTTAGATTGCCAGTCAAGTTTATTGCCTCTTTATAAATGCTACTAAGGCTGTGGTTTTAGGTAACATTTGTTCAGTACTGCTCCACAAAGCTCTTTGAAAGTGAAAAAGATTATAGAGAACTGTTATAAAGGGGAAAAAAAACCAAAAAAACAACCTGAGTAGCAGCAAATCTGTGTCTTACATAATTCAAACAAAGATTAGAATAAATTATTTCAACCAAGTCTGCCCAGGAGTATAAATCCACCTTTGACCCTGATGCACACTTTATTCAATAATTTTCTACAGGAAGTACTGATCCTCAGAAGTCTTACAGAAGTTGAAGGAATGTATATTTTGAGAAAGTAGTCTCATGTTTGGCCCCAAAAATATTAATGGACAGAGTAACTCTCAGGGGAAAAAAGTGTACTGGTGCTAGACATTTTTGCTTCTGCTAAGCTTAAATATCTGTGTGTGGAAATGGAGGTCTTTTCTCTAAACAAGGCAAAAATCTAATTTAGCAATTATTTATCCAAGAATTGGAATTACTCACAGAAAATGTTGGTAGTTAGTTATTATTTCATGTTTCATTTACAAAGTAGTAATAATATGTATTGAAATTCTAATGAGACATTAAATACAGGTATATAACACTTTATTGAATGACAGAATAAAACTCAGAGCAGGCACACAGCAGGGCCTGATTAAAAAATTTAATTTATATCTTTATACATTTTCTTAAACTTGGGTCTGCATATTTAACTGATTGAGATAAGCTTGACTGAAAATGCAGAATTTAATCTAAAAGTTGACCTTCACTGAATTCATCATACTCGAAGACATAGTTTTGTGTAGGTGCTCTTCAGTACAACCAGAACTAAACTCTTCTCATTGTACTGCAAGAACTTGGCTATTTACTGGAAATACCTGAAAGCAAAGCAACAGTCCACAGAAGATGGAGAAAAGAGAAAGGGGAGAAATTCTCCCCCTCAACACAGCCAAAAAGCAAAGAGGAATTGAAAAAAGACATGCTTTCCCATCCAATCATTCTGTAATTACTAGTGCTTGATAAAAAGAAAACAAAAATATCTTCCCTATTGAAATTTCTTTAAGTAGTACTTCTTAGATATTGCTTTACATGGATGCACCCACACACTTATTAGGCCACAATTATTATTGCTATCTGCCACATGGGCTTTAGGAGACAAATACTTTAGCACTGGAAGCTGTGAAAGCATTGAAAAAAGAACTAGACTGGCCCTGGCCCTGATTTTCCCAAGGAAGGGAAAAAAAAAAAAAACTCTCCCCCAAGAAAAAGCAAAAAAAACCCCCATCCATATCTAATGAGAAATGACCTAGAATGAGGCTCAATAGCTGCAGGAAAGATGCACTTTGTGATTTACACAGGCTGAAACTGAGACCAGACTGGGAAGAAGGGAATTGACTGAGCTCAAATGTAACATATTCCCTCTCTGTGTGGGGTGGACTGGGGGAAGATTTGAAAGACAAAAACAGGAAGAGAGAGGGGAATGGTGGAAAACTATGGAAAAAGACAAACAGACCACACCAAAATAGCACCATTTTTCTCCATTCCCCTTCCTCTCTCTCTGCCCACCCCACGCCCCCCCACTTTATGTGGAACCAGGGTTGACAAAAAAGGTTAACAAAAAAAGATATTCTGAGGCAGTATCATAATATTGCATAAAGCAAGCAACTGAATTATGAATAAAGGTCCTCAACAGCATGAAAGTGAGTTTCCTTGTCTTTTCAAAAAGCACCCAAGAGAGTCCTGTGTGCAGAGTTCTCTGCAGTATTGCCCCTAAATGACTAGGTGACTTGTGAACTTAGTATATGCACAGCCTCACCAGGCACAAGTTAATTCTGTTTCCAAAAGTCAGAAGAGTGGGGAACAAGAAAGGAACAGAGTGATTCCTTCTAGGCTGCCTGACTATAGGTATCAAGAAGTCAAGGAGAAGACTTGCCATAGAGAAAGAACAAGCAGGAAAATGCCAAACCTTAGCACATCATTAGAGAAACAATGGATTTTTTTTAATTAAAAAAAATCTCCACATTACTTTTTCCTATCATGCTTTATTATATTGCTACAATAATTATTATGCCAAATTAACTGCCAGTCCTAAAAGCAGAAGTAGTTATTTGAAACTGAGAAATTTGACTCATATGTTAGGCAAAATTCAGATTGCAATTAATGAGAAGACTGTACTGAAGTTTATTGTTAGGGTTAAAGATATGAAAACAAGGAGTCCCTAGGGGAAAGAAACTGAAAATTTCACACTACTAATATCAACAGATCCAGGACAACAATTGAGTCATGCAGTGTAGAACAAGATTTTCATAGACATGTTTTGACACATTACAGATTCACATATAGAAAGTCTGGCTTAAAGAACATTCAAATCAGGAGTAGTCATTTCAAATGCAGCAGATATTCTAAGCAAGTAGCATCTTGAGAACAGTATGAGGGAGGTCAGGGACCCTGCTGAGTTCAGGCTTCAGCAGGATCTAGAAGAGAGATCTTACTTTCCAAAACAGATGAATAATCCCTTACAGCAGTAGCATCTTGCCTCTTTGAGGGACTGCATCTTCAATTCCCATAGAATTTCAAGTAGCATGCTTAACCTCCCCCTTGGGAAAGGAAAATATGCGCTGGCACAATCCTTGAAAGATTTCCATCATCTGCTTGAGGTGATTCCCATAATGCAAATCAATAATAAACTTCCCTTGTGCCTTTGTGTTTCCAAACTCTTCCTATTCCCCTTAAAACAAATTGTCAATTTATTTTACCAAATTACAACAGCATTTTTATGCAGTTCCCTTACATTTTCAGTGAAGCAAACCATGTCCAAATTTAACAGCCTGATGCACAATAGAACATTAGAAAAATTATGCATCATTTTTCCCCCTTCAGTAAAGCTGCAGCCACCAATAGCAAACTCAGATATGCCAGTTGTAATTACAATTCTAGAATTTTATTGTCAAATATATTTCCCAGATAAATGACTCCTGCCTTTTCAATGATTTTGACTGATGGGCTGAGAATGGAGTTATCTTTTTTAAAAGCCAGAATATATGCAGTAATACAAATTCTCAAGCATTTTTATAAATGTATTTTTGGTTTTAGTACTTGTCTCATCTACATGGCTTATTTTACATTAATCTGTACTGCTTTGCAGCAAATCAGATTCAAGTGTATCATTTGTGAACTACATGGAAATACAGCAATAAGAGCATTAATCTGCTCTTTTCAGCACACTAGGTCTCAAGGAGCTCCCACAACCCAACATTAACAAGCTATTTATTTCATTTACCACCTTAATGACTAAAGAAAAAAATGAAAATGATGATTGCTTGTTTGTTAATGAAGGGGTGCTGTGGTTAACCACCGGAAAGACTATTAAGCTTCATAAAATTGCCCTTGAAATTCGACACTCTTAATACCGCGTCTGATGTGCTATGCTAAAAATCCAAAATAAATTAAGAATACCAACAGAGGTTTCACCTAACTCACCACTAGATAATTTCATATATTTGTGTAAGAAAACAAAAAGTAGAATCATAAAAAGATAAATATTAAAACAGATTGAATTATTGAGCAAAGTGACACAGATCCAGTCTTCATTCTTATCAATGGTGATAAGTCAGATGCCTTATAAGAATATGTATCTATAGTTTTGAATGCATCACCTCATGCATTCTCTCTGCTTATCAGTGAACCTGCAGATCCTTGTTATAGTAACAATAATCTTAATAAAAACAGTATGCAAAATAGTTGTTTTTTTTATTTTGAGAGAAGTTTCTCACTACTTCCCTTACTCTCTCAGAATAAAATGGCTTTTGACAGCAGATCACTGAAGTAAATTATGTTTCTGGTTAAACTACATTGTCCGCTGCTTTCACCCAGTCCCAGAATCTGCCAAATATTTTATTTTTTTTAATAGCTACTTAAATCTGAACTGGTAAACTCTCCAAATAGCATTATAAATTTGGTCCTGAAAAGAAAGATAGCTAAAGCTATAAGATAAGCTTGATGTCATGGTACCCAGACACTGGGTCCAAAGTGGCATCCCCAGAACTGGAATTCTAAAAAAAAATTATGTTTCTCTCACAGGTTCTGGTCTCATAGATAACTATGTTGTAGTATCTCTTCCATGCAAGATTCACGGTCTTGAACTCTTTTGAAGGTAGCAACCTGTAGGTTTGTCTTTCTTTGTGGAATAAAAGCTGTTTATTTCTTTCTAAGTCATAAGAAGTTGTAAATGTAGGTGGAAAAGTATATTTTGTCACAACCTAAGGCTTATCACAACATAGGAGCCAAGCTCAATAGCATCAAGACTTAGATGTTTCTGGAAACTCAATCTGAAAGTCACTCATGGACTTTCAGTAGCTGGACAAGAATTTTGAGTATACAAATTCCAACCTTAGACAAGGTTCGGAAAAAAAAATTCATACAAATACAAAAACTCATTGCCACCAAACTCAAAACACCTAAATTTTGCCATCCGATTATTCCATCTGATGCTGCCAATCTCAACAATGTATTTCTTAAGAGAATGAAATAATGAAGTGAGAAGGTAACATCCACACTGGGCCATAAACTGGAACATGTGAAACAGGAATATCAGGTATTTCAAACATTAAAAAACCTCATCCTTCTCTACACACGCTCCAGAATTAAATTCCTATCCCACAACTCACAGCCATAGACAAGGAAATGATAAATTTCAGTCCAACTTAATGTGGCCACTTTTTGTTCCTATAAATGCAAAGTTTTACAAAGTATACATTTTACAGCTTAAAAGATCTAAAGAAAAAGTCTTCAACACTGATAGAAAGTAATCAAGTTTTCAAGAATAACCATAATGGTCTTGTGGAAGTCTTAATTTATATGATCTTCCTCAAATTGACCATGACTGATTTTGATCAAACTTTTACATTAGTTATCTTTCTCAATAACGCATTTGCTTCTCTGTCTTTGCTAGAATTCAGCATTTATAGATGAGACACAGAAAGTGGGAAAACATTTTATTCCCATTAGATAGTTCAGTGCAGGAACATATTATTACTTTAGTATGGAAGAGGCTAACACTCATGGAACATCCCTCCCCTTCCATGCAAGCTTTTAAATTTAATCAGAGCATAGAATGACCATTTACTAATCCAGTGAAAACTTATAAATAATATCATGACTGTTTCTGACAAAAGGAGTTATAATATAGGAAGAGGGATATTATTTATATTTCCTGTCAGTGAAAATGAGAGTTTTCCTTACAGTATGATTTATGTTCTTGGATTCACTCAGAGACAAATAAATAGTAATTCTGTATCCTAGGAAATTCCTTTCATATTTAATGAGAGCAGAATATCTGAAGTGCCCTTGGTCTGATTAGAAGAAGAGGAAAAAAACATCAGTACATTAAAAAAACCATACAACATACAACAACTGATAGAAAAATTTCATCTTTGTCATTGAAATGCCCAGAAACTAGAATAAGTGATCTTATAACTAGTTCACCCTAGAGTTTGCTCATGAATATATTAAACTACAGGTAACTCATGTTGTTCTTTTTCCAATACCTTTGCCAAAGTAGATTAACATTAGATTAAATCTCAGGCAGCTTTCATTATTTTGATCATATTAACATTTTTACATGAAAATAAAAACAGGTTTACACTTAATCAGTAATCTAGAGGTTCCTGCGAAAACCAAAATAAGCATGTATCTGAATATTGCATGTCAACCACAGGGTCACATAATATCTAGAAGCATAATCAAGAAAATCACCCTTAGTTATCTACTTTCTAAGCACAGAGTCCTGTACTCTAGGGAGGATGAAAGAATACCATGCACCAGTACAGGCAGAGGGTTGACCTGCATGAAAGGAGCTCTGCAGAGAAGTCCTCCAGGCCTCTCAAGTGCAGCAAGTTGACCAGGAGCCAGGAGTGTGCTCTTGGGACCAAGAAAGCCAATGGATTACATCAGGAAGTGCATTTACTGCAGGTTGAGGCTGATCCTCCCCTTCTACTCAGTCCTGGAGAGGCATCACCTGGAATGCTGCAGCCAGTTATAGAATCCCCATAATAAACAAGAAATGAAGTCCAGCAAAGAGTTACTAAGATGATTAAAAGACTGGAGGACCTTACGCAAGGAAAGGCTGACAGTTGGCCCTCTTTAGCATAGAAAGGAGAAGAGGTAGGGGATTCTTTTCAATGCATATAGGTATCAATGCATATAGGATGCCAACAGCATGGGACTAGACTCCTATTTTAAAAGTGCTGTCCAGTGAAAGAATGAGTGGCTATGGGAATGAGTGTAAGTGGCAAGGTCACAAGACCAAGAAACTAAAACTGAATATGAGAAAAGCTGCTTTACTGTGAAAGTAACAGCACTAACACAGGTTTCCCAGAGAGGCTGCAGTCTCCTTCCTTGGGGAGATTCAAAGTCATCTGGACAGGGTTCTGAGCAATGAATTCTATTTGATCATGACTGAGCAAAGGGGGTTGACTGCCTGACAACACAATCACCAGAGGTCTCTTCCAATCTCAACTTTTCTGTGATTCTCTGATCCTTTATAATGGATTTTAATGTCTTATTTTACTATTGTACATATTCATTGTTAAGCATCACAACCACATTCATTAACACAGTACAGTATGATTCTTACTGGGCTCATATCACTGCCAAAATTGCCTCAGAAAATCCATTAATATTATAATGGTTATCATTACCATTCTTTCTTAACCCTACTCACTATTAACAAAAAAGTAATTGCAGTTCAGCCCTACATTAACAGAAACACCCCACATGTAATTTCATTTCTAACTTACAATGTCAGTATAACCTTTCACATGTAGTATCTACACACTCAACACTGCAATTCCTTGCACCTTGCAATGCAAGCAAGCTGCCTGAGCCTAAATTTTCCTACTTGCCTTTCTGCACAGTTAAAACATCATAATATAATCTGCCTTCCCTTATCTGATACTTTTAAAGAGTACAAATATTTCATCATTTATTTACATCTCTGCCAGAACTACAGGCTACACTGCTTAATACATAAGATGGTCCCTCCTCCAAAGATCTTACAGCAGGAGATCAAATATTGCGGTAAGGGGGAAAGAAAACAGCAACTGCAACAGAGCTACAGTGAATGAGACTGAACTTGCTATCTTGGGGCTTTAAAGAAAATCCACAATCTCCTGTTGAATGAAAAATACAATATCAAAGAAATAGGCAGCTTTGTTAGTGGGATTTCTATATTTTAACACAATTCATGGCAACAGACGTAAGAAAATTACGGAGAGAGTACATGAGGCATTAAGTGCAGAGTAGTGTGAGGGCAATACAATGAAATCAAACTCAAAAGAACCAGAAGAATGACATAATATAACAGGAAGCATTCAAGCAATAAAAATGTCTGACACCTTTAACATTCTTTCAAGAATGCCATAGTCATCAAGAAGTATAAAGGCAACCTGTCAAAGTTTATCAAAGTAGAGATTTTTTATCAAAATTCTATTAATTGCTTACCTTTAAAAAAAAAGTGAGAATTGGACAAGCGAGATAAGAGTGAAACTAGGATATCATTTAAGTAAAAGGTCAGCAAATGCAAGAGTGACTATGGAAGTTACATCCATTTAGCTTCATAAGTTTGAAAAAAATCTTAAAATTCAATAATTCTCTCATTTTAATCCCTCAAGATTTAATTTCTGAGACACTCTTTATACCCAAGAAATTATTCAAAAGTCAGTGTAGTACCTACATTTCTAAATAAATAAGGGAAAAAAAAAAACTATAAAAACAACTTCTGAAGGGAAAAAAATTACACAAAGATTCCTTCAACTCCATACTTCAGGGACTTCCACTCTCCTCATAGTTTCTAAATCAGATTTTTGAATACAAGGTAGCTCTCAAATACTTTCACATTAGTCAGGTCATATGACAAGAAAAATTAATTCCTAGCCTTTTACAGATATATTAGCCATTAAGTAGGATTTTAACACTTTTGTTGAAGAATATTTCTGAATGATAGGAACTGGTGATATCTTATTACTTTATTTTTTTGAGGACAGTTAAGTGTGTGTGTACATATATGAGACATTTAATTCATTTATAGTACCTTTATTTGTCAAATGATGCCATAATACAGCCTCCTGCATGAAAATTGAAAGAGAATAGTCCTTTCCATAAAGGCATGGAGCAAGCTAAACATTCCTTCATAGATTTTCAGCAATAATTTGAACATGAACCTTTTGTGGAACAAATATTGTATTCTGATGCTGAGCAAACAAAAATCACTCTTTTAAAAACAAAGGCTGAAAATACAAAAAGAAACATCTTCAAATATTACAATATTATACTGAGAAAAACTCTGCATGAAGTCACATCACTACCATTAATGTGGATTTCACTGATGTGCAAGGATAAAAATTAGAAACTAACATTAACCAGAGAGACTTCGTTCATTAAATACACAGTATATATTAAATCAATAATTCATAATAAACATAATAGCTAGTCTCAGGAAAGCATGAAAATAAAACAGCGGGAAACAGAGAATTATGCATGAAAATATAAGCCTCTCAGTGCTCCTGGTTTTTATATTTAGATTAGGTAGCATGCTGTAGTAGATAGTTTGGACCCTTGGGCAGTTTGCACTGGACCTAAATATACCTCATCAACTGCTAGAATGATACGAATTACACTGCTTGCCTATATTTCTCTTTCCATAGCAATATGATAGCATTGAAACAATTGGAAAATGCCACTCAAAATAAGATAAACCACCACAAAAACAGTATGCCACCTTTGAACTTCATTGCCTCAGATCCTGGGGGCTCCCACTGCTGCACAACTTGAGGGCTATAAATCCATGCATAGTACCAAGCTCAGCTGAGCTGAGGCTACCTACCTTATCTCCTTGACTCTTGACTAGCAGCCAATTCTTCAAGCATGTTGCCATCTCATCACACACCACTGATCAACTGATGACTGCCAGGAGCTTTCAGCTGTAAGCACAGGCTCAGTAGGGCAGCCATCAACAAGAACCACATCTGGGCATTGCCTTTGGCTACTGCTTCAAGGACTCTGATTGGCTTGCACACTTCTCTGTTATCCATTCCAAGAGCTCGGACCCCAATGAACTACACTCAAGCCAACACCATATTTAGCAACATTTAATTCCTTTTAAGATTCAACATTCATTCAAATATTTTACTTTAAAAGATATGTGTTTTACTTGATTATTCTTCTTCTTCAGAAGGTGCAAGAAGTGTGAAAGCTTTCCACCAATGGACAACTCCAACTAAACACCTGTGTAGGGACAGAGCCTGGTGATCACTGCTACAACAGCAGCCCAAGTGCAACATCAATTCCTGACTGAAAGAAATATCTGTTTCTTTCAGAAATAGTACACCAGTATCTCTGTGTACTCAGTCAGCCCTTTGTGTCTAAGGTTTTATTTCAAAGCAACCTTCAGCTTTTTTTTTTTTTTGAAAGATAGATTGTTTTCTTTAAGTCAGTTCAAGTATGGACATCAAGGGTTTACTTAGACAACATGTGTCAAAGGTTTCTGACAGCAACCAACTCGTCTTTGCATTTCTCTTCTCCTGATAAATTGCAGTTATATAAATGTCATTCCATGTGGGCAGTCTTGGAAGAACACCACTATTCTATTCATTCAGTTGTTAAGCATGTTTCATATCAAAGTCAATTATGTTCCAAGTCAACATCCCCTTTCATTGTCCTGTAACCAGAAAGTTCATGACATAACAGAATACCTGTCAAATGGAAGAGTCAATGAATTTCAAGAGATAGACTCCATGTAGCACTGAATCTTTCATAACATATGCTTTGAGGGGGAAAATATATATATATATATAAAAGCTCCCCAATTACAGGAAAACCATATGTACATATGTATAAATGTACACATTTAAAGACTGCCCTAGTATACCTGCCTTCTGATTATTCAGTGTTGCAAATTTAGAAATATTGAAATGTTGATGTGAATATTTTCAGATAGAGAGTGGACAGTGTTATCAACCCTACATATCTGAAAGCACTAACTCCTATTACTTCTATACTGAAGAAGCTTCCAAAAGCTTAGTTGAAAAATTTCCAAAATACATTCTTTATTTCTCAGTAATTTGGTATTTGTGTTGCTTTATCATTTGAATTACATAAATTGATTTTTTTTTAACTCGTATTTCTATAACACAAGGGTATATGGAATTAGTAAGTTCTTACCGAGTTTCAGCTGATCACATTTGCTTTCCCCTTTAAAGTGAAGGAAATAATTATATAACTGCATGAGCCTCTAAAGGCTTATATAATACTTCCAGAGCATGTAAATGTCATCATCTACAGGTAGAAGTAGGTAGGAAAGCAAAATTCATTTTAAAATAAAGCAGGCTTCCATTATTAGGTATCTCTGCAGATAATAATACAGGTTGTGATATTAGTGAAAAGCATTAAAACTTAATCAGTTTTATTTAAAGGATTTACTTGAGCCTCATGTTTTCTGCTCTCTTCTGAATTCCCCTGTTATGGAATAGACACACCTAAAGACAACTACAAGGATATCTGGAAAGTAAATATTGTCTCATGGACAAACTCTTTCACTATCCTTTAATAAATTGCTCTTACAGTATTCGGAGTAATTTCTGTACTTTCGGTTATTTTCCCCTTAAGCCCTGGAAAGCTGAAGTAGTATTATGACAAGATAGGAATAAATCCAATATACTAAAGTACTTATGTGTCTTCATTAACTCATTGGAGGACAAAAATTATTAGTTACCACATAAATCGAGTGAAGAGCAGCATAATTCCTAGAAATCAAAAAGTCTTCCAATTGAACACTGAGTTTTCTTTGGCACTTCTTAATGCATACTGGCCACAGCATTTCTGTCAATTCAATTGGTTTTGACCCCTCCAGTATTCCTAAATTTAACACATTCAACATTTATATATATATATATATATCTTAAATTGATTTCCACACCATCTAGATTACAAATATAGGTGTCCAGCTTTAAAAGTCATTCAGACTTCCAAGAGAAGCAGCAATGAAGATGAAAAAATAAAGTATCTTTTTGTAATTTCAATACCATTTGGTCAACAATATTACTTCATGGAACAGGCATACACTGATGGATTGAAGCTCCCATCAGGAACTAAGCTTAGAGATGACAAGCAAGCTTTCACAAATTAAATATGCTTCATCCAACAGCAGCATGATATCATGGCTACCAGAGTACCAGAACCAAGTAGGAAGACAAACAGAAGAAAGTATAACTGTGACAGTGATTGCAGCAGATATGCCTCCAGATAAAGAAGTTGAGAAAAATCTGAACTAATCCTGCCTCCTTGTTACTTCTAACATCAACTGTATGAGCTAAATAAAGGGAGCTTAATCATTAAGTAAAAAGAGAATTGATTAAAGGGAGAGAAAAAAAAAAAAAGAGTAGTGGAGAAAGGATTAAGGAACCTCATTACTGTCTATACACAGTCCTTCATATTTCAACACAAGAAATACAATCAGTCAAAATCTAATGCCTGTTGAGTACCTATCTCATTGCATTAAAAGCTGACTTAAAGACAGCAGCATTCAGCATAATATAGAGTTCAATATTTTTAGCTGGTAATTCCATTAACTCTTAAAAATAAACCCTCCCACATTTCTTCCAAAAAGAAGAAATTCCTTATTTGGAAGGCAAGGAGGTTAAATTGCCTTCCACACTCACTGCATTTGTCCTCTAGTTAATAACGATAGGTCACACTGGATGTTTTAAGAGTGGCTCTGCTTAGGCAGTCTTTGTAGAAATAAGTCACTCCACATTTTCAACCACGGTTATCATCAATTTTGCTGAACTTCCTCTTAGGCTATAGGTAGATAAAATGAATGAATGAATTCTGCCTTGTTTAAATTAGTTCTTTTAGTTAAAGACTTGGGGGAGAAACTAAGGTTAGGGCAACACACATTTCACTTTATTATGTACAGAACAAGCAGTTTTCTTATTGCTGTCTTTGAAGCTTTGGGCAAGATTCACCACATTCCACATTAAACAAAACAACAGATTGCAACTCACATACTCCTCGTTTCCTGTTGCTAATTAGGGTTTCAAACAAGATTTTAGAAGCATAAATGGATCACATTTATAACAAAATGTCCTAGAGGCACAAATAGATTCTGGTTCTTTCCTGCTGATAATCTCTGTCCTCAACATCGCGTTGAATAACTTGCTCCATTACAATTGCTACTTCACCTCAAAGGTCTGACCCTCACTGGGGTGTCACCAAGCCAGATATTGTCCTACAGCACAACCAAATGCCCTGCCAGTTTTGGCTCATAATTCTTAGCCTTCACTCCCCCTCCTGTCCCAGTACTGCAGGAACAGCCACGCCTATGTCTAAACACAAATTCTCATATCTATATCTATAGATATCTTTTCAACTTAAAAAAAGGAAACCAGAAAGAGGTGAAATGGTTCCCTAGTTTAGAACTACAGGTATAATATGGGTATTTGGTACCTGGGAACCTAGTCCCTTCCCCAGGAGACAATGAAGTGTACTATACAGAGTAAATGATACCCTGCAGAGCAGATAAAAGGCAAACCAGATGCTTAGCCATTAGCTGAGCACATATGATTTTCCTAGGATGAGATGCACCAGAACTGCTCATTGACATACATCTGTTCCTGGCAGTTCTCTTCCTCTAAGGAACTGTAAGCCAATACTTAAGGTTCCCTGCATATGCACATAGAGCATGCACATCAGTAAATATAAATCTGTTATCTTGAAAGTGGCATCAAAGGCATTTTCTTCCTCAAGTCTGTTTACTATCACATTTTTTTTCCCACTCCCTTTCAGGAAAGCACAAGGAGGAAAGCAGACTGCCTGAACTGCACCATTTTGGCTGACCTCCTTCCCAGGAAGGCATGAGTTATAAACTTCAAGCTTTTACAGAACATTGGATGCCTAGTACCCGAGCATTCTACTTTTCACTATTGTCTTGAAGTCTGACAGTTAAATTAACAATCAGTGTATTAAATCTGATCTTCAGCATTATTTCTTCATAGTACATATTGCAGTATATACTAGTAAAGCTCCTAAAGGCAAGGGAGATGGAGATAGTTTAGACTTTAGGCTGCTACTTTTTCTCCAACAGCTCTAACCAAGAACCCCTTAATTCTAGTAAAGTCTAGAGGCAGATTACCATATCAAGCCATATCCACAAATACCTTTCACAAAGGACTACTCTGTTTTCAACTGGCAACAATAGTTGGGTTTTTTTTTCCCCATCACAAAAAACTGCAAGCTTGAAAATAAGGTGACAAAACTTCATTCTTCAAGAGTAGCTTCACTTAGCCTTAGACAATCTTATTGTGAATCCAGTAAACAGGTACAAACACTGTAATAATTTTCACTTTTTTCCTTTTTTTTAAAACCAATTTTAGCATATATATGCTTTCAGCTCTGCACCTTTAGCCTCTGTTTAGTGCTCCAAAGATCTCAGAACATTAGTGTCTTGTAATAGAAAGTGTTTTGCACAGACACCAGGGAGACCTTGTATAATGAGGTAGTGATTTAAAATAAAGTCTGCCAAAATAGTTACAAAATTGAAGAAAATCTCAAAATAAGCACTCTCAGGAGAGTGAGGAAGGAATGAGTCTGGGAGTTGAAATTTAAATCCGACAGGGGTCAGAAATGGAGTAATTGTTATGCTTGATTGTCATAGGTCTTTTATTACAGGCTATCATATATGCATGCTTAATATTAACTATGAATCAGGCATGCTATTGAATCAAGAAACACAGAACTCTAGAACACTTCAGATTATTTTGGTCTCATATTTGCAACTTTGAGAAATGCCCTAAATTTGCCTTAGAAAAGCACCATCTGGTTATAGTTGGCTGCAAATTACCAGCTGTGAAATATTACTAAATTAGGAATGTTTGCCAAAACAACAGTTAACCTTTTTACACAACATTGCCACTTTTAAACAGATTTTACACTAATATATCTCTCCAAGAAAAGCAACAGTTTCGTCAATTCTTTAAGAATGAAATGCATGTCCTTACAGAAAACACCTAAGATTGATCAGGATTTCCTCGTCCCTACTCATCCCCTGCACTCTCCACTTCAAGTTCTAAAACAAAGTCTAAAACACATACATGTTCTTTGCCAGTTCCTTCCACAGGAATAGATTTCTCCTCATATCGGACACCACCATACATTTTCTGAATATCTGTAATTCTCATGTTTTTTCGTTACCAGTGAAGTTTAGTGGGAACTACTTGGTCTCCATCACAGATTTAAATCAAAGATAGCTACTATATTGTAACATAGGACATTTATTCCTTGTGCTCCTCCCCACAACACATACACGCTTTACTAATTTACTCTTAAATAAGAATTTAGATGTATATGCACAAATACCCACATATTTTCCCCTCAAACTAATACTAAGAGAGAAAGCAGTTTTTGGGGGGAATAGGGAGGAGGGGAGAAGATTTTTGGCTGTATAATTGATCTATGTTCCTCCTCCCGATCCCAGTGCTCTGCTGAATATTTTACACATCTATAGATACTTTTTTCAAGAAATCTTGATATTGCAAACATTAATTTGACTTCCTTCAGCAAGAAGAGCTGCTGCTTGTGAAAGCTTTTTATTTTGTTACCATATTAGCTGGTGTAATAATAGATACCATCCTTCCCCTTCAAACTTTGTCATAATGTATCATTAAACCTTCACAAACACAGCAATATTAATATCAAGGAAATACAAGAAAAAAGCGATATTGCACAACAGCTAAGTAGAATAGCAGATGGGAAACTCTTGAATATTTGTCATAACAGAGAGGATATGAACAGTTGCTTAGGATGGTGTGACAAAACTTTTATCAGACTGTTTATCAATTATGAGAATATTGACCCATCTATTATTCCTTGAAGGTAGATTATATTGTGAAAAAATAGTTGAAAAAACATGACATTGAATTAATGAAGCTTCAACTATGAAAGAACAGGCTAGACAGCACATTTCCTTTTGTTCCATAATTGTTAATTTACAATGAATATTAATGAAATATCACAAAGTTTATTAATCTGAAAAAGCATGGTAAAGAGGGTTCAGAGTGCAAGCGGGTAACCAGCCTGCAGTAAGTGAAAATATGCAAGCTCTTTACCCAAAGAAATGCACAAATAATCCTCTATTCAGGTTTAAATTAATGCTTTTCACCTTACATTTGAAGTGGACTAAGAACATTTGGCTAGTCATTACAGTTCAGATAAAATGTGGTATTTCATTTTATGCTACAATAACACAAGCTTGTGTTTTGAACTGATGTTTTTAAAAACAGAAAATATCATTCCGCCCATGTGCTTTTTAGTTTAGATAAAAAGGCCATACCCTACATTCTCATCAGCCAAGATTTGAAACAGCAATGCTGCAAGGTTTGGACTTCTGCTGCCTAATATTGGATCTGCAGGTTATCTGAACAGGAAAAAAAAATCTAGCAAACGAGTAATATTTGAGCTACACATTTAAATTTGAGACCCAAGGACATATCCAGCATTCTGTCTCCAAATAGAAGACACCTTTTTCCTCAAAAGATTATGTCTGTCTACCTTCCATCATCCACCCAATTCTCTTTTATTGCCCGATTATTGAGTCAGGTTGTAGGAATATCAGCAAAGATATTGCAGTAGTGTCAATAAGCTTTCCAAGATCTCCTCACTATATTAAAACTTTTGAGTTTTAAAATATTTGGATGTGGTTTAGATTTTTCCTTGCATTAGTTACACTAATTTATCTACATAAAAGATCATTGGATATCTTCTTGCTCAGTTTTGTGAGGATCTTTTGGAATTTCTTACCATTCATAGACCACTTGACTTACTTGAAAGAATTTATAACATTTTTCTACATATACATCATGACTTTCCCACTTCCACCAATGTAAACAAAGTTGTTAAGCTGGTAACACCTACTGTTTTTTTCCTAAAATACCTGCTATATTGTGATCATTTGATGCCAAATATTCTAATTCTCCTAGTTTACTTATCAGATTACTAGTGCTGATGTAAAAAAGTATTTTAACATTTTTGCAGTCATTCCATCACATAATATGACTTAATGGGCATTACAAGTGGTCTAATTTACCTTTGTTATTTACTGTGTGCAGTTTGCTTCTCTCAAACTTTAAGTGCATTGAAGATTATTTATGTGAACTTAATTCAGGCTGTCATCTGTGCCAGCTTTCATCCGATTTCTATTTCAAGTATTCCTCTGCAGGCTTTTCAGTCTTTAGTGCCATCAGCCAATCTCTGATCAAGGTACAGCCTGTATAGATTCCTCTCATCCAGAAAGTTTCCCCATTTCCTCATATACACATCTTTACATCACTGTCTCATTCACACACTGGGATACCAAATCTCTGCCTAGCACTTTGAACAGAAACAAGAAACCAGCCAGATTTCAGAGAAAGTTTCTCTGGATCCCTATCTTTGCCTAGTGTCCTGAATTTAGCCTCTTGACCATCCCTCCCATACCCATGTCCCATTTATATCACTGAAAGCAGCTCAGACTATAATTCTCCTCTTTCCCCATTCCCAGATAGACAGCTTCTCAACCCACTACCTTTGTGCCCAGCACACCAGTCACACTGCTGCCTTCCTGGAGGTCAAAAATCCACCTACAGTTGAGTCTTCAACTGCTCCCACCCACTTTTTCCTGCTTGCAAACATTCACTCTGATGTGTGAGGGACCACATCTCAAGCTGATTGTCTCAAAGCTTGTTTGCCTTTCTGTTGAACTCACTGCAAGAATCAAACTCAGCAACTGTGAATAGATGAAGTTTTCGGCCAGAGTCAAGGAATGGCTATGCTGGCTTTGGAAGCGTACCACTCTAAACTGCAGAGGCAGAAATGCCATTGTCTGGGAAGCAATCTTCCTGTATACTCTGTAAAAGACTGGGCTACTGAATAATAGAGGGTCATCCAGAGATCCCCAACACCAGCATGCACAGGCCACAGATCAATGGGATACCGCTGGATCTATAGAGGTGGCTCTTTCTTGCAATCTTGTCCCGATTATCTGCTACATTTCCTTCTTTCCTATCTTTCCCTCCCTTTCCTATTGCTATTTTGTTAGCACAACATGTGAATGCTTTAAGTGCACAATAAATTTCCTTGATGAGCAGCATCTGACCTTGTTTGTGTCTTAATCTTACTCTGGGTATAAGAAAGAATCTTCCCGGCTCATGTCTTCCCAGACCACAAGCTGCTGGAGTATTTTCAGTGCAAGAGCTCACTCACATGAACTGGAGTGTGGATCTTACCTAAAAGCACAGCACTCCTTGCTAGAAGAGTGTTCTTCTACCTTGAAACTTAATCCTTCTCTGTAGCACAAAGGCTGCACCTACCCTAAAACATTACTCTTGGTCTCCTCCATGAGCCTCCTTTTCACTAAACTGTCCACATTGAGCAAGTCTCAACTGAAAAGCACAAATCTATTTGCACAGTAGCAGGATGGCCCTGTATGATGCTCACACATAGAAGACTCGCCCCCGTGTGCTTCAGACTCCAGTTTATTGGAGTGATGTATACAGCTACAAAAGTCCTTGCTCTGCTGGGAGACTCCTGCCTGCATCTTGAGATTAGAAAGGGAGGAAATGATTTTGCTGCTGATCCTATTTTGTTCCCTTGTGAGTATGTGCGTGATTATTATTATTCTCTTGTTTCTTCGCTAAAAACTTAAGATAACAGGTGAGAAATATGCAATAGCATAAAGAAAAAAATACAGTTAAAGACCATCATCAATTACATTTCTCCCTGAACTATGTCGGAGGTTCAATTTAAAAAACTACAGACTTAGTTCTTTCCTGTAACTTTTGTGATATCAGCTCTGGGGACTTTAATCTTAGCTAGGGATCCAGACAGAAGAAATTCCATGCAAAGACTTGAGCAGCAGCCTGCACCATATACTAAATATTTATGAGGAAAAAAAAGTGACCAGGAGAGCTATAGCATCCTATATCTTGTGATGTTAACCTTGATTGGGTTTATTTAGACATACTAAAAAAAATACAAATAAGACAAAAGACACCTAGCTTATTGGCTCATATCAGCTTTGCTATACAGGCACACACTAGGTTATTTGATGCAGGTCCAGCTATGTAGATTACATAGGATATGCCTAGGACACAGTCCTGCAATTGATCCATGGTTTTAGCACGTGAGCATCCTTACCTGCTGCTGTAACATGCAAGTTACCAAGCAGCCATGTATAGCATCTCAGCCAGAGCAGTAAGAAACAGCTTGTTCATCCATCCATCACCTGTGCCTGACTGGGTGAACACCTGCCTGATCCAGCAGCCCTTTATTTACAGTTCATTGAAAGCATCCATAGCAACATCATGGACATGGAGTAGCCGTAAGCTACATCACAGAGACTACTCAGAAAGCAACTCTTCCTGAGGCATTCCTTATTGCATCTCAGCAATGCATTTCTGCTCCTCAGTCCAAGTTTCTATACAGAACACTTTGCTGCAAAACAGAGACCTCAAGCACTCTTGACCTCACTCAATTTTCAGACTCCTTAGAAAAGACTGAACACAGCTGGATTGACAATACAGCTGGGCAGTGAGTTGGGGCAAAAGTTCAAACTCCAAAATAAAGTTTTTTGACCATACGAACATGCTCATAGGTAATTCAATAAGTGCATACATCATTCCTTGAAGTTTCCTCTCAACGCAACACAGGTTGGCTTTACTCTCCAGAATTCCATGTGTTAAATTATTATTTTCAAAAAGTGGCTTCAAACAGAATACTTCAGCAGTCTAGAACAGTATTTAAAAAAATCTGAGACAGAGGCGAAGTCTGTTTTAATTCTCCACAGAAAAATCTGAGATCTGGCAAAAGCAATCAAGCATGAATTAGCTAAAACCAAAATACAATAAAGAGTAAGAGGAGAATTAACTAACATTAAAAATCTCAAAGACAATTTACAACGTCAGAATAAAATGTTTTGCTCCATTGCATGAGTGACTTAAAAAAAGTCAGGCCTTCTTTTAAAATTGTCTGAGGCATTAAAAAAAACCACTATTTCTGCACCAAAATTCCACTTCACTATTAAAAAAAAATTCAAAAATCTTAACATCTGAAAAATCTTATCTGAAAATCTTAACAGAATATTTATTAAAAATTGCAAGAGGTTATTTTGGGGGGAAAAAATACTGCTATTAAAGGCCATATTGAAAGAAACATATTTTATTTACAAGAAAATAAGAAGTCTGAGTATAGATGGATCACTCAAAAGAACACAGTGTCGATATAAGATTAGTAATTTTAACTAGCCAAATAGCACACAGAAAAACCCTTTCTTTTGTGTTTCAGTACTACTGGACAATAACATCTACAAGTATATTAATCTCTGTGTTGTGACCAGCCACTTCTGGAACAAATATAGAAAGGTATAATTTTGAACAGGTCGAGGGCTCTACAACTTTTACCAAGAACCAAAATGAACAAGGTACAGTTCCATGCTCTTTTGTTTTTTTCTGTAAAAAGACCTGTGGATTTACTATTATATCCTGATTTACAGCAAAAAAAGAAAGTATAGAAGGGATACAAAAAGTTTTGCTTTAATAAAAGAGATCTCAGTGAAGGGACTATGTAATCGGGATTTTGCATACCTTTTAGATTGTAACACAACTGCAGATTATCAAAAGCAACATACAAAGGCACATAATTCAAAAGCGTAAGAAAGCCACTGTTGTGGCACTGAGAATGGAGCACTAGACTTCTCTATATTAAGATTAGGAATCTATTCCACAAAGTAACACACACATCTAAATGATCTTATCTGGTTTTTCATACTCCTGACTAGTCTCACTAACATGTGTTAGGAAAAAAAAAGTGTCCAGACATGCTTCCAAACATGAGAGAACTTTCTTCCTCTCTCACTCTGTTATGATGACTGATTCTTGCACCACTCATTCTGTTTTGGTTTGGTGGAACATGGCTCACTCCAGAGAAATATCAACTCATTCACTTGATTTGCTCAGGTGTCAGGATCTGCATACACTTTTATTCTACTTCCATTTCATATTTGCCACTTTTCAAATGATGCTCCTGTAAGTTGTTACAATCACTCTGATTTTTCTCACTTTGCCCATTTCCCTTTTATATCTTCTTTGCCAAGATAACTAATGTGTCTCATTTTTTTCACAGCATATGAAAGCTGCAGAATCAAACCATGTGTTTAATGTATCAGACAACGGCAAATGCCATGTTATACTTCATTTTAGTTTTGCAAATAGCAAAAAAAGTGTTTATGGAAATCAGCAGTTATCAGGGGAAAGACTGAAAGACACTGCAGAGACTAGTCAACATACTTATCTTGTCCCTTACTGTATTCTCTGTTACCGTACAACTAGCACATTTCTTCTATATCTTTATCTTTCACTGAAAAAAGGAGTGAAAAACACATTTTGGACTGTAAAGAATATACAATGCTATGCAACTCAAACTTACCATATAAATATTTTCTGTATTAGTAAATTTATTAGAGTTTCGATGAACAATTAATGTTACAGTATCTGGTAAGCTAAAATACATTAATAAGTAGCATAGGGATGTCTGAGACAGACATTTTGGGACAG
This sequence comes from Eudromia elegans, assembly GCA_003342815.1. Lineage (NCBI taxonomy): Eukaryota > Metazoa > Chordata > Aves > Tinamiformes > Tinamidae > Eudromia > Eudromia elegans. The sequence goes on from PTEX01000105.1 coordinate 2,293,682, forward strand.
AGTGCAACAATTACTGCTCTGAATCTTTAAAGTTTTACTCAGAGACTGAAAGAATGCAGAAAGGAGAGCATTTGCAAGACAAACAAGGAATACAGCTGCTTCTAGACAGAAAAAGCAAGTCATTACTAAGTACAGGAATACTTGGGTTCCCATTAAATTCCCTTTGGGATCTAAGGCTCACCCTAAAAATGAAAAGCACCATTGGAACTGATGGGCACAAAACAGGGATAATATCTAGTGTCAGGTTTTTTTTAATTTGAAAAGTAGGCACATTGTACATGGGTCGGTGACACAGTTAGCAGTCAAAAATTCCCCAGGTCAAGATTCTTTGGTCCCTTTCTGGCCAGCAGGCACTAATTCCTCATTAAGGAATAATAGATATCAACACTCTACACCATAATCTATTGATACAGAAGAGCAAATTAAAAAAGACAGTATTGTTCCTAATTTGATCATGCCTGCAAACAAATGCAACCAACACAGCATGTTTGTGTCAAGAGAATACTATATCCTGAGTAAATTCTTGCAAAGATACAATTTTGTAAAAAGCCTTGACATCTTTCATGCTAATGATTATTATTTTATCATAATCTTAAGTACTGTTGCAATTAAAATTTCATTATTAGCTATCCATTGGCCCATTCCTGAATATTTTGCAATAATTAAATAATCACCTCTCCCCAAATCTGCCCTCTGTTCACTTGCAAAATGATACAGAATATCTATTTAAAGTTTTAATTACCTAATGGGAGCAATTAAAATTACATCAAATGCAGGAAAAAACAAACAAAACCAATAAACAGAACAGTAAACAAAACCTCCCACTAGTTCTTTATATATTTTTCTTTCTAAACCTGGGACACATGCAGGAAATCAATTAATTTGCCATTGCCTCTTCACAGGAATTCATTAGCAGGCAAAGGAAAAATAGCAGCAGGTATGGGACATACAATTGCTGCTTTAGTCCCTAACCAGAGGGATTTGAGCTGACAAAGAAAAATCGACTTCTAGTTGTATTTTCCAATTGGTTTTCCATTCTTGCCTAGTTAACTTTAATAATAACTAACCAATAGGAAAATAAAACAGCAGGAGACAGTAATCCTGTGAGACAAGTCCATCTCCAAGGAAGCTGTAGCTGCTGCCTTCCTCTGTGCACCAGAATGCACAGGGACTGAAGAAGAAAACATCAAAGCTGAAAGTCTAAGTGAGATAATATAGCATACCCAAAAGGTTAGTCATGTCTAGTATCTTTTGCTGCTAATGAATGACTCATATCCTGATAATATCAGTGACTTTCAAAAACATTAACTCTGATTATTTCAGCTTTATCCTTTAAAGATAGTCTTCAGACCAGACTCAAAATGTTACAGCTGTTAAAATAACTGAAGATACCTCCAAAATTTTCAAAAAAAAGGAGTCTGAGCACCTTCCACAACTCAATCAGTTTCATCAGCTATTTCTGTAGAAAAAGTCTCCTGTGATTTTTGTTTGAAAACTGGTACAACAAGTACCCATTCTGAAATACAAGATCGGTGTTCAAAGAGGAAGTTTTATCAAGTAGAGATTTTCTTTTGTTGTTAATTACCTTGACACAAAACATACATCCTTTTATCTTTGTATAATAATAATGAACTATATTTTTAATAAAAGGACCTGAACAAGTGTTTAAAAGAAAAAAGCCAGAATTAAGAACGATTCAAGACTGATTCATTCTTATTATTTTTATTCAAGAGTGAATCAAAATTGACTTAAGAATGATTGAGCAGAGGCTCAATGTTGCCTACATGTTGCCTAAAAATGCATAGTTATAGTGACACCGACTATTCACACCAAGGCCAAAAAAGGTTTTGAATATGCTATAAGGGTACCTTATCTTTTCTAGAAAAAAGATCTTGACTAGGATAAACTGAGTCAACATATGGCACCTATCTTCCTTTTCTATTCAAAAAATAGTGGCTGATGCCATCTAAGGAGATCTTCAACTACATAGCCCAAGTACGAACAGTGATGTACTGCATGACATTTAGAATTAAACTTGGGTTACATTTAATATCAAGTAATAGTATATCAATAGTAATATCAAGTAATATCGTATAATATCAAGTATAGTAATAACTGACCAGCTATTAATTAGCAATAGTGATAAATAATTTCTTTGATACATTATCTTTTGGAAGATCTCCATTTTGGCTGTTTAGCTCTCTTTCCTAAACAAATTTGCTTCACTAATTTCCACTTTGGATGTCCAGGAAGGATTTGAGAGCTAGAATAACTACTATTTTCAAATTAAGTGAGAAAACTAATACAAAGGAGCACTGCTTTAGAGAAGAACAGGTGAAGAAGAAATCAGGAATCCACCATACATCGACAGCTAGGATGTTGCATTTTGCAGATGCAATTCAGTGACATTGGGCAAGTCGCCTCAGTTAAGATCTTACAATCTGCTTGTTTCCAGTTTAATCCTCTAAGAAACTAATCTTTTATCTTTGGATTCTACCATTATTTATTTGCATACAATGCAAAAATCCATCTCCAGTAAATATAACTAGTATGTCTTCTGTCCATTAACAACAAACATTACACAATCTTCACATCCCCTTTCTGTTTCTTTTTATCTTTCCTAATGCTTCCATTATTTTGGTGAAATTCTTCATGTTGGCATTGTGCCATCTCAGATAAGGTATTTTAGGAAGTCCAATTCACACATTAGCCTGTCATGACTTGGAATGGAAAGGCGTAGAGCTATTATTTCTCATTAAAAACAGCCAAACAAAACAAAAGCTGTTCAAGTGTGCAGCTGATCATCTTTACTCTCTCTGCACAGAAAAATCTATCCAATGGAAAAAATAAAAAAACCCCACAACACCACTAGCTCCAATATTATAATCTATTGTATCTTAATGTGTACACATAACAGAAGAGAATTATGATTATTTGCATAACACAACATCACTTGAGAATTTTCTTACTTCTTACTGTCTGGGTTAGCACCTTCTCTGTTATTTTACACAGTGCTTACACCCAATAATTACCCCTTGCTACAGAAATGTTAATTTTGGGTTGACTCCATTTGGATGGGAAACTGGGGATAAAACAGTTATTCTCAAAGTAATTCATTTATTTACAGACACATACTCAAAGTTCCATTTCTCTGAGCATCAGTACAAACAGCAGAATCAATGCACTCTCAAGGCTTCCATGTTCTACTCCTGTAACTTCAGCAACACAGTTGTCTGTCTCAGTTTCTTTAAAAATCCACAAACTACATCAGTAATGCATTCTTTTAGCACGGGTATAATTCACTGTTCTGAGAGGTTTTTTTTTTTTAATAGATCTCACTGAGTGTGTGGTTTGGTTTTTTTTTTTTTTTTCTTTCTGTGATCATTTTGAAACCAGCCAGTAATTTTAAGCAATTCAACTGAAAACGCTTGAAATGCCATGGACACAAAAGAAGGACTCCTCTCTTTCTGGGAGGTACATGTGAAGATAAACAAGAAAATATGACCTGCAGTCTCAGCTGCAGGGAGTAGAATAATGGCTAAGGACAGCATCAGATCTATTTCTGAAAGGGAGGATGAGAACTGAATAAGTATTTCAGAAAGCAGAAGCAAAAGATTTAACAATAAAAGTTTTTCAATCTCATTTCACTCCCCTGACCAAAGAATAAAATGGGAAATAACACTTAAACTTTTTGAAAAAAAATCCAGTTTCCTGATAAATCACATATCTAGACAAATACCCAATTAAAATGATTCGCTGAAATGAAATATGTCCCTCTCCTCGTTCTATTGCTCTAATATTTCCTTTTATAGTCTCAGTAACATTTTCAGGTGTGTAGTTACTGCAGAACGATGACATATTTAATATAAAAGCATAAGTGAAAACTCATAATTGGAAACCACTGCAGAGAACACTTTTGACTGCTTGGATTCTTGGAAGCCTCCCAAGAATACACTACGTAAAAAGTGCGAATGTGCGTGTGCACACATCACTCCTTCTATACAAAGGTTACAGAAATTCTACTGTTACATCAGGATTACAAAGAAACTTTTTATATTCAGAGATGTAGTAGATGAACGTGTCAGAAAAAAATTTCTGCATGTGCATCTGTGCCTTATCACTACACCCCACACTGATCTCACTGCAGCTTACAAGCTACACAGACCTACTGGTTGCTTGTGACACAAGATCCTCAACATGTCAACATGTCTGCACAACATTATCCACATAACATCTCTGCAAGAAGGTAGCAGGCTTGGAGAACTACATATATACACACACTTTACTCTATTTGCAAAGTGATCCGAACCTCGACTGTGACACAGAACCAGTTCAAGCTTTCTTTGCGTCACAGCTTGTGTCTTGGTACTGAAGCCTGCAGATAGATATAAGCAGTTTCAGCATGTTACACAAGTCTGAGGCTTAGCACAAGTTGCTCTATAAATTCTACTAGAAACAGGGATGTTGAACAAGTACAGATGAGCACAGTGAGAGCCAGAGAAGAGCCAGAGGAAGCAAGGGAAGTGATAGAGATATCAACAAGGTACAGCAAAATTTATAGTTGGATTTCAGGTCCATGCATTTTCTCCAATAAGGTCAATGATGGCAACAAAGCCAATTACTTAGCTAATATATTTATGGGAACATTTGACAAATAAAAGAGAACATTAAAACCCCTCAAATGCATGTGTCTACAAATCTATCTCAAATATTTCAAAGGCTCTTACTGTCCTTTACAAACAAGTCCCGCCAAAAAACCACTAACCCAGCTGGAGCTGAACAGCTGTGGGTTTGTAGCCACTGACAGCTGTGAGTGAATTCCTCACAGCAGACTATCCATGTTCCCTATCAATCAGTCACTTTCCATGAGCAGGAACAAAGGCACCTGATCTTGTTGTTGTCACAGCACTGTTCCACTCTGTCAAACTATGCTCTCCAGTCTGCTTTCAGATCTGGAAAGTGGGCCAAGGTGGAACATCAGTGATGAGAGGTTTTCATTACAAAAATTGAGATAAACAGATGTTCAAGTCAGTTGTAGTATGTTTTCCCATCTCTCCTGCTCACAAATCTGGTATTTTGTTTTCTCGCTGCAACTCTTTTCAGAAATGCAGAAGTCAAGGATGAGATCTAAATCCACACATGATCTTGGTAAGGGACATTATGGGTCACAAAAAAAGGTGTTTAGAACTTCAGAAGTTCTAAACTGCCTTAAATCCTTAGTTCCTTTCTGCAGGTATGTTATGACTCCATCCTTATTCACAAACTATTTTCTACAAGATTCCTACTTAAATCATAAATTCAGAAAGGACAGTAAGTATTTCTTGGTTGACTAGTAAATATTTTGCTTCCTATGCATCGTTTATTTTGGGGCCTCAAACTTTACTTGCTATTCAGACTCTGAATATGGGATTATTAATTTCCTTCACAGTTCCTTTCTATACCTCTCATTATTCTGCCATCCAAGTACTTTGCAATAATAATGATTACAAAACTTTGTAACATGGTGAATTAACAGGCTCATTTTATGGAAAAGGACCCGAGGCAAAGTAAGGTGTGTTAACGTTTTAGTTACTTAAAGTCAGATTTTTCCAAAGTAAGTAATTTCAAATAAGTACTCATATCTTTAGAAACCTATGACCCTTGATCTTCATACTGTTACTTTGAGAAGTATTATCTCCAGTCTTGGCAACGACTCCATCATTCCATGGAGACATGAAGGTGTACTATTCTACTAGACTTCCTACACAGCTAAGCAATTGCACCAGAGTCGATTGTCTGATTCATTCATCCTGCTCTGCAAGCGACAGTTATTAATAAAATATTTGACCCTATTGTATAGCCTCTTGCTGAAGCAGGAGTTTAGGACTCCTACCCTAAACTATACCAAACTGTTATTTCCACGGATTCTACAGGCAATAATTTTCATCCTGATGAGTATTTTTCCTGAAGCAAACCTTTTTTCAAAAAAATTTTGGGGAAAAAAAAAGAAAAATTATTTCGGAAAGAAAAAAAAATTTCATTATTTTTTAATATCTTTCTTCTCTCTGAGCTCCTCAAAGAAAAGATAGCATAGCAAGTGGAAGTTAGATGTGCCATAGCAATAGTTCAGAACAAGCACAGGTGGTAAATGGTGAACAAATCCAAACTTAAAACCACTTTTTTTTTAAAAAATTCAAAAAACACAAAATCTTATACCAAGACATCTTTTTCCTTTTCTGCAGCCCCTCTTCCCTTCAAAGAAAGCATATCTGGGAAGAGGGTATCAAGCATAACACTATCATAAAACATATGGAAGACCTACTAGATTCTTTCACCAGCTAGCAGTACTTCCTCTTTCTCTTCTCTTTATAGATGTTTTTTTTCCTGTTGAAGTTGTTGCATGCATGTTTTCCATGGGGTTAATCAAACCTAAATGTCTGCAAGATAATCTCATTTAAATTAAACATCCGGACTCACTACATTATAAGAATTTACCAGGCTTGAACACTTTCCTCAGAATGGGATGAGCCAACATCTGAAGTACTTACTGACTACAGTTGACGCCATAGAATGAAGCAGCCTTCAATCTTTCAGGGAAGCCCTCTTAAAAAAAGAGAAACAAAACAGGCAATCGCTGCCACATACACTATTCTTGCATATTAAACTAACCACATAAAATTTTCCCCATCTTTGAGAATAACAAACTTTTTCTTCTATCCACTGAATCACTTCTGTCTTCCCTCTGCCCCTAAACTAGAGCAGCAAAGCACCAGCCACAGCAAAACCTGCGCCCTTCCAACAACAGCTAATATAAGGATTTCTAGGAGGGTGGTCAGAGCAAACGCCTGTTGAAACAGTAGAATTGCACAGGTGTGCCAGGAGCCAAGCTAATGAGCAGCACATGCTTTCACTTAAAACTCTTAATTTAAAGTCTCTTCTGAGCCAGGAAAATCTTGAGAATGAAGATAACAGAAGATTAGTGAACTTGTCAGCTTGGAAAAATAAAAAAATAAAACAGAAAAAGATTTGAATTCACATTTATTGTCAATATAACGCTAAACCAGAACTTACAGGGATTTTTTTCCCCTCCCTAATGTATTCCACAGAGCATAAGGAATGCTTTTATAGTCATATCATCTAGAAAGAACTTCTAAGAGCAATAAGAAAATGAAGGAAGTCTTTGAACTGTTGTGCACAGCTGTACTGCCTTACCTTACATTTTATCTAATTAACTTACCTTACCTACAGGCTGAATACAGCATTAAGGTTATAGCTAGAGACTGAATAAAGTTTCTCTTATATGTACCTGTTAATTGTCCATCTTGGATTTACCACACATTATTAAGTTCCATGCCAAAGTCATTACAAGCCTATTTGGGTGATCAAAAGAGAGCTAGTCTTGTTCCAGTGGTGTACAGACATCAAAACATGTAGCAGTTTTCTGCCCTCTTCGCACTTCACTTGGTTCTTTTAGGCTGCAGTTTCAGATATCTAAGAAAAATTATGTTGGCAACCCACTGTGACACAAACCCTTAAATGGTAACTAACATGCATCAGTGTTCAGTCCCATTTCCTGCTTTGTCCTTGCAGAGCTGGGGAGGAAAGGATGGAGCACAGGTGGAAAATATGGGGCTGTGACAGGAAAACAGGGACAAATAAAGTTTGAGGGGTCTCCCAAAGCATGAGTTAGCTTCCACCCATATGTCCTCTTTTTAAGAAGAAGCAGACTGTATTAAGCATAACTTTCACTTCTTAAGGGCTTTGAGAAAAGAGAATTAAAGTTTTCTCCTGCAGACTGCAATTGTTTATGCCTCCACGAGGTAGGAGGAACCTTTCTCTACTTCCTTGATTCTCTCACTACTGCAAAGTGAAAACAACAGCAATGACAATTCTCCAGTAGGTGCAGTCCATTAGATGCACATGCAACGTCCCTCTGACTGCGGAGAAGCTTCTAGAAAAATTGAGATGCCTGTGTCTATGCTTGCTCACTTAATTCCCATCATTGTTGAAGCAGCTCATTGACCACAGGCACTTGCTGCCGCCTGCTGGTTGCTGTTTGGGATGACTTTCTATTTTATGGAAGAGTGGTTAAGCTCCAAAAGAAGGTTGAGACAAATTTAGTGTTGCAGGTGACCTCAGCCTAAAGGGATTCACACTAATGTTAGGAAAACAAAGTACTCAAATATAGAATTTGAAGGTTGGTGAGGTCAAATCGCAGCTTGAGTGAACTTCTGGAGCTCAGGTCTTTTTAGGATGGCTGCTGCAATTACACTTTACATTAAAGGGATTACCTCGCTATCCCAGGTCATTTAAGGTGAAACTTGTTTGTTGGAAGTTCAGGAGACCCAGTGACATGCTTCAGTACTTCCCTACCTGTGTGAAGCTTCTTGGGAACCAGGAAAACTGTGGTGCTCTCTCTGAGCAGTGTTTGGCAGAATCACGTTTTTTTGTCAGAGTTCTTCCTCTTCCTTTCCAAAAAGAGAGTGTTAAAACATACCAAAAGAATTGCATTTCTGGGTCACAGAAATGGAATAGACAAGCTGATAGTGAGCCTACATCTCATAGTGTGTATCACGAAACTATTCTCTGCTTTAATTTCTCTCTCTCCAAGTTTTAAAGGTCCTGATTACATTTTCATTTTCACCATAGGCTACACTATTAATAAATATATAGCTCATCTTTGATGCCTGTTTGAGTTTATTTGCTATTTTGTTAATATTTACACTAGAAAGTCACTTCAGAGAATTCCCTAAAGTTCTTTGTTTTGGTCCACAGAACAGATTGTTTTTGTCAAAGGAGGAGACAGGGATGATTCTGGACTGAAAGCATGACAATTTTAATCTTACTTTAATTTTTACATAAACTTTTTTTTAGAAAGATGGATTACTCTTTATGGAATAGCTTTAAAATATATTAAATGCCATAAATCTTGTCTATAGAGATTATAGTCAGCAGAGGGAGATTCTAAATGAACTGACTTTATTAATGTAGAGAAATTTGAAGTTATGATAAAAAGTCATATTGCAAAAGTTGCTACTAATGAAATGCTTATACTCAACTTTCCTCCTGCCCCCTCCACTCATCCAGCCCCACTTAACAGAAAGTGAAAGAAGGTCTACCCAAACAGGATTTTCAGACATCACACATTCTTGTAGAGTATTAGATTTGTACTTATCTGGTCATTCGTCAGTGCTTAGTGTACATGTTACACTGGATACATAAATAGGTAATGACCAATGACTTCAGCTCCCAGCCTGAAGATCAATGTCCTTAAAAAGTCATTGGGTGAGTAAAGTAATACATCAGTGGAAAACACAAACAAATGTCTTCAGCAAAGCGTGACTACTGAGTAAATCACACATGCAAGCAAATAATAATAAACTACACGGTTGCACCTTCTAACAAGCAAGATGGTGGCAAATGTAATAACTAATAATTTCAGTTGCTGCCATTTTTATTTAATATTCCCACTGTTCACCTCACTCAGACTCATTTTTTCATCCCTATTCTTTAACAGAAAAATAAAGTGCAATAATATGCAATTCCCTTTATCATGGCAACAATCTGACAATGAAGTTTGCTGATACTGTTCCCCTCAAAGGGAAGTAGCGTGGGAGAATAAGGTTGGGTTTCAGTAAGAGTAAGGTTGTGTTTCATAAGCACAAAATTATTTCATAGTGAATAAGGTATTGTCTTCTTCAAATGTAGTCACTGTGTAACAAATGATGGTCTGTAATGTTAATGGTAGATGGAGGAGGCTATCAGTGATCTCCTCCTGCTGAAGCAGCCAGGAGGCTGATGATTTGCTGGTTTAGACCTCTGATTTCTATTTCAGGATGACAGGTAGTGTAGGCCATAGAAGGTAGAGGGGTGAGGAAGGAGTTTGAAAAATACCAAAGAAAAGAGAGAGAGATACTAGAAAGTTTTTTGATATAAAATGTTAATTTTATGAGGCCTTTGAGCTTATGAATGGTACCACTATTATGATTGGCCTAATGATAATAGCTCTTTGCTGTATTTTTTTATGAGACTATTAAATGGTCTCACAAGTAAACAGCCTGTCTTTATAACAATAAATCCTTAGCTCTACATATACAGCATACTCCCTTTTGCCCATAACAAGGTCTTTGGGTATAACAACTGGGGCTGACCTAAATCTATGCTGCTGCTGGAAAACTCCCTATGTGCTCATTAAAATAAAATTAACATTTCCAGTCAGACTTGATCCTTGACTGAGCACCCATACTCACTATTTTTAGAGGAAGGAAGAGAGATGGAGTGCAGGGAGAGGAAGGAGGACCACTCCTTTGCAGAGCAGAATTCAGATCACCTTACTCCAGTTGAGAAACCTTGACCACTGTACCTTCTCCAAGTAGGGCTCCTCCCTTGCAAAGAGTGTATTTCCTTAAAAATTCATGAAAAAGAGAAAGTCGAGGTATAATCCCAGAAAGCTCAAACAGAGCTTAACGAAGCTGGTGAGGGAGGCTTTCCTAGAAGAACTTTGTGTTGCTACTCTATTCTCACTTCTAAGTTCTATTTGGCTTAGTGAAAAGGTGAGAAGAAGAGGAAGGGAAGGGAAGGGAAGGGAAGGGAAGGGAAGGGAAGGGAAG